>CM037996.1:19267053-19843716 GCA_021234005.1 Nephelium lappaceum | reverse complement strand
CATTAAGTAATAATAGATATGAGATACTTATATGCTTTGAATCGGTAGATGTTTACTCCTGCCTTCTGTTTTCAGGGGGTCACGTCAAAACGAAGGGGACAATTTAGTTGTCAAATATGTGCATGGTCTTTGTTGCAAGTAAACTTGTTGGAGAATTTGTTGCCTTTGACATGCCCCTGGTATGTGATCTTTAATCACACCTGTTTACGGTTTTCGTGCCTCAGTTTTTGCTTTGTTGTTAAAATTCTCTGGAAATTACCAAAGTTGTTTATATGATTGATTGGTTTTGCCCCTGATATTTTATACCTCGTTTCTATCTTTTTACTTTTTTTTTTGGGACTGTATTTTTTACTTTCTTATGGATGTATTCTAGCTTGCTAAGTACTCTCATACTAATTACTATATTCAGAAAATTCATGGCGGATCATACTCTGGTTAGTATGTACATATATCTGCATAAATGTATTGAAATGGTGACATGCAAACATAATTTTTTGGGTTTTTTATCAGGTCTAATGTAATACAAATGTTGATGCAGGTGCCGTGTGTTGGGCGTGAAGTAGATAAAAGTAATGGTTGATTTGGTTTATAGAAGGATTTGAATTGATATGATTGAAGAATATATTATATTTATTGTAAAAGGAAGTTGACAAAGAGGAGTGAGGAAGTGGAAAGACTTCCTTAAAAATTTGAGTGTGGAAGTGGAAAGACTTATTTAAAAATTTACATCAAAAGCTGGTAGAAAGGCTACTTTTGACAAATGAAATATTGTACTTTAATTAGATATATGGAATGCGCTTAAGGTTGCTGTTGAAGACATTGTCCTTTACACATGCAATTGTTGAAGGTTTGGGTTCCAATCACCCCATCTTTTTTCAATATTTTTTTTCAAAAATTTACTGATTTATTCTTGTTTTAATTTTTTAATTTTTCAATTTAATTAAAATAAAAATAAAATGATTAAGGGTATTTTAGTTTGTGTACATATTATATGATGGTTGACTGTTAGTTTTTGTCAAGGAACTAAATTGATGAATTTTTAAAACGTTTGAGATTATAGATATTCAAAACGCACAAATGAATAAAAAATTAATATTGTACTAAAGTTAGGGGTTTAATTGAAATTTCTCCTATATTTTCTTCACTAGAGTTTTATACTTATCAGAACTTCTGTTAAAGGTGAAGTATGAACTACCAAAGTATTTCTTGAGCGAGCCAATCAATTTGATCGGGGATAATTGATACATTTGACAATGTAGGGTAAAAGTACACAGTGCTCCATTTGAACCGTAAATCTCTTTTTTTTTTTTCAGAGAGTTTGGACCGTAAATCTTGCACATGTGTTACCGTAATCCTATTAGTTTTCAGATGTAATTCTGGTTGAAGCTCTAAGTCACTTTTCATATACAAAATGACAAGCTCATGCAAAAGTGTTTATAATGTACCTAAGCAAAGTAAATAGGCGTCTGCCCACACATATTGGTGGGACTTTTCAGAAACATATGACTCGGTTTAAAAATAACGTATGGCATTGCAGCTTTCAATCAAAATTAAATACTGTTTTAATATTATAATGCGTGTACACTCTTGTATATGAAGGGAAATATATATATTTATTTATTTGTTAATTTAAGTATAAAGATATTTTTAATTTCAATAGTTAAATCTAAACTGTTCACTTAATATAAATTGTAAATAATAATATTTATTTAATAATTGTTTTATTTTAAAATTTATTTTGCATAAATGTATTGAAAATGGTGACAAACATAATTTTTTGAGGTTTTTCATTAGGTTTAATGTAACAGAAAATGTGATGTAGGTGCCGTGTGTTGGGCCATGAAGTAGATAAAGTAATGGTTGATTTGGTTGATAAGAAGGATTTGAATTGATATGATTCAAGAATATATTTATATTTTATTGTAAAGGAAAGTTGACAAAGAGGAGTGTAGAAGTGGAAAGATTTCTTTAAAAATTTGCATCAAAAGCATTGGTGGGAGAAAGGCTACTTTTGACAAATGAAATATTGTACTTTAATTAGAGATATGGAATGCGCTTAAGGCCATTGTTGAAGCGGAATTGTCCTTTGCACAAGTAATTGTTGATGGTCTGAGGTTCCAATCATCCCCATCTTTTTTCGATATTATTTTTCAAAAGTTTTACTAATTTATTATTTTTTAATTTTTAATTTTTTTCAATTAATTAAAATAAAAATAAATGATTAAGGGTATGTGGTCTTTGTATATATTATGTGACGGTGGACTATTAGTTTTTTAATCAGAATGACTAAATTGATAAATTTTAAAATGTTAGAGATTTTAAGTATTTAAACGCACAAATGAGTAAAAAAGTAATATTTTACTAAACGTTAGAGACTAAATTAAAATTTTCCCTTATATTTTCTTCCCTGAAGTTTTATACTTAACAGAACTTTTGTTATAGGTGCAAATATGAACTACCAAAGTATGTCTTGAGCGAGCCAATCAATTTGATCGGGGATAATTAATACATTTGACGATGTAGGGTAAAAGTACACATTGTTCCATTTGGACCGTAAATCTTTTCTTTTTTTTTTTTTTTGAGAGAATTTAGACGCCAATCTTGTACGTTTGTTACCATAATCCTTTTTAGTTTTCATATATAATCCTAGTTGAAGCTCTAAGTCACTCTTTTTCATATACAAAATGAAAAGCTCATGCAAAAATATTTACAATGGCCTAAGCGAAGTAAATAGGCGTCTACCACACATGTTGGTGGACTTTTCAATATATGCAAAATATGCAAAAATATTACAATGTGACTTGAATATGTGTGAATTTGGACTTTGAATTTGTGAATATTATATATTTATTGTTTTTGACATTTACAAATCTTATTGAAATACAGGGATATTTTCAACATGTTATTATTGGGTTCCTCAATGAAACTAAGTGAAAGATTCAAGATTGCCGGCCAAATTAGCCAGTGTCAAACTTTGTTAATCTGTAAAGTCGCACCAAATCACTACTAGTGCAGTTCTAATCAACAATTCAGACAATATATTAGAGTAGAAAACAACTTGCCACCATTTGCATCTCCTTTGTTTTTCTCTTGACAAATCAGCTTGTTTTGTGTTCGTTTGGTATCTGAAATAACAGGCAACACAGCTGGCCTGTGTGAGACCGCTTTGCAAATTGCGATAATGAATTCGAAAACAGTGAAACACATCTCAGAAAGCTTCGTGAAACCACAATGCATTTCAGAAGAGATGAAGCAGCCTTTGTATTTGACACCATGGGATCTTGCCATGCTCTCTACAAACTATATCCAAAGAGGCCCTCTCTTCACCAAACCATCAGCAGTAGATGATCAACAAGACTTCATCAAGACTCTCCTGGAAAGACTAGAACAATCCCTCTCTCTCACCCTCGTTCACTTCTACCCTCTCGCTGGTCGCCTCAAGACAGTAAAGAGTGAAAATCCACGTTCTTATGTTGTTTTTGTCGACCTCAACGACAGCCCGGGTGCTAAATTGATTCATGCTTCTTTGGACATGAAAGCATCGGACATAGTTTCGGCCACTTATGTTCCAGTTGTTGTTCAATCATTGTTTGACCATGATCGAGCGCTCAACCATGATGGTCACACCAGGTCTCTTTTGTCCATTCAAGTAACGGATCTTGTGGATGGGATCTTCATTGGTTGTTCCATGAATCACTGTCTTGGAGATGGGACTTGTTATTGGAATTTCTTAAACGCTTTGTCTGAGATCTTTCGAGCACAAGAAAAAGGTACTGCTTTTTCCATCTCACGCCCACCAATAATCAAGCGATGGTTTCCAGATGGTCACGATCCGATTGTCAACCTTCCTTTCACACACCATGATGAGTTCCTCTGCAGATATGAAGCACCTCAGCTTTTAGACAGGTACTTCCATTTCACGTCAGAATCCATAGCAAAACTAAAAGCCAGAGCCAATTCAGAGGCCAACGCAGATAAAATCTCCTCCTTCCAGTCCTTGTCTGCACTTGTCTGGAGGTCCATAACTCGGGCACGCCGTCTACCGAACGATGAAACAACCATTTGCTTTTGGCAATCAATAACAGGCCGAGACTGGAAACCACCACTGTCTGAAGACTACTTTGGAGTTTGTATTAATGGTGTAAAAGGCATGGCCACAGCCGGTGAATTGCTGGAGAATGACCTTGGATGGGCAGCTTGGAAATTGCATCAGGCCGTGGTTGGCTACGCTGACAAAACGGTGCTCGAATGGCTCGACTCGTGGCGAAAATCTCCCATTATATACAAAGCGAATCAGTCTTCCAAATTCACGAATGTTCTGATGGGAAGTTCACCGAGGTTCAACAAATACGGAATCGAGTTTGGGCTGGGTAAAGCAGTGACGCTCCGAAGTGGGTATGCAGACAAGTTCGATGGGAAAGTGTCATCGTATCCAGGACGAGGAGGTGGAGGAGCATAGATTTGGAAATCTGCCTCCCACCAGAATCAATGCACACTCTTGAATCTGATGAGGAGTTCATGGCTGCTGCCGCTTGATTTGGTTTTATCCAATTTGGTAGCTTGATATGCTGTATTAATTTATCAACAATATGTTTTTGTTACTTTATATTGTAAATGCAGGGATAGTAGATTGTTTTTCTTGGATTGTTAAATATATGAAATTCCATACTGCATAGTGCACATATATATATATATATATATAAAGACCAGAATAACCAGATCCTCAATTTAACTAATAATTAGGTACCTCAGCTTGTAGTAACAGAGTTGATGCAGTAACTTTGTCTCATCGTTTCACTATTCTCATGACATCCAGAATCTAATTCCAGTTCTGTTATTACTTGGCACAGAATGAATATAGCAACAGCTTATATAGAAATTCGGTTTATGCGGTACATAGTCTTTTGAGATCACAAGGAACACAACTCTAGCAAACAAATAGGTCATTTCCGGATGCTAAATGGGATCATAATATCATAATACATAAGTGGTATTGTATGATTTTCTTAAAAAAAACAAAAGAAATGGTATTGTATGGATACAAGTCCTCTCCCATCCTTAGAAAAGAAGTCCTCGGTCAAAAAATCAATTAATAATCCCTTGATTTGAATGATTGATATTTTATTCCTCATTTTGTTTGGAATTGAAGCATTCGCCTATTATTTTGACAGTTTCATCTACTTCAGCTCAACCTACCGGGATACATCCCTCTTTTAATTCCAAATGCATTATGTATCTCTCATTTTATAAACAAAGTTCGAGTACCACTTTACTCGTCCCATCTACTAATATAAGTGAAAAGATATTTTCTTATTCTAATCAAAACATAATGTTCTCAATTTTATTAGGAATCAAATTATATGCATCCCACAAAAATATAAGAATTAAATTCCCTCCTTCCACTCTTAGAACCAACTTTCCTTTCTAATCAAATTGGATTTCCTTGAAATTGTATTTCCCCATTGGTAAATATGCCCTTAATTCAGTATCAAATTTTCAAATAATAATAAAACATTTGGGAGTTTCTCAAAAAAAAAAAAAAAAAAAAAAACCATTTGGGAGAATACTCGCTTTCAAATGACGAGACTAGTGGCATTTTACTTTACATTGAACCAGGCCCAGGCCAAGGCCCAGTCTTTGTTACTTGGGCCCCCACTTCCCAAATTCGGACAAGACAAAACTTTGGTCCCCATATTTGAAACATCAGAATCTTTCTCCGCCCGCCGCCGTTGACACTTCACACAAATGCGGCAACATTATCCTGTGTCTTCCTCGCTTGTGGCTATATAAACTGAGGCACTCGCTACCTGTTGCTCAACACGTGTTCAACATAGAAAATCTAGCGGCTCCTGCCGCGAGTATAAACCACATCACCTCGTCTATGTTTTGATTTGAGATGAAACTAAGACAACAACAGGTTTATATTCATGACCTAGATCATTAAGCACATTGAGAATCACGTCATGATCTGACACTACCTGACCAGCAGTAGCAAGAGCATCACTAATAATTTTCAACTTCAGGATATAATCACTAATAGAAAGAGACTTCCTCTCCAATTGTTGAAGAGTTCTAACCACAGATTGTTGCGAATACAACCTTTCAAGAACTTGCCAGCTTGTAGAGAGGTTTTAGAATGATTTACCTGACCCAAGACTTCCTCTCCAATTGTTGATAAAAGCCAGCACAGCAGGAGCTGATCTGCTCGCTTCCATGACCTCTATTTTGGATTGATACGAGTCTCTTTAACCACTTCATTTTCATCAAGCTCTTCAATAACTTGTTTAGGCACCGGTCTGCTCTCTGAGATAAATTCTTCAAACTCCAAAAGTCGAATTGCAGCAGTGACTTGAGCTTTCCAATTGACATTGTTAAGCTTATCAAGCTTAATCGGCAGATTGAAATTCAAGGTTTTAGCCAGAGATTGAAAATCCTTGGTAGAAGCGAGTGATGATTCTTGATTTGTTTGATGCAAAGAAGAGGATCGTGAATCTGATGACGTATTGTCGTTTGTCTATCACAGCTCTGATACCATGTAACGATTTAGCAGGATTCAACCACAGAAACTTGAAGCATTTCAATGGTACTTAGATAAGCTATGATGACGCAATGACGTAATGGGACTTAGATAAGCTATGCTAGTGACTATATGATCATCATCAAGATGTTGCTGATCATGTGATTGGTATTGCTGTTCAGTATGATGATCAGCTGAAGAGGTTAGCACAGAATCCTGCTGAGATAATATTCTTTACATGGTTCTAGTTAGATTTTGTGGCATCTAAGATGCAACGAAAATCCTTTTGGAGAAAAGTGCTTTTACCATTGAGTGTAGGTTTTACCATGGAGAAAAGTGATTTTAGGAAGTGCTTTTATGTAAGAAATATTGGGACCTAAAACATTTTCGTGATTGATTTACCATGGAGTGTAGGTATTGCCACCCATAAAATTAATTTTTACAACAACTATTTGGTAATTAAGTACATAATTTAATTTTAAAAATTTATACAATACCATTGATAAATGCCATCTATTACACTAGTCGCACACGAGTTTGATTAAAAGAACGAGAAAAGAAAAGAAAAACTTGACTACCTCCATTAATGGAGCTCAACAAAGCTTTTTGAATTTTATTATATCACCTCTCTCTCACACTCAAAGAGATACAAAGATCAGAGGATGATATATATACAACTATTCTAACAGCCTATGATCAGCTGTCAATAATCACAATCATGATCAGCTGCTAATTACAATCATTATCACGAAATTGGTTATAATCATGCGTTCCACACATGAACTAGTTTTCCCTTGAGACGGGCTTACTAAGACAAAGACTTGAATGTGATCCTTGTGCTGCATAAGCTTGAGCTGGAACTTCATGAACCATAATGTTAACAATTATAAGCTCCCAATACTATACCAAAACTAGCTGTAAGAATTAAATAATTTACTTTCTCATAAGAGTTAGGGTTTTCTAATTAGATTACTATTCTAACTCTAATTCCTATATGAATTCACATTATTGATAATAATAAAAAAACAGACCAACAGAAAAACAATGCTAGAGTTTGACAAAATTTATTTTTATGTAGTTGGGAATTTTTATAAAACTAGATTTTGTTTTAGTATTTATTTTTATTATTACTCATTAGAAGATAGAATCATAAGAAAACACGTTTATCTCTTTTCTTTTTCAGGTGCAGTCTATAGCTTTGCACCCTCTGCTTTTATTGGGTTTGGTTTTGTTTTTTTTTTTTTTTTTTCTTTTTTTATCTAAATTTCTTTTAGAACAATAGTGTGTTATAACATTTGATTTTTTTTAGGTTTAATCTTTAGGTCTTATTTTTCATATTTTAAATGGGTAATGCTACATTATCCAAAATTTATCAAAATTCATTGCTCAAATAATGTGATAAATTTATTTGTAATTAGAACATCATCAATACATCATTCCAAAATTAATGCAATTATTACAAATTAGTTTATCATATCATTTGAGTAAAATTTTAAAAAGTTTAGCATTATAGTTTTTAAATTAATCTATCTTTGTCCTAATTAGTAAATTTGATTCAAGGTATAATTGTAATAAATTTTTTTGACAATTTCGAATGTATATATCATTTATGGGTGCCAAACCCTACACCCTTTATGATGAAATGACATAGTAGACAATCTGGTTCGGATTTGTCATTTCCGGTAATAATGTGTGGATCATATTCAGGATGAAGATTGGGGTTGATGATGGTTTCAAAGAATTATTCTTGGCTGGAAGAGCATGATAAGTTATTTTGGAGCACTTGTGAAAGTGATCTTACAGAATTTAATTTTATTTCCGTGTAGACATTAATTAATTCTAGTGTGATCCCACTAAGTTGAGGGTCTGTTTAATATACAGGACTAACAATTCCACTTAGTTTCATGTTTGGTACCATGCAAGATTGGTTTAAGTCCATGTAAATCTTTTAAGAAAACCGCTTTGCCTGGAGAGGACTATTATTTTATGTTATTAATTATTCCTACATAATATCTTTAAATTAAAAATATTTTTAAAAAGTTAATATTTGTAGTATTAATTAAAAAAATTAAATATATGTAAGTTAATGTAATCTAATATTATACAATTTAATCATGCACTACCAATCATAAAATATAATTAATTTTTATCCAATTTCATATGATGCCAAATTATTTTTAATCTTGAATCAAATATATATATATATATATATATATAACATTATTATTTTAGCCCAATTCAATACTAGAAATTCTTTTTTTCTTAATATCACTTATAGTATATCACTCGAATCTGAATTATTTTCATAATGAACTAAGATTTTTTACCATTAAATCACATTGGGTTGTGGTAATTTAACACTTTTTTTTTTTTTAAACACTAATAGTTTATAAATTAGAGAAATATCAATTTCTATTGAGATGAATTATTTATAATGCGATCCATATAAGTACTCCAACAATCAAGAAATTATAACTTCTATTAAAAGAAGACTCTCCTCACACTTTATATTTCAATAGATTGAAGATGAAACTAAATCACTTCACTTCTTGGATTGAAGGAAGGTATACATCAAGTTCTACCGAGAGCTAGACACTAAGAATATAACGCTGTTCTATATTCCGTCGTAAATAATTGACATGTTATAACAATGTGATAATGTTCCACCTAAAGTTTTTGTGGTGAATAGATATTTTTGTGGATGGTTTTGAGTCAAATGAACAGACCACGGACAGAGGATCAAGAATTAGAAAGAGTGGACCCATCGTAGCATGGTTGATTCATGTGAGTCATGTCAGAGTTGTGCTGAGTCACGATTCGCGAAACTGAGGCAAGACCACCACCTCAACAAATGAACAAACATGCCATTCACCGTGTTCCTACGTTTCTGTGTACAAAAAGAAACTATGATATGAAGAAATTGTAGAAAGTGTCAGTCAAACGTAGAAATTGTGGATCGAGATGGCAAGTCTTCACTGCCCACGCTTGTTAAAGCTTTTGACTCCGTTCTTGCTGTATATGAGGGCTTCTGCAACTTGAAACAGGTATGTTACTTGAGCCCTGTTTTTTTTTATTTGTTTACTTCCATTTTTGCTTACTTCAACAATTAGAACTTCAAGTCTAGTGCTTTAAATAATCTGCTGCTTCTTTAGTTCCTGAAAACATAAAGCATTCAGTATGTGAGTTTTTATAGTTTGTTTCATGTTCTAGTATTTCCATAATTGGATGTGGGGTTGCAGGAGGATCTGAAGCTTAAAACATATATGCAGAGGTACATCAATTCGAAAGAGTTTGGTTAGAGAAGCCATTTCTTATTCTGCATCCAAGGTCATAGTGGGAACTGCTTGGAGTCACCATGCCATCCATCATCCATATCTGTGGCTAAATGTTGTGCTAAGAAACTGTCAAAGAATTGTTGGGTTCTTGCTGCTAATAATGGGAAAGTTGTGTTCCAAAAAGTGGGCTCTCCATCAACTGCTAGTGATTCACAAGGTTGTAATTGTATCCTCTTCTACATTCTTAGTGGTTTTGCTGCAATGTATTGCTCCAGTCTACCGATATATGTCATGGAATGGAATGAGAGAGGGAGAGGCGCAGTCGAGCAGACCAGACAGTGATACACGACGACGATCGAGAAAATAAGGTGTGAGGAAGAACATAAGGTTCCTGAAATTGATTTGTTGTTGAGAGAATGAAATGAAAGCAAACTGTCGTCGAGAGAGAGAGAGTGAACGTGATACCTGTAGGATGGGTAAACGTGGCTCCTTCTTTCATTATCGTTAATGGCATTTTTGTTCAAAAGAGGTCATTTTTGCCAGAAGAAAGGGTCATAACACAAATGCATGCAGGGGCCGATTTCATCCACAATATCATATCAAGGTCTCCTCTCACTATCATCATCACATGCACCAAAGCAGCAGAATTCCAATCGACAACAATGAGTATGTCCCCGAATCGCGACCATATAAGTATATTGGACCAAAGATATTCGAAAATCTGTTGCTGACAAGTCCTCAATATACTCTACATCGTGCTTGTAAAGTGGACGAATGCCACACCTCTTCACCACAGGTACTGGACGAATGCCACCAGACTCTTTTCCATGTAGTTCTTCACAATAGACGGCAAAGCAAACATGAACAGCTTCAAGTGGAGCATGATATACAAATTGTTCGCGTGATAAATAGCCCAACCAAAGGTGATTGGATTTAATAGTTGAGAAAGGGGCATCAAAATCATCGGCAGTTGTCATCATATCACACCACTGAATGATCACAGGGTGAAAACACTGCAAACGCAGATAAGTTCATCATTTAACCAGTCATCAGGTCGTCTTCCACTTACTTTAGACCCTTCATTCTGACAATTGAAAAATTTGGGAATTTCACTTCCTGTGAGAATAATATGTAAACCAGGAAACCGTTTCTGTAAAAAGGGACCACGATTGCTTGTAACATTTATCTGCAATAGAAAATGTTGTATTAAAAAATATAAAATGATACATATATAAAGGGGCAAAAGATATATACGTTAAGGTTACTAGCAATGATCAACATGATCATCATTCTAATCATGGCAGAACAAGCAACAACACAGCATTAGCTCAGGTGCACCTGACAACACAGAATCATTACCGCAAGGTTCATGATATTGGTTATCATGATCAAAACAGTTTTACAGACCATGATTGTGATCATATGTTCTCTGCCTTATAAATCTTAAGAGGTCACCATTAATGAAGTATTGCTTTGATATCCATCCATGGTTTCTCTGTTTTTCTATTTTGCTTTTTTACAGTTTCTTTTCAATATAACACCTTGTTGTAAATATCAAACACCTTTTATTTTATCAATATAATAAAACAAAAAAGTGTCATAGCAACAGGACTCAGAAATTGATATGATTATTGAAACTACAGAAGACAAATGCTGGAAAATTTGAAGGAAATCTATCGGAAGCTTGTTTAGGAAAGAGAAACCTGAAGCCAATGTTTCAGCAACATAAACGCCAAACTGTTGTTGTCCCTGTGCCTTGAGTCTCAACCAGGTTGAAGCATTTGAGAAATTTTAGTGCAATATCTGGAGAGGTGAGTTCTAGTACACTTGATATTGTTTTCAAGGAAGTACAATCTCCTGCCCCTACAAATTTTAATCCAGGTGGAACCTTTGGCAATGACTGAAGCTCATGGCATTTGTCCAAGCAAAGAGCTTTGAGCTTAGATAATTGACTGATGGAATCTGGCAGGCTAACAAAGTTGTTTTCATCGAGAATTAACTCTTCTAAGGAGCATAAGGAGCTAATATCTCTCGGGATTGCTGCTTCCGAAAGATTGCAGTCACCGAGATGTAATGTTAGCAAAGAGGACAAACCTGCAAGAGGAGGCAGCAGCAAACCCATGCAGTCAGGCTTTCTAGTTGGCAACAACAGTCAAAACAGAAAAGCACTCTATGTTTCCGGTGGTCCTCCTTTACATCCACAGAATGACGATGTTTTAAGGTTGGTTAATTGTACAACGGATGATGGTACTTGTCTTATGGCAGTCCCACTGACATCTAGCTTCTCCAAATGCTCCATTTTTCCCAAATTAAAGGACAGTCTGTCTAGTTTTGGGCACCCATGAAGATTAAGAATATGAAGAGATTTCAAGCCACAGACGGATTGGTGAACCTCAAGCAATCTTGCACAGTATTGAACATCCAGCTTCTCAAGGTTTGAAATCATCATAAAGTCTGGGGTTTTGACAAGGTTTCAGGAGTAAGTGAGCATAATAGTTTTTAGCTCTTTAAAAGATCGAAGAAACAAAAACTAAATTAATCAAAAACTAGCTTTCATGATCTTTATAATGTTTTTAAAAACAATTATAGTAGTGTACCTTAATGCCATTCCACAGGTACTCAATGCGGCTATAACACAAGCTGAGTTGAAAAAATTTATGTGGATTGAAATTTGAAGGCAAAGTCTTCAAAGGGAACCCCCGCCATTTGAGAATTCGTAACTCATTCGATAAGTACTCAAGGTCTTCAGAAATGTAAACATTACTAATATCGAGAAGTCTTAAATTACTCATGGTTAAAAAGCATTTACCATTTGAGAGGATAATATCCTTTTTATAATCAACAATCATCATAGCTTCAATAGCTAAAGTTCCTTAGTAAGAGGAATAAACAATGTGCATAATTAATAAAAAGAAGTTAATTGAATTGTAACATTTAGGTATTTTGTGAAATATTGATGTATATTAGCTACATTCTTTGGAAAATGTCTTACCATATTTCTAGCCCAACACGCGATGGATATCTTGACACCACCATAGTCTACTCCATTTGCCAAGCTCAATAGGGTATTGTTTACGAACAATTTCCTAGCCCATTTCTAATACCACATCATGCATTTGCAATATGTTATGTCCAATAGTTATCAAAGATCTTTCTACAAGAACTCTTATTCCAATAATTGGGTGAAAATTACAACTATCTAATATTTTCATGATTTGATCTATATCACTCCCTTTGAAGAAACATGTAATATCTAAGAATATTTCCTTTTCCACCCTTTCTAATCCATCATAGGTAATTCGAAGTATTTTCATAATCTCTGGATTAGGAACTGCTTGTGATCTTTCCAACGTACTTTTCCATTCATTGACATTTCTACCACACAAAAATGATCCCAACACTTCAAGAGCTAGTGGAAGTCCATTTGCATAATGTACAACACTCTTTGAGAGCTCAACATGATCATTTGTTGGTCTTATGCATTTGAAGGCTTTAAAACGAAAGAGCCTATGAGCTTCGTGATAATTTAATCCTTTGACCTTATATACATTATTAATTAATGTCATGGCTTGTCAGCACATGTTCATCTCTGGTTGTAATGATGATTCTGTTTTCAGAACCAAACCAATCTTTCCTTCCAGCCAACCTTTCTAATTGTTTTAATTGATTCACATCATCAAGAACGAGAAAGATCTTCTTCCCACATAGCCACTTTCTAACCAAACTAATTCCTTTATGATAATCATATATATTCAAATATTTTTCCATTAAGACCTTATAAAGAAGTATTTCCTATAAACTTTTAAGACTCTTTTTTTCAAAGACTTCTCTAACATTAGCAAGAAAGCAACTACCTCTGTACTTGTATGAAAGCCTTTCATATACAACTCTAGCAATTGTACATAAACCTATTCCTCCCATCCCACAAATGCCAACAAGTGAATTTCATCAAAAATATCAAGTCTTAGAAGCTCATAAACCTCATTCACACAAGAATCTATTCCAACAAGTGCCCCATTGATACTTGGCAAATATTGAATTTGATTTAATCTTTTCCAAATCTCGTCGACAAGGTTAGTGATCAACTTAGCTTTAGAACTGCAGTGAAGAAAAATGCTAACTATTTAAACCCTAACAAGAAATAATACTTTATATTTTGCATTACATTTTGAGAGCATGATCTGTTCAAGCCATCTAACTAGGACAAGCTTGTAAAGGTGGTAAAATTATGTCAAAAAGAAGCACTAGTGAAATTTTTCTGTCTAGCCTAACTAGTGTCAGACGTAACAAAAGTCATAGAATTTCAAGAGTTTAAAGTTTAAAGATACAAAGTTGCCTGTCATGTAAAGGCCATCCAACGAGTTTGCTAACCTTTCTAAGAGTTGATCTCCACCTCTTCACCTACTCCAGGTTATCCCTGAAATCTTGTTCATGTTTATCAAAGGCTGTCTTGAAATCTCCTCTCTGTTTTCTCACATCTGATGGATCTACCTTGTGAAAAACTGGCAAAAAAATCTGATCCTTTTCCTCCATGCTCTCAACAATCTTTGCTAGTTCATCCAAACACCATGTAGAAGAAGCATTGTTTTTGTATAAGATAATGATTGAAACCTTTGATCTTTCAATTGCTTCCAAGAGTTCAGATGAAATCTCCTTTCCTCTCTCAAGTCTTTCATCATCTCTAAATGTGTAAATTCCTTTCTGATTCAAAGCAGCACACAGATAATCAGTGAAGTTGTTGCGTGTTTCTTCACCTCTAAAACTCAAGAACGCCTCGTATGTCCACTGACTATTGCCACCAAAAGAAGAAGCTAGAGAGGATTTCTGTCTCGTAGAAGCCGATAATGAGAATCATCAGCAGTAGCTCATTTTTTCTTAGTGTTGGAAGCTACCATTGAAGGGTTGATAGCTTGTTTGTTTTCAGAAACAGAGGACTTGGAAATGCAAGCCTTACAATAGCAAACACAATCCTTTAAGATTTTAAAAGCATGACTTTTCCGTGTTAAAAAATAAAAAATAAAATAATAATAAAAGCATAACTTTTCCAGCGACCTCAAATTTTCTAACAACTTTCAAAGGCTGCACTATTCAGGAATTTTCTTGATAATGCTGTGTGCATGGTTATTGATTCTTGATTAAAAGTGCAAATGCAATTATAAATGAATGGAAGTAAGGTATTGTTTGGATCCATGTTTGAAAGTGGTTTTTCGTTTTTAAGAACAAAATATGGGAGTGAATGTATTTAAATATTTTTTTTTTTTTGTAAAATATAATTTTGAAAATGAAAAACAACATTTTAAAGTAGTTTATCATTTTAAAAACATATTTTCGAAACAAACCATTATTCTCCAAATTACTTTAGTAGACAAGTTTTGAAATGTGATCGTTACCTATTAGCTTTAACAAACTTTATCCACTTAATAGTATTTTGAATAATGAAGTGGGTACTTGCTTTTATCGTAATTTTAACAAAGCACTTACTTTATTATTATTATTATTTTCATTCATGCAGTAAGCTTTAATTCATTTGATCTAATTTCCAGCCATTAATTTCATTTATAATTTTATTAGGACAAATTGTACAAACCTCCTTGACTTTATCCATAATTATACTAAACTTTGAACTATTGAATTAATAGCAATAATTTTCCCGTGACTGTTAATTAATAGTTGACTACTGTTAGTCAATAACGATAGAGACGAAATACCCATATTGCCCCTACTGTTTTGTTTTGTTTTCTTATAAATATTTTAATCAATTAATTTAAAATATAGATTTTAATTAATGAATAAAAAATAATAAATTTTTTAACTTCATCTCAGATTAATTCCTTCTCCAAACCGAGATTTCTTTAATCCAATTCTTCAAACCTAGTTTTCTCAAACCAATCTACAAACCCCGATCCTCTAAACCCAAACCTCTTTCACTTCATTCAAACGCAAACTATTACACTCCAAATCACATGATAACGTCTTTTTTCAAACCAAATTTTTTCTTTTATCTTTTAATTAAATTTTAAGTAATTTTTAAAAAAAAATTGAAAAAGAGATGGACATATATAAGGAGATCTATTCCATCACATTGAATAGATTACTTTATCTTGTCGATAAAGAATGGCTCCATTAGAGACGGAGCGGCTTCCATCTTTGATAGAGTTGATCTCCATGTCGCATCTATCAAATATGGAATATGCTCTATCTTGTCGATAGAAACCAACTCCATTGGACATGGAGCGACGTCAATCTTTGATGGAGCTAGTCTCCATAAGAGATTGAGATGTTCTATCGTTGATCAAGATTGATCGCCAGTGAAGATGGAGGCCTCCTTTACTAATACAGAGTTCGATGCCACTATCCAACATGAACAGTGATGGTTGGACCAACGGTGGGGATGCTAGCCTAAGTGCTAATACTGGCTCTAGGACAACATTGGTGATGGGGTGATTGGTGAGTTGTAGTAAGGAAATATGATTGAGGAAGTAAAACATTTTTTTGTTTTATATTTATTTAATAAAATATTATATTTTGTTTTAGGGCTGACATGACAATATAATATTGGCTAACTATTTTCTATTATTATTTATTTATTCTAAGTTGAAAAGACTATATTGCCTTTTTGCCATTATTGATTAACCGTTATAAACTGTTAGTCAATGGTTAGAGAAGATGTTAATGTGATAAACTTTGTAATTTAGGGTTCAATGTTGTAATTATTGTTTATGGATAAAGTCAAGAGAAGGTAGTGCAATGTGTCCATTTTATTATAAAGGTTGGATTTCAATTTATATTAAACAACTAGACAAGGGATACGCCTTCGATCGATCAAATTCAAATTTGATTTGTTCCCAAAAATAATATATAATTAAAAGATAATTTTAATATTAATTTTTAAACAAGTTTATGAATGTTCCTTTAATATTAATTTTAAAAGATAATTTAAAACAACTTTGCATTAAAAATAGTGACAACATCATAATTAGTCATAGTAATATATAAAACTGATTTTTAAAAAGAATGTATGCTAATTTTGTGGATAATTATGAGAAAAAAAAATTATAATTATAAGAGTATTTTTGTTATAATTTCTCAATAAAAATACCATAATTGATTATTCTTAAAACTCTCTGCGAAATATAATTACATGAGGTTAGGTGACGCGACCCTTCTCAGATACCTTTAGCTCTAACCTGGTAGGTCACGCCGAACATCCCAACAGATCCCTCTTAGACTCGATTTGTTAGGCTAAGTGAAACTCATGGAGCAAACTCTAAAATTTATAATACTTTCTAAAACATTGTTGGGTTGGTTTTCTTTAAAAACTAAAAAGGTGTAGGAATTTTTCTCGATGTTTCAACTCACTTTCTAACAAAATTTCGGTAGCATAAAGACTGCATTTTTAACGTTCCAGAAAAATCTGTTTACAAAAATCAATGCTTCGACTATTATTTAGCACCAACCCAACTTCTGGTTGCCCGTAGGCCTCAAACATGCATTCAATTTTCAAATCAAGTTTGATAAAATCCAAAACACAATTTGTAAACCACATTTAATTCAAAAACAATTTAAACGCAATCACGAACAAATAATTACAAATTACAAATCATTTATACACTTCAAAAAAAGGTTTACATGTAAATAGGCTAGATGCAAAAATAGGTTGCTCAAAATGGCGTCGTGTCGCGCTGCCTCGCCCCCCCGGAGGTGATACTACTGCTCGGCTACCTACTGAAAATACCTGAGGAGGTTTTTTACATAAAAACAGGAAAATAATGAGTTAGAAGCTCAGTAAGTGCTAATTTATCTATATTTCAAGAATTTGATTTCTAAACGTCCTTCTCAAAAAATATTTAAAAACAATTCTTTAAGCATTTCAAACTTTTATTTCTCAAGCTTGATATAACATAAGAATTCAGAAATACGCAAGCATGCATTAATTTCAAAAACTCATAACTTAAAATCATAAATAGTTTGATTGATAATCACAAAATCTCTTTTCTTTTTCAAATTTACTTTTCTTTCAAGGCTGTTTCTTAATATCTTTTGAAAACACCATAGTATCCCTAACTCTGGGGTCACGTGGTCTCTGTACGAGAAATGCTCCAACATAGGGGACCAATCGTGACAACTTTGAGACATCTCGCGGCTATGTGCGGAATTTTCCAATGCTAACCATAACATGCGAAACACTACCCCACATCAGCAGAGGCGACTCGACTGACAGACTCGAACACTTTGTCCCCCTAGATTAATGGCTCATCCCTCCCTAGGACTATGCCAACTGATGTGGGTTAGACTGGTCGGGTCTAGTCTTTTCTAAAAATCTCTAAGAGTATACTAATGGCATGAAAATGTTTTTCTTTTCTTTTCTCAATTCAAACTTGAAAACTTGATTTCTGAAATTTCATTTTAACAACTATATATTTGCATATAAAATCAACATTCTCATTTAAAGCTATAGCTCATGCATATATCAATGCATTTAAAATAATTTCAGGTAAGCAATTAATTTATCAAATCAAACTTAATAATTTAAAATACTTTTAAAATCTTTAAATAAAACTTACTCACAAAATGAAAAACTGCAAACGGAGCGTTCGGAGCCTTTACTCTTCTTACCTTGATCCTTGTGCATCCTCATCACCTACACAACATATGTATATGTAAATTTACGTTCGCGTCAACTCTAGAAACTCGAAATAACTAAAATTACACAATTGTCCCAAAGTGACCATTTTTACGCTTAAACCTCCCTTTTTGATTTCTTTATTGATTGTAGGGTTTTGAATTCTGTTTTTTTCGTCTGGAACCTATTTATAGTCACCGAGGGACGTTCTGACACAAACGGAATCGCGTTCGAAGACCTGAAATCAAAATTGTTCGATTTTGACCCCTTTAGGTCGAAAACTATTCACGGCCCTACTCGGGGCCTTTCTACGTTCATTTTTCGCTCCGAACACCTTCCCAACTCGCCCTCTAGTCGGTCTAAGCATTGGTATGAAAGGAAACGGCTATCGGGTAAGCGTTTTAGACTAAAAACACGTTGTTTTCGCTACTAATTTTGAACGTTTTCTTGGTTTTGATTTCTAAATTTAATCTTTCACTTTTATTAACTTCAACACGTCTTGTAAGACCTCTATCGTAATTTTATGGATCTCCCCGAAAGCAATCCCTAAATAATTATTTAAGACCCAAAATGGTCCATAGAAATGCCTAAGGGTATAGGGGACCCTTAGAGATTGATTTAAACTCGATTGAAGATAAAATGGAATGGTAAAATGGTGAATGAAATCGAATAATTATTCAAGGAAATAAGGGACTAAATTGAAGATAAGTTTTAATAATTGTGGTCAAAGTGGAATTAAGCTAAAAGTCAAGGGAGGAGACCAATATTTTTAAAGGACGTGACCGTCATTTTTAGGATAGTTTGGGGAGGAAAATAGAAGCCAAAAAGTTGTCTAAAAATCTAAAGAGAGAGAGAGTGAGCTGTCGCCGAGAGAAGAGAAGAGAAGAGAAGAGAAGAGAAAGAAGAAGAAAGAGGAAGAAGAAAAAAAAAGAAGGAAGAAGAAAGAAGAAGAAGAAGACAGCCGTGCGACGCCAGAGGAAGACGCCGACGTCCGACCAGCTCGCCGTCGCAGCGCTACTGTTGACTAGGCCAGATCAGCACCCGCACACTAGATGTGATCGCTCGACGCTGAAACGAAGCAGATCCGTCGATCGCTGTAGCGCGACGCCAAACGGAGCAAAGCTGCCACGAACCGGACTTGACCGCCGCTGCGACGACGCCGACGAGCTACTCCAGCCGCATCGCACCGACCCGAACCAGATCGACCTAAAACGGAGCAGAACCGTGACCGGATCAGCTGTGTACGCGTGCAGAACCGGCGCGAAACCGCCGCCGATCGACGGCGAAGCTAAGAGGGAAAGAGATAGGAGAAAGAGGAGAAGAAAACCCAGCTCAAACCAGCTCCAATCAAGTCCATTTTCAGCTTGAAAGCAAGCTCGAAACAGTGTTGTGAAGCGAGTTTTGCGAGGAAGAAAGAGAAGCTTGCGCGAAGGAAAAGAAAGAGAGAGGAGATCCAGCTCGAGCTCAGCCTAAATCAGTTCATTTATGCCTCCAAAACAGCCCCGAATCAAGCTCAACGTGAGGAGGAAGAAAGGGATTCCGTAGGTGACGAGGGAGCTCGAGGATCGAGACGAGAGGATTAGGGGCTTCGCACACGCTATTTTCAGTCAACAGTTTTGTGAGTGAGTTTTATTTAAAGATTTTAAAAGTATTTCAAATTATCAAATTTGATTTGATAAGTAATTGCTTGAGTTTATTTTAAATGCATTGATATATGCATGAGCATTAGTTTGAAATGAGAATGTGATTTTATATGCATATATATAAAGTTGTTGAAATTAAATTTCAGAAACTAAGTTTTCAAGTTTGAATTGGGAAAATGAGTTTTAGTGCTTATGACACTCAGAAATCAGATTTTAGTGCTTTACGCACTCAGAAAAGAGAATTGTGCTTTTGCACCAGAAAGTTAAAGCAAAAAAAAGAGAAAAGTGTTTTCAAAACCAGAAAGTATCCCCTCAGGGATTTTCAGAGATTACAGAGCAGTTTAGACCCGATCGGTCTATCCCACTTCAGTTGGCACAGTCCCAGGGAAGGATAAGTCACTAACCAGAGGGATAAGTGTTAGAGTCTGTCAGTCGAGTCGCCATTACTGATGTGGGGTAGTGTTTCGTGTGCTATGGTTAGCGCTGGGCAATTCCGCACATGGCCACGAGATGTCTCAGAGTAGGCGAGCTATGGTTAGCGCTGGGCAATTCCGCACATAGCCGCGAGATGTCTCCGAGCTGGCGAGCTATGGTTAGCGCTGGGCAATTCCGCACATAGCCGTTAGACTTGAGAGACCCCAGATTTAGGGATACTATGGTAATTTTGAAAGATATCGAGAAACAGCTTTTAAAAGAAAAGCTTATTTAAGATAAAAAATATTTTATAATTGTTATTGAAGTTATTTATGATTTACAGTTGCAAGTTTTGTATTTAAATACATGCATGTGCTTAGAAATGAATTCTCTTGTCTAAGTTTATGTTTTAAAGATTTAAGTTTGAAATGCTTTAGAAATAAAGAATAGTTTTCAAACGTTTTCAGAGGAGGACGTTTTGAAAAGCAGATTTTCAAAGAAACGAAATATTATCACTCACTGAGCTTCTAGCTCATTATTTTCTATTTTATATAAAAACCTCCTCAGGTACTCTCAGCAGGTAGCCGATCAGTAGCATTACCTCCAGCGGGCGAGCCAACGCGACACGACATCATTGATTAGCTCATTTTGTTTCAGCAGTTATATTTTCATATAAATATCTTTTGAAATGTATAAGTAATTTGAAAGTTGTAATTATTTGTTTATAACTGTTTTTAAACTGTTTTTGATTTAAATGCGGTTCATTAAATGTCATTTGAATTTTCATAAGTTGATTTAACAATCAAATGCATGATTGAGGCCTACGGGCAATCAGAAGTTGGGTTGGTGATAAATTTTAGTTGAAGTGTTGTTTTTCTGTAAACAGGTTTTCGGGAACGTTAAAAATACAGCTGTTATGTTGCCGAAATTTTGTTAGAAAAATGAATCTAAAATTAAAAATAAAAAATTTCCTAAGCGTTTTCAGTTTTTAAAGAAAACCCAACCCAACGATGTTTCAGAAAGTATGAAAGAGTTTAGGGTTCGCTCCACGGGTTTCGCTTAGCCTGACAAGTCGGGTCTGAGAGGGATCCGTTGGGGTGCCCGGCGTGACCTACTGGATCAGAGATAGAGGTATCCGGGTTGGGTCGCGTCACGTCTAATTAAACTTTTTAGGGTCATCAAAACTCTCAACGGATGCAATATTGGTCAATTTATCGATTCGCCCTTCAAACTAGTAGATTGAGTGTTTTGATTTTCTCTTAAATTTTTGGTATTTTCCTTGGTTTCCTAGGCCTCCAATAAACTCAAAATGACGTTCATTTTGTTCGACTTTTCATCGGACGATTTTGCTCCTATAAAAACCTTAAATTTCCAAACTTAACCTTAAACTAAAACTCTCAAACTCTAACACTAAAATTTCACTTTTTATTATCCAACAAACCAACAACTCAAATCATATCGAAACAACCAACACCAATACTAGTTTATGGCAGCCCTTTACACACTCAAATCTAATTTTTTTTCCAATATTAATTCACTTAGTTTATAGCTCATTTTTAATCACAACCAACCAATAAACAATTCGTAAAAAAACCCATCTCAAAACCAACTCAATCACCAACAAAATCATCGATAATAACCATTTCAAAACTTTAACAATTTACCCCCTTTTTTTCTTCCTCACAACTTCACCTTCTTCCTCTTCGTTTTGGACTGGTTTAGGGCTGTTTTGGACTGGTTTGGGTGCGAAAATGCCTAGGTTTTGGGCTGGTTTTCTTCCTTCTTCTTCTCATTCGTGCAATCTCTCTCCTCCTCGGCTGGATCTCCATTCTTCTTCTCCAATCTGTCATCTCTGCTTTGGTGTTTGTTCGGTCACGTTTGGGGTCTGGTTTGGTGTCGATTTCGAGCTAGAAATAGTGTAGATCAGCTGGGTTTTCTTCTTCCTCTCCTCTCTCACGCAATTTCTCTCTCCCTAGCTCGATCCCCCTTCTTCTCTCTTCGTTCTGCCGTTGGTTTTATACGTGCGTGAGGTCCGGTTCTTGGCCGAGTTTGGTGTTGGCTTTCGGTCTGGTTCGACGAGCTTGGCGTCGGCTTCAGGTGGCCGGAACAGCTGGACAACAGTCCCTTTTCTTCTTCTTCTCCTTATTCTTCTTCTTCTTCTTCATCTTTTGCATTTTGAGCGATGTGTCTGTCTTGGTTCTGTTTTGTTTTGGTTTTGTGCTTTAATGTTCACATTTTTCTCCATAAACAAATCCTATAATACTGGTCATATCCTTGAAAATTTTCGTTCTCATATCTTAGCTTTTAGCTTAATTCTTGTTTGACCACAATTATTAAATCTTATCTTTAATTTAGTCCCTTGTCACATTCAATAATTACTCAATATCATTTATCATTTTACTCTTCCGTTTAATCTCCAATCGGGTTTAAATCAATCTCTAAGGATTCCCTACAACCTTAAGCACTTCCATTGATCATTTAGGATCTCAAATCGTCACCTAGGCACTATTACTAGGAAATCTGTAAAATTAAAAATAGAGGGTTTACAATTGCTTTCCTCCTTATAAAACCTTCATCCTCGAAATTAAATTACATACTTGACCTAAAGAGGTGCAAATACTATGCATGCATCTGCTTCTCATGCTCCCATGTAGCTTCCTCGGATTCGTAATTCCTCCATAAAACTTTGACTAATGGTATCACTCTACGGCGTAACACCTGCTCCTTACGGTCTAATGTCTCCATAAGCCGCTCTTCGTAGGTCAGATTCTCTTTCAATTACACTGGCTGCTCTCTGAGGATATGTGAAGGGTTTGCTACATACTTCCGTAACATGGAAACATGGAATACGTCGTGGATGTTTGCTAACTTTGATGGCAGCTTCAGACGATACGCTACCTCTCCAATCCTCTCCACGACCTTATACGACCCTATGTACCGCGGACTTAGCTTGCCTCGCTTTCCAAATCTGAACACTCCTTTCCATGGAGAGATCCGCAAGAACACTCTATCACCCACCTGAAATTCCAAATCTCTCTTTCGATTGTCCGCATAGCTCTTTTGTTTGTCACTAGCTACCTTTAACTTTCTCTGATCACATTTATCTTCTCTGTGGTGATTTGGACAATCTTTAGGCCAATCAATCTCCTCTCACCTACCTCATCCCAGCAAACTGTGGTCCTACACTTCCTGCCATATAACGTTTCATATGTTGCCATCTCTATACTTGACTGGTAGCTGTTGTTGTAGGCAAACTCTATCAGTGGTAGGTGATCCCCCTGAATTCCATAACACAAGCTTTCAACATATCCTCAAGGGTCTGGATAGTCCTCTCAGATTGGTCGTTCGTCTGTGGTTGAAATGTCGTACTGAAATGCAGTTTAGTGCCTAAAGCTCCCTGCAACTTAGGCCAGAATCTGGATGTAAATCGAGGATCTCTGTCTGATACGATGGACATTGGTGCGCCATGTAGCCTCACTATCTCATCCATATACAACTGAGTTAGTCTCTCCAAGAAGTATGTATTCTTAATCGCAAAAAGGTGAGCGAACTTCGTCAATTGATCAACAATCACCCATATAGCATCATGTTCGCTCTGCGTCCTTGGTAGCCTTACCATAAAATCCATGGTAATCCTCTCTCATTTCCACTCAGGGATCGGTTAAAACACCACCTAATCCCTTTTAACAGAATTCAAGGAATGTTACCATTTCAATACTCTTTTCTAATTCTTTTAATAAATTATTTATATAAAAAATAATAAAATAACAAATATCAATCCGACTTCAAGTTTTAATTAGGGTACAACATTTACATTTGTTTTACAAAACTTTTATACAAAACTTAAATTTTATCAAATTCAAAATACAAATATATTACACATTCAAAATGTTAAAACGATTTTTATAATACAATAGAATTTTTCAAAAAATACATATAAGTTTCGGAAATATATAGAGGAATGCATATATGTACCAAAAGGTAGAATGAAGGATGTAATCTCCGTAACTGACTGTAGATATTTCATCTTCAGTTCCTCCTAATCGTCTACTCTGCTATCTGTGCGCTGTAAACCAACTCGCTAAGCATAATTGCTTAGTGGGTGTACACCAAACTCAATTATTTACATTTTCACACAATCAGTTTATAAAATTATTTTATAATCTCTAAACTTTCACAATAAATAAAATAAAACAAAATATCAAAATTTGTCAATAATTCAATTAAATACCCAAAAGAAATTAAAACTATACATTGATCACATTAATTTTCATAATAATTTTCAATGCCCATAGTAAACACATGCATGATACCATGGACTGGTAGACGGGCTTTCCGGTATCGGACACTCGGTGACTACCCGCTGGACTATCAAATAATCATGTATATTAGGGGCCAAACACTCGGTGCCTCTCATAACCCCTGAATTAACATTCAAATTTAGAATCAGTCGGTGCAATACTGCTAAATGACCCTAATGGCATGGCACTCACCAATCCCCACTTATCTGTGTCAAAGCTTACTAGGGCTTAAATCACAATTTTATTTCAAAATTCGTTGGGTTGGTTTCTTTTAAACTTTTGTTTTCTAATTATCTTTCAAACAAAAATACGGCAGCATAACGGTTGTATTTCGGAGATTTCTAGAAAAACTGAAAATAGGAAATAACACTTCTAAATATCTTGTCAATCCAACCCAATTTCGTTTTCCCACAATCACACAAATCAATTTTCAAATTCACCATTTCGTTTTTGACACAACCATATAAATCCCATCAATTATCACAATTCAAAAGAATATATTTCACCATACACACATCAAAATACTCACAAACAATATTCCGAGCATCAAAGTATTCAGAAATCGATAATATTCTCTTTATAAAAACAAATTGAATAAAGTATACACCAACCTTATAGTGTTTTTTAAATTTCACAAACACCCTATGCTCGCTCTTTTCCTTTGTCTTGCAGGCCCTTTTCAACGTTCTCGTCTTACCCTTCTTTTATTGACAACCACAACCAAAATAACCAAAAATTAATAAATCGTCAATTAAATTTGTTTTTTAATGCGATATTTTCTAATCTATATGCCCAAAAATGCATTCTAACAGTTCCTTTCGGTTTCTTTTTTTACCGTTCACCTTGGTAACTCGTTTAGGACCATAATTACTAAAAATTACAATCTACGCATCGTTATTTTTACTTGCCCTTCAACTATGTGAAAACAACGAATTTTCATCCAATTTCAATTCTAACATTTTCGTATGATTCCCTAACGTGAAATCAATATGAAATCATGCTTAATTCCATTTAATTGCATTGATTCACGTACTCTTCACCATACGTTCGAAATCCTAAATCACCCTAATAAGGTTTCTTCACTAAATTTTCGAGTTTCCATTAACCGAATTTATTCTAATTCACTTAAATTACCATTCGAATACATCGAATGGGTTAAAACATCCTTTGAACCTCAAATTTTTGGCATGGACAAATCTGCCCCTATACTTTTTGATCTTCTTTTCTTCGATTTTCTTGGTCCAAATAGCATTAAAACAATTGATCTAGCGTCCTAACACATTTCTATAAATAAATTGAAGTTTATAGCTTGATTTTACACAAATCCTAAATATATTGGCACTAATTTTTTTTGCACCTAATAATTCCCTACACTTTTAAACTCAAATTGTAGCATTATCAAGCTCAAAAGGATGCCAAAAACATGATGTAAATCATCAAAAACCAAAACAGCCCATATAAAAGAAAATCACTCATTTTTACCTTAATTTCTTTAGCTCTTTTCGCTTCATTTTTTATGTTTGATCACTCCAAATGATAACTATGGCTATTGACCATCATATAAACTTGCAATTGGTGTGATTTATTGAGAAGAGAATGAAAAAAATTTGAGAGAAAAAGGGTGGATAAATTCGGCCAAAACAGTGGCAAAGTTTATTTTTATCCAACTTTTCTTACTTCAAACACTTGCTTTTGATGCTTGCTTCAACCCCAAAGCTACCTAGAACTCTTGTCTAGCATTTGAACTTGAGGTTGGTGTGTTTGGTTGGAAAGAAAATGGAGAGAAAATGAGAGAAAAGTGGATGTTTTCCCACTGTCGAAGAAGGAGAAAAAAAACTGGTGAAAATGGGTCGCTGACCCATTTCACCCAACTTTTAAAACCTTTCTTTTTTTGCTCATTTTCAATTTAGTCCCTTAACCTTTTACGAATTACTAATTATATCTCTATTTCGATTTCAATGGATTTCATTTGCTAATTAACTAAATAATCATCACACTAATCAATTAATTTAATTTCTATGCAATATCAATAAACTTCATAAATTGATAATTGTTTTAGGTGGCAATTCTTGATTGTTTTATTTCCAGTCAATTGGATAACCATATGATGGTTATTCTTTTACTCCATAATCATTTAGCCACCAATTCCATCTCCTCATTCATTTCGAAATTAAAATCTCTTCGGTTAATAAAAATAAATTTAAGTCCTAAAAATAATTGCACTTTCTAAATAATTTCCCCTCTAAATAAATTTGCACCTCTTGTTCTAATAAAATGCATATGCCCCATTAAATAAATGTTTCATGCTTAATAATATTATAAAGCATGCTAATCTTTCATGCTTAATAATCATATTCTGTGATCTGGAGGTGGATATAATCGTTCAGGCCATCCTTGAATCTCCTGCATCGTCCACCTCTGTAGCCACAATCTCTCTGGCATACTTACTCAGTCGGATAAACTCTTTCTCATACTCTGCAATCTTAAGCTGCCTCTGCTTCAAATTTATGAACTCCATTTTCATATTATCAAGATGGATACGACCAATGTATTTTCATCGAAACTCGTGATGAAAGAACTCCCATGTCCTATCCTCTGGCCGTATGGAGTGAATCAACGAGGTCCACCATTGGTAGGCATCCTCCTGAAGCAGTGAAATTGCACACTCTACTCTCTCCTCTGGTGTACAGCACATGTGATCTAGTATCTGCTCAGTCCTCTCTAACCAAAACTAGGTGGTGGTGGCATCTTCATTTTTTCGACCATGAAAATCTGTAGGTCGGTGTCTTGCCAGCCGCTTTATCACTGACTTTCACGGTGTAGCTTTGGCAACCTGCTCGAAAAACTCTGCCATCTACTGCATAACCGCTGGCTGAACTGGTGCCTTCGGACTTGCCATCTGAGGACCCGCGGCCTCTCTTGGTAGTCCCCCAACCATACTAATTAGGCTCTCAGGTCGACTCTTGTCCCCCCTCAAGGGCTCAAGGACTAGACGGTTCCATTCTTTATCCTACATAAGACAGAAGAACACATTCTGTAGGTTAGAGTCACATCCTTCTATGTTTTATGCAATGCAATGCATGTACACACATCAAAATCATTTTCCATAAACAACAAGGTCTAGGATCGCCTAAACCATTGCTCTGATACCATTAAATGTAGCACCCCCTAACCCCTTTTAACGGAATTCAGGGAACGTTACCCTTTCAATACTCTTTTCTAATTCTTTTAATAAATTATTTATATAAAAAATAATAAAATAACAAATATCGGTTTGATTTCAAGTTTTAATTGGAGTACAACATTTACATTTGCTTTACAAAACTTTTATACAAAACTCAAAATTTATCAAATTTAAAATACAAATATATTGCACATACAAAATGTTAACACAATTTTTATAATACAATAGAATTTTTCGGAAAATACATATAAGTTTCGGAAATATATAGGGGAATGCATATATGTACGAAAAGGCAGAATGAAAGATGTAATCTCTGTAACTGGCTGTAGATACTTCGTCTTCAGTTCCTCCTAATCGTCTACTCTACTACCTGCGCGCGGTAAACCAACGCGCTAAGCATAATTGCTTAGTGGGTATACACCAAATTCAATATTTACATTTTCACACAATCAGTTTATAAAATTATTTTATAACCTCTAAACTTTCACAATAAATAAAATAAAACAAAATATCAAAATTTGTCAATAATTCAATTAAATACCCAAAAGAAATTAAAACTATACATTGATCACATTAATTTTCATAATAACTTTCAATGCCCATAGTAAACACATGTACGATACCATGGACTGGTATATGGGTTTTCCGGCATCGGACACTCGGTGACTACCCGCTGGACTATCAAATAATCATGTATATTCAGAGCTAGACACTCGGTGCATCTCATAACCCCTGAATTAACATTCAAATTTAGAATCAGTCGGTGCAGTACTGCTAAATGACCCTAATGGCATGCCACTCACCAATCTCCACCTATCTGTGTCAAAGCTTACTAGGGCTTAAATAACAATTTATTTTCAAAATTCGTTGGGTTGGTTTTGTTTAAACTTTCGTTTTCTAATTACCTTTCAAACAAAAATCTGGCAGCATAATGACTGCATTTCGGAGGTTTCCAGAAAACCTGAAAATAGGAAATAACATTTCTAAATATCTCATCAATCCAATCTAACTTGGTTTTCCCACAATCAAACAAATCAATTTTCAAATTCACTATTTTGTTTTTGACACAACCCTATAAATCCATCAATGATCACAATTCAAAAGAATATATTTCACCATATACACATCAAAATACTCACAAACAATATTCCAAGCATCAAAGGATTCAGAAATCGATAATATTCCTTTTATAAAAACAAATTGAATAAAGTGTATACTAACCTTATAGCGTTTCTTAAAATTCACAAGCACCCTATGCTTGCTCTTTTCCTTTGTCTTGCGAGCCTTTTCCAACGTTCTTGTCTTGTCTGTCATTTATTGACAACCACAACCAAAATAACCAAAAATTAATAAATCGTCAATTAAATTTGTTTTTTAATGCGATATTTTCTAATCTATATGCCCAAAATGCATTCTAACAGTTCCTTTCGGTTTCTTTTTCTACCGTTCACCTCGGTAACTCGTTTAGGACCATAATTACTAAAAATTACAGTCTACGCATCGTTATTTTTACTTGCCCTTTAACTATGCGAAAACAATGAATTTTCATCCAATTTCAATTCTAACATTTTCATATGATTCCCTAACGTGAAATCAATATGGAATCATACTTAATTCCATTTAATTTCATTGATTCACGTACCCTTCACCATACTTTTGAAATCCTAGATCACCCTAATAAGGTTTCTTTATTAAATTTCCAAGTTTCCATTAACTGAATTTATTCTAATTCACTTAAATTATCATTCGAAATACATCGAATGGGTTAAAACATCCTGCGAACCTCAAATTTTTTGCATGGACAAATCTGCCCCCATACTTTCCGATCTCCGTTTCTTCGATTTTTTTGGTCCAAATATCATTAAAATAATTGATCTAGCATCCTAACACCTTTCCATAAATAAATTGAAGTTTATAGCTTGATTTTACACAAATTCTAGATATATAGGTATCAATTTTTTTTGCACCTAATAATTCCCTACACTTTTAAACTCAAATCGAAGCTTTATCAAGCTCAAAAGGATGCCAAAAACATGATGTAAATCATCAAAAACTAAAACAACCCATATAAAAGAAAATCACTCATTTTTATCTTAATTTCTTTTGCTCTTTTTGCTTGATTTTTTATGTTTGATCACTCCAAATGATATCTAGGGCTGTCGACCATCATGTAAGCTTGCAATTGGTGTGATTTATTGAGAAGAAAATGAAAAAAAGAATTGAGAGAAAACGGGTGGATAAATTCAGCCAAAACAATGGCAAAGTTGATTTTTATCCAACTTTTCTTACTTCAAACACTTGCTTTTTTTATTTAATTGGCATGGACAAATCTGCCCCTATACTTTTTGATCTTCTTTTCTTCGATTTTCTTGGTCCAAATAGCATTAAAACAATTGATCTAGCGTCCTAACACATTTCTATAAATAAATTGAAGTTTATAGCTTGATTTTACACAAATCCTAAATATATTGGCACTAATTTTTTTTGCACCTAATAATTCCCTACACTTTTAAACTCAAATTGTAGCATTATCAAGCTCAAAAGGATGCCAAAAACATGATGTAAATCATCAAAAACCAAAACAGCCCATATAAAAGAAAATCACTCATTTTTACCTTAATTTCCTTTGCTCTTTTCGCTTCATTTTTTATGTTTGATCACTCCAAATGATAACTATGGCTATTGACCATCATATAAACTTGCAATTGGTGTGATTTATTGAGAAGAGAATGAAAAAAATTTGAGAGAAAAAGGGTGGATAAATTCGGCCAAAACAGTGGCAAAGTTTATTTTTATCCAACTTTTCTTACTTCAAACACTTGCTTTTGATGCTTGCTTCAACCCCAAAGCTACCTAGAACTGTTGCCTAGCTTTTGAACTTGAGATTGGTGTGTTTGGTTGGAAAGAAAATGGAGAGAAAATGAGAGAAAAGTGGGTGTTTTCCCGCTGTCGAAGAAGAATAAAAAAAACTGGTGAAAATGGGTCGCTGACCCATTTCACCCGACTTTTAAAACCTTTCTTTTTTTGCTAATTTTCAATTTAGTCCCTCAACCTTTACGAATTACTAATTATATCTCTATTTTGATTTCAATGGATTTCATTTGCTAATTAGCTAAATAATCATGACACCAATCAATTAATTTAATTTCTATGTAATATCAATAAATTTCATAAATTGATAATTGTTTTAGGTGACAATTCTTGATTGTTTTATTTCCATTCAATTTGATAACCATATGATGGTTAGTCTTTTACTCCATAATCATTTAGCCACCAATTCCTTCTCGTCATTCATTTCGAAATTAAAATCTCTTCGATTACTAAAAATAAATTTAAGTCCTAAAAATAATTGCACTTTCTAAATAATTTCCCCTCTAAATAAATTTACACCTCTTGTTCTAATAAATGCATATGCCCCATTAAATAATTCTTTCTTGTTTAATAATATTATAAAGCATGCTAATCATATTTAATAGGAATGAAATTAGGGGTGTTACATCAATAGGGGCTATTGTAAACCTGCTAGTTTCTGGTGCTCTGCTTTAATCTGCTGGCTAGTCAAACATCTGGAAACGACCTCTGCTATCTCTTTCTTCATTCCTCTTCACCAGTAGTGATCTCTCAGAGTCCGATACATCTTCATGCTCCCTGGATGCATGGCATACGCTAATGAGTATGCCTTTTCCATAATCTCTTTCTTCAGATCTCCCATATTTGGCACACACAATCTCTGTCCCATAACTAGTGACACATCGTCTCTAATTGAGAATCTGCTTTGTTGCCCAACTTCTATCTCTCCTCTTATCTTCATCAGATATGGATCCTTGGTTTGGAGCTCTCTAATATGATTCACTAGAACTGGACGGACATGAAATGTGGCTAATAGGGCTCCTGAGTCCGACGTCTCTAGTCTAACACCCAAGGACCGCAACTCTACAAGTATAGGAAGGTACTCTGCTTTCAGCTAGGCTAATGAACTAGTAAGCTTCCTGCTGAGGGCATATTCTACTACATTCACCTTACCTGGGTGGTACTCTATGGTGCAGTCATAGTCTTTAATGAGCTCAATCCATCGTCTTTGCCTCATATTAAGCTCCTTCTAAGTAAACAGGTACTGCAAGCTCTTGTGATCCGTGAAGATCTTATAGGGGACTCTATAGAGATAATGCCTTCATATCCTTAAAGTAAACACCATGCTGCTAACTCTAGGTCGTGTGTGGGATAATTCTGTTCATGCTTCCTCAACTGCTGCGATGCATAAATAATCACTCCCTCATTCTGCATCAGCACACAACCTAATCCCTGTCTGGAGGCATCTCAATAAACTGTAAATCCATCGCTCCCTGACGGAAGTGTGAGTATAGGTGCCGAGGTCAATCTATGCTTTAACTCATCAAAACTATGTTGGCATACCACTGATCATACAAAATTTTCTTCTTTTCTGGTCAACCTCAATAAAGGAGCAGCAATCTTCGAAAATCCTTCTACGAACTTCCTGTAATATCCTGCCAAGCCTAGAAAGCTTCTAACTTCAGTTACGTTCGTAGGTAGCTGCCAGTTCACTATTTCTTCTATCTTCTGGGGTCCACGGATATCCTATCTGCTGATACTATATGCCCTAGAAATGCTACTCTGTCTAGCCAGAACTGGCATTTACTAAACTTCGCGTACAAATGATGCTCCCTCAATGTGTGTAACACTGTCTTAAGGTGCTCAGCGTGCTCCTCTCGGCTACCTAAATACACTAGTATGTCATCAATGAAGACAATGATGAATCTATCCAAGTACAGCCTGAATACCCTGTTCATCAAATCCATAAAAGCGGCTCGGGCATTCGTCAATCCAAACGGCATCACCATAAACTCATAATGCCTTAGCGTGTTCTAAAGGTCGTCTTAGGGACATCCTCCCTGCGAATCCTCAACTGGTAGTACCTTGACCTTAAATCAATCTACGAAAATACCCTAGCACCTTGTAGTTGATCACATAGGTCATCGATCCTCGGTAGCGAATACTGATTCCTGATAGTGACTCGGTTCAACTGCCTGTAGTCCATGCATAATCGGTGATTCCCATCTTTCTTCTTCACAAACAACACTGGAGCTCCCCAAGGCATTACACTCAGCCTAATGAATCCCTTACTCACTAACTCTCCCATCTAGACCTTCAATTCTTTCAATTCAGCTGGGGCCATTTTGTATGATGTTATCGATATGGGCTCCGTCCCCGGTATATCTCAAACTCTATCTCTTTGTCTAGTGGTAACCTTGGAAGGTCCCCAGGGAAGACGTTTGGATACTCTTTGACCACTAAAACCTCTTCTAACCTCATCTCTATACTCTTCGACTCCACTGCATAGGCCAAGTAACTGTAACACTCTTTTCTTAACATCCTATTCGCCTTCAAAACACTGATCAGGCTCATAGGGAGTATCTTCCTTACACCACAGAAAATCACATCTAGCTCCCCTGGTCGATTGAACCACACTTCCTTCCTGTAACAATCCATTATAGCCCTATGTTTCGATAGCCAATCCATGCCTAGGATGACGTCGAAATCATGAATATCTAGTAAGATCAAGTCTACCTTGAACACCTAACCTATTATACCAACTTTACTTCCCAGGTATACTTTATCTGCTATCATAGATTCTCTTGTAGGAAGCGATATGATTATGCTGCAATTTGATGGCTCCGTCTCTACCTTAACTCTAGCAGCAAACTCCGCAGATATAAAGAAATTGGTGGCCCATGGGTCTATCAACACCTATGCACTCGAGTTTGATAAAAATATAATACCTGTGATCATATCTAGAGCACTATCAGCATCCTACTAGGTAATTGTAAATACTCTAGCCTAGGTTCGTGGTCTGCCAGACTGTCCCCTGGGTGGCGCTACTCTGCTGGGCCCACCACTAGAAGTCTTTGAACCAGCCGCTGCTCTAATATGAGGGCTTCTCCTTTTGAGTCCACGACCCCCACTAGTCTGTCCAGGTGTGATGCTTCTGCCATTCGGTCTATTCGATGCTATAACACTAGGGCAGTCCTTCATGAAATGTCCCTCCTAACCACACATGTAGCATCCGGTGCTACCAATAAAACACTCACCTGGATGACTCCTACCGTACCTACTGCAAGGAGGCCATAATTTGAAACCGCCTCTGAAGCTCTGGGATCTCGCTGAAGACCTCACTAAACTATGACTACTCTGGGACCCTGACTCTACCTCCTGCTATGGGATCCGAAAGATCGATCATCACTCTTTGCAACTTTACTAGATCCTCCCTGGTGGCTAGTACTCCCGGTCCAAGTGTGCTTCTTGCTGAACTTCGACGGTCGGGGAATGGTTTCCATGCTCTTTTCCATTCGTATAGCTGTCTCTATTACATCCCTGTACCTCGTATACTCATTTGAGGCCACATACGTTCTTATTCTAGGACTCAGGTCCGATATGAACTTGTTGATCTTCTGTCCCTCATCATCTGTCACTGATACGACAAGACGGCCAAGCTTTGAAAATCTCTTCTTATAATCTACTACTGATATGATGTCCTATTCTAACCTGTAAAACTCTTCGATCTTGGCATCTTTGTAACTGTGGGGGTAGAACTTCTCGAGGAACTCTCATCTGAATACTGCCCAGGCTACCCCGTCTAGGTGTCTCCGTTGTAATGCCTTCCACCAGTCTTTAATTTTGTCATTCATCCGGAAAGCAAAGAGGGTGACCATCTGATCACCGGTATAGCCTATGACCTTAAATATCTCCTCACTAGCCTCCAGCTAGGATAAGGCGCGCTCTAGCTCTCCCGTGCCATCATACGGTCTAGGACCTAACTTCCTTATGCGCTCTATAGGTGCCCCCGACTCACGGGGCTGATGTAAAGCTATTGCCAACATCTGGGCCATCTGCTCTATATTCATCTGCACACCCGCTGGCCTTGCGGGTTGTGGCGACTCTACTCGAGGCTCTAACACATTAACTAATACGCTAAAGTGCTCCTCCTCTCTCATAGGTGCCTCAGCTGCTAACTCTACAGCTGTCCTCCGAATCCTTGGGCGACTGCATATCTATGATGCTGAAATGCATGAAAATGAGGTTTAGAAATCATGCAAAGTCATGCAATGTTATGCTTTAAAACGATTTAAAACATACTAAAACTTTTCTTAAAACTCTTTGAAAATGACATTTCTCAAAACTTTTCAAAACTTCCCAAAACCGAGCTCTGATACCACCTTGAAGCGACTCTTCCCGGATACCTCTAACTCTAACCTAGTAGGTCACGCCGGGCACCCCAACAGATCCCTCTTAGACCCGACTCGTCGAGCTAAACGAAACCCGTGGAGCGAACCCTAAACTTTCTAATACTTTCTAAAACATTGTTAGGTTGGTTTTCTTTAAAAACTAAAAAGGTGAAGGAATTTTTTTCGATTTCTCAACTTATTTTCTAACAAAATTTCGGTAACATAACAGCTTTATTCTTGACATTCCAGAAAAACATATTTACAAAAATCAACACTTCGACTATTATTTAGTACCAACCCAACTTCTGATTACTCATAAGCCTCAAACATGCATTCAATTTCCAAATCAAGTTTGATAAAATCCAAAACACAATTTTTAAACTACATTTAATTCAAAAACAATTTAAGCACAATCAAGAACAAATAATTACAAATTACAAATCATTTATACACTTTAAAAAGTGGTTTACATGCAAATATGCTAGATGCAAAAATAGGCTGCTTAAAATGGTGTCGCGCCGCCACGCCCGTTAAAGGTGATACCACTGCTCGGCTATCTGCTGAGAATACTTGAGGAGTTTTTTTGTATAAAAATAGGAACATAATGAGCTAGAAGTTCAGTGAGTGCTAATTTATCTTTATTTCAAGAATTTGATTTCTGAATGTTCTACTCGAAAAACGTTTAAAAATAATTCTTTATCTTTTTAAGCATTTCAAACTTTAATTTCTCAAGCTTAATATAACATAAGAATTTATAAATGCGCAAGCATACATTAATTTCAAAAACTCATAACTTAAAATCATAAATAGCTTGATTGACAATCGAAAAATCGCTTTTCTTTTTCAAATTTACTTTTCTTTCAAGGCTATTTCTTGAGATCTTTCGAAAATGCCATAGTATCCCTAACTCTAGGGTCACGTGGCCTTTATACAAGGAATGCTCCAACGTAGGGGACCAATCATGACAGCTCTGAGACATCTCGTGGCTATTTGTGGAATTTTTCAGTGCTAACCATAACATACGAAACACCACCCCACATCAGCAGAGGCGACTCGACTGACAGACTCGGACACTTTGTCCCCCCAGGTTAGTGATTCATCTCTCCCCAGTACTATGTCAACTGATGTGGGATAGACCGGCCGGGTCTAATCTTTTCTGAAAATCTGTAAGGGTATACTAAAGGCTTGAAAATGCTTTTCTTTTCTTTTCTCAATTTAAACTTGAAAACTTGATTTCTGAAATTTCATTTTAACAACTATATATGTGCATATAAAAACAACATTCTCATTTTAAGCTATAGCTCATGCATATATCAATGCATTTAAAATAATTTGAGGTAAGCAATTAATTTATCAAATCAAAATTAATAATTTGAAATACTTTTAAAATATTTAAATAAACCTCACTCACAAAATGAAAAACTTCAAACAGCGCGTACGGATCCTCTATTCCTCTTGCCTTGATCTCTACGCATCCTCGTCACCTACACAACATATGTATACATAAATTTACGTTTGCGTCAACTCTAGAAACTCGAAATAACTAAAATTACATAATTGCCCCCAAATGACCCTTTTAACGCGTAAACCTTCATTTTTGATTTTTTTTTATTGATTCTAGGGTTTCAAACTCCGTTTTCTTCGCCCAAAACCTATTTATAGTCACCTAGGGAAGTTCTGGCACTAACGGAATCGCATTCGAAGACCTGAAATGAAAATCGTTTGATTTTAACCCCTTTAGGTCAAACAATATTCACGGCCCTACTCGAGGCTTTTCTTCATTCTGTTTTCATTCCAGGCACCTTCCCAACTCGACCTCTAGTCAGTCCAAGTGTTGGTATGAAAGGAAACGGCTATCGAGTAAGTGTTTTAGGCTAAAAACGCGTTGTTTTCGCTATCAATTTTAGACATTTTCTTGGTTTTGATTTCTAAATTTAATCTTTCACTTTTAATAATTTCAAAACATCTAATTAAACTCTTTAGGGTCATCAAAACTCTCAACGGACGCAATATGGGTCAATTTACGGAATCACCCTTCAAACTAATATATTGAGTGTTTTGATTTTCTCTTTAAATTTTTGGTATTTTCCTTGGTTTCCTAGGCCTCCAATAAACTCAAAACGACGTTCATTTCGTTCGACTTTTCATCGAATCATTTTGCCCCTATAATAACTTTAAATTTTGAAATTTAACCTTAAACTAAAACTCTCAAACTCTAACACTAAAATTCCACTTTTAATTATCCAACAAATCAATAGCTCAAATCATATCAAACCCACCAACACCAACACTAGTTTATGGTAGCCCCTTACACACTCAAATCTCATTTTTTTTCCAACATTAATTCCCTTAGTTTATACCTTATTTTTAATCACAACCAACCAACAAACAATTCGTAACAAAACCCATCTCAAAACCAACTCAATCACCAATAATAACCATTCAAAACTTAAACAACTTACCCCATTTTTTTTCTTCCTCACGAGTTCACCTCTTTCCTCTTCGTTTTTGACTGGGCTATTTTGGGTAGCTGGGTTTTGGGCTGGTCTTCTTTCTCCTTCTTCTCCTTCAGGCGATCTCCCTCTTCCTCGATCGAATCTCCCTTCTTTTTCTCGAATCTGTCGTCTCTGCTTTGGTAGCTATTCGGTCACGTTTAGGTTCTGGTCTGGTGTTGGTTTCGAGCTAGAAATAATGTGGATCAGCTGGGTTTTTTTCGTCCTCTCCTCCCTCACGCGATCTCTCTCTCCCTAGCTCGATCTCCTTTCTTCTTTCTTCATTCTACCGTCGATTTTGGTGCATGAGTCTGGTTCTTGGTCGAGTTTGGTGTCGGCTTCTGGTCTAGTTCAGCGAGCTTGGCATCGGCTTCAGGTGGCTGGAACAGCTGCACAGTGATTCTTCTTCTTCTTCTTCTTCTTCTTCTTTTTCTTTTTCTTCTTCTTCTTTCGCATTTTGAGCAACGAGTTTTCCTTGGTTCTATTTTGTTTTTGTTTTATGCTTCAATCTTCACATTTTTCTCCACAAACAAATTCTATAATGCTAGTCATGTCCTTGAAAAATTTCGTTCTCATCCCCTAGCTTTTAGCTTAATTCTAGTTTGACCGTAATTATTAAATCTTATCTTCAATTTAGTCCATTGTCACATTCAATAATTACTCAATATCATTTACCATTTTACCCTTCTGTTTAATCTCTAATGGGTTTAAATAAATCTCTAAGGGTTCTCTACTACCTTAAGCACTTCCATTGACCATTTAGAGTCTCAAATCGTTACCTAGGGGCTATTACTGATAAATCCGTAAAATTAAAAATAGAGAGTTTACATTAGGGTTATAATCAAATGTTGAATAAAAAAAGTTGTGAGACTTGTTAGTTAATAGGATAATGTAGCATATGTTAACAATTGCAGAAGTAAATTAAAAAATAATAATAATCAGATTTCTTATAGAGTAATAAAAATTTCACAGAATTTCTCCTTAGATTAATCTTACTAAGTAACAACTCAATATTTATCATGAGAGGGTCCTGAGAGATATTTCTTGGAACCTGATAAAGGTATTTTCTCTTTATTCGTCTGAAAAAGGGATAGTTCAAAATTTCTAAGATATTTTTAAAGGCTGCAATCTTTCTAAATAATCTCCATCTTGCTATGTAGGAAAAAAGGACTCAATTAGTAAACAGACATAAAAGCAGATGACAGTGTCATTGCAATTAAATCTCCTAAAGTTGAAAGCTTTAAACACACTTTATCCTTCTTTTAATGGTGTCTTGCAATTTTATTCAGATTTTCTGCCCTTTCCGCCTTCTTCACATTTCCTTTTTTCCTTCTTTTTTTTAAAAAAAATTTATCTTTCACTTTTCCTCTTTTGTATTTTCAAAGAAATTGATGAGTTGCTTTGGGGAAACCAAAGCATGAAATATCTCTTTGGAATAAAACCAAAAACCAAGGTATAAAACCATCTCTATACAGTATATATAACAGAGTCATACTCCCAACTAGTTTGGTATGATGGTCAAACCCACTCAGTCGCTTTTCACAAGCAATGCTGAGTTCGAATACCCACGTCCACAAGCAATGGACAATTACTAACGGGATCCGCCCCAACTTCCCTTTATGGGACCTAGGTGCCCATCTGGCACCCACAAAACCTTTTTGGATTCTAACCCATAAAATCCAAAAAAGAATTTGAGGAGCAAAGTTTGGAAACTTACAAATCATTTATAAATTTATAACTTTAAAATTGTTAATTTCAATTTTTACAGAATAAATTTTTTTAAAAATTTTGATAGCATTTCCACTGTTTTTCTAGATTATAAAAATTTCCGAATCCCCTGTAAATCAAGGAAAACACTTCTAAAACTTTCAATCACATACTCAACTTCTATTGGACCTCCGGTCCATTTCATAGGCAAACTCTAGCCATAATTTTTCTACTAAATAAAATCAATTCAACATCAATTTCACCATAACTAAAATCACAATTTAATGGAAAACTTTATATACATTCAAAATGAAAAATGATCATTTCGATTACATAGTTTGGCAATCCCAAAATATATATATACATCACAAAAATTTTATACATTTTTCAAATATAATTCATGCAATGCATTAACAGTGACTTCACAGAATTGAATTCTTTAGCCAGCCTATTCAAAGGGAAGGGAACGAGTGGCCTATCCACTAGTACCTGCACCTGGTGACAGGACCCCATCCGAAACCCTCCATACTTATGTCCGGAAGGCCCTGTCTGGCACCTCAACGGAGTCCTGCTAAACCCTACGAATTAGGCTAAAAGAAATCCGTGGAGCGAAACCTTAAAATCTTTCCTTACTTATAAAACAAGAATGAGTTAGATTTTTTTTTTTTTTTTCCGAAAAATTCGACAGCATAACGACTGCGTTTTCATCATTCCCAAAATACCTGCAAAGTAAAATACACTTCCAAATGGTTTCATTTTCCAACCCAACCTCTTCCTCAATCATACTTATTATGATATAAATCAAATTTCCATTTCGTTAATAATCAAAAGCATAAAATCATAAATCAAATACTTTGCAATTTCATACCATGGTTTGAAACTTAAAATTTTTCGTATTATAAATAAATTCTAGACTACTCATTTATCTATTAAACATACAATTACAAAAGATCTTTTTTGAATACATAATATGAAAAGCAAAAATAGTGCAATTGTCGCGTTGTTGCTCACTTACTTTTCTGGAGGAGTCTTTCCGTCTCGGTCACCCACTTCTATACCTGAGGAGGTTTTTAACATAAAAACAGAAAAACTATGAGCTATGAAAACTCAGTGAGTGTAGATATTTCTTTTTAACTTAAAATGTTTTATTTCTTGAAAACACCTCCTTAAAACATTTGAAAATAAATTTTATTTCTTAAAACTGTTCAAACTTAATTCTCATTCCAAAGCATAGTATAAATTAGAAGATCTGTAAAACTTATTTCACCTTAAAATTTATTCAAAAGCTTATGAACTATAACATACGTAAAATGACTTTCTATTTTCTTAAATAAATACATAATTGCATAAAATCTTACATAAGCTTATAAAACATGAAACTCATAGGGGCATAAAAATATATGTAAGGTGTATAAATTGAAAAATAGTTCAAACTTACATACGCATAAAATTTCATAAAACTTATAATTTTATAAAGCATATAAACAAATTCCTATTTCTTAACTTCCTCAAAACTTAAGTATTCAATTTCAAAACATACTTAAGAACTTTAAATTCACATAATTATACGATTCCACATAACTTGCAACTAAAAAAAAATGTAAATCTGGTTTAGTTTGCAAAGCATACATAGAAAACTATAAACTCATAATTTCTTAAAATTCAAATCAAACTTATAAATTAAATAGCGATTTAAACCCATATAGGTACATAAACCATACATCAAAACTTATAAAAATTCATGGATTCTTAAAATTTCATGTAAAACATATTCATTTAAATGAGTAATATGCGTAGAAAATTTATAAAACCTATATTTACATAACTTCATATAAAACTTATAAATTGAAAAGCATACGGAATGCTAAACACTTAAAATTCACTTATAATAGAATAAATAAAATGATTTTCTTTATTTTTAATATTTCAAACACTTACTTTGCTATCGAAAAGCACCATTCGTACCTCATAATACTTATAACCATGTGGTAGCTGTAATAACGCTAACCGACGTGGAGTAACGTAGCGCTTTTAACAGATACTAATTATGACACTTACTTACTTACAAAGACATCCTGCAGTTATGTGTGGAATGTTACATCGCTAATCATAACATGAGCTAATATCCCACAAAAGTAGAGGTGATGCGACAGACTCAATTTCCCCCCCGAGTTAGTGACGCATCCCCCCCAGGACTTGCCATACTAATGTGAGATATACCGGCCGGGTCAAAACTTGCTTATAAAGGTGGATATACTTATGACCTTTGAAAATTCATTTTATTTTCTTACTTCATGGAAAAACACAAAAATCACTTATTGGGGTGCAATAAGCAAAAAATCTTAATTCGGAGTGCATTAAGCACAAAACTCATACTTAGAAATGCATAAAGCTTCAAATTCCATTTTCTTAGTGCATACAGACCAAAATATTCTTTTTCTAAGTGTAAGAGCACAAAATGACTTATTCTTTAAAATCCATAAATCTCATTTTATTTGACATAAACATAAAATATATATTTATTTGGAAAATGAACTTAAAACTTAAAATTTAAATTCATTTCTAAGCAATCACATACTTATAAAATCATAGATAGCAACTTTCCTTACAAAATGTCATATAATCAAAATACATTTATGGAATAATTAAACACTTAACACAAGTGTAAACTTATATATAAAATTTCTTTAACATTCACCATAGGAAGTTTCTTATATCCTTCAAATTAATTGCAAACCTTTGAAATTATAAGGCTCATTTTCCTTTGCTTAGTCATAAAACATCATCTTATTTGGTAATTGAACTTAAAACTTTAAATTTCATTTTGAAATAACCTTCATACTTATAAAAACATAAAAATAAACTTTTCATACAAAACATGATACCAATACCAAAACTCACTTCAAATTCTAAAATGGTAAACATATCATAAAAGGTTTAACTATTTCAAATCCAACTTAAACTTTCTAAAATCATTTGAGCACTCACCTTATCCAAGTTTGGTATTAGGACTTCAATAGCCTTCATTCATTCTGCTTGCTTGCCCTTTACCTACATATCATATATTCTCTTAGAATACGCTAATTTTAACCTCACAAAACTTATCACACAACTTATAACTCAATTAACTCATTGGAGCACTATTTTACCAACATATTTCCCTACTCAATTTCAACTTAATCGAAGCTTTAAAATTTCATTTTCTTTACATGAATCCTACTTATTCTCACCTAGGAACACCTACATACACTCGAAATCATCGTTTGAAGCTCGAAACGAAAAGTCATAAAATCATACCCCCTTTGGCCGAATATGGTGCAGCTCCCTACCTATTGGTTTTCTTTCTTCAACTCTTGTGCCATTCACCTCCTTAACTCACATTTAGATCACCCGTAAAATGATTATGAAAAATTCCAACGAACGGGTGGTGAAACCTAGGAAAAACCCTATTTTTTCACTACTTTTTCATGACAACTTTCACATTTTACATTCTAAATCTTAATTCTTCTTTCCCTAATGTCATACATACTCATACATACTCACTTAATGCATATAAACACATACATGAGGTGATATTTCATGATTTCCATCAGTACCCTTCACCTAAGGCCATAAACTACAAGTTGTCTAAATGAATTTATAATGTTTTTACTATCTTATCTTAGGTTTCCTTAGCATGAATTCAACATGGAATCATGCTTAATACCATCAAATGACATTGGTTTCATACTTCCCTCATTAGGTTCTTTCATGGCCTAACACATAAACAATTCATTTCATTCAATTTTTGCATTTTACTTCATTTAGGCATTTTGTCAAACACTTGGTATGCACCAAAATTCACTTAAAACAAATTCAATCAAACTTAGTATTTCTTCCAACAAAACTCTAACACATCAAACTTAATCATTTCCACATGGTTTGTACTTACTTTTGGTGTCATAAGGTGTCATAAAACTCAACTAAAATCATACATAAAAACCCCATAAAAAATCCAACCAATTCATCATCACAAACATCATTAACAACATCATTGAAACAACTTTAAAAGTGATGGAAGTCACCCATTTTTGGCTTAATCTTGGTCTCCACTTGTTCTTCTAGCTTGGTTTGGCTTGCGACCTTGATTGAAGGCTTAAAAATGGATTGAACCCACTTGTTTCACCTTCCTCCATGCTTTGGCCGAGACTTCTCCTCCATTTCTCTCTTGTTTCGGCTTTGTGTGTGTTTGGCGAGAAATGGGTGGAAAATGGGCTAAGTGTTGGTATATATAACTTGATCTTTTCCTAAAATAACCATTATGTCCCTTAATTAATTAGATTTTGACCCTTAACTCTTGTTTATTCTATCTTGGCCCATGTCGTGTAAACTTATTTCAAATTGATCCATACCTCACTTTCGCTTAATTCCACTTTGACCTCAAGTAGGAAAACTTATTTCATTTTAGTCCCTTGTCACACTTAACAATTCACTTATGGCCATTTACAATTCAATCCCTTATATTTACTTATTTAATCTCCAATTGAGTTCAATTAATTTCTGAAAATTCCTTATATTCTTGGACACTTTCATGGATCACTTAGTATCTTAAAATACCGCTTAGGAGCTAGTATTAGGGAATCCGTAAAATAGGGTCAAGGGCTTACACCTGGGGAGGTTTTTAAAACAAATTTACAAAAGAGTGAGCTAAAGAAGCTCAGTGAGTGTGATGGTTTTCTAAATTATTCGTTTTATAATATATCTTCCCGAAAATAGTTATAAAAGAAAATTCTTATTCATTAAATGCTTTTGAAATTTAAATTCAACATTCAATAATATCACAGATAACTTAAATTAAAAATTATGCATGAATATCATATTAAAACAATTTTCATAAATTCATATATATATAACATTATTTCAAAAACTTTTCATAATTCACTTAAAATCTACCAATGGATTCTAAACCTTTCATGGTCACTATCATATCATAGTCATGCGTACTGGGCGGAACGAATCATCGTCCCCAGGTAGCATAAAGCCCTACATGACAGTATCCATATTCCTGAGACATTTCACAACCATGCAACGGGATAAATCCATAATGCATAAGTGAAGTGAAACAATGCCCCGGCATATACTAGGATACACGACTCAATAGACAGGCTCAATCCTCCCAAGGTTAGTAACAAACCCACCCAATTCTTGCCTTACACGTAAGGACATTTCGATCGAGTCTAATCATCCATTTAACATTTCAAAATCCGTCAATTCCTTTTTGTATCATTTTAGGCTATCTATTGGCGTTTGAAAACTATACTTTTCATACCATTCATAAATCAATTTCATTTTATTCAACTATCATAATTGTATAAAGCATAATCATAGAATGACATTAAAGCATAAGCATTACATTTTATCATTTTCATGCATAAATATTTCATTTCACAAATTTACATAAAATGGTACATATATTAATATTTTTAATAGAAACTCATTTCACATTCTAAAATCATTTAACCATCATGAAAACAATTAAAACATGTCAATTATGCAATTAACTCTTGGAAAAAAAATCATTTTACACTCACCCTTTTTACTGAATTTGCTTGTCCCTTTTTTACCTCCCTTTCCTTGATTTCTCGTTAACTTCAATCCCTACCTACAAATAACAATTCAAGCTCAAGAATCCATCACATAATATTCTAATTCATATTCAATTTTATTCACCATTCACTTTATAATTTCACCACCATTCATATTCTAACTAAAATTTTTATTTCATAACCACATCCCTTCCTAACCATTTCTTGAATTGAATCCACATACAACCATCTTTGTTTTATGATGGTTACTCATTCATTTCACCAACACATTATCAACTAAATAAATTGCAACATTCATTTCCAATGTCATTCCATTAATTATTTTCACAACCAACTTTCTCCGATTTCATTTATTTCCATTCCATTAGTTTCCATTCATTTTATTTCACATCCAAACCTCACATAACAACATCAATTTTCATGAATTCAACTAAAAACACAATATACCTTTATACTAGAAAAATTCAAAGTCATGCATAATCAACCCTTTTTTCAATTTTCTCTCCACCAATTAACTCAAAACCATTAAAATCATCACTCAAATTCAACAAACACCAAAAATAAATCACATCTCAACATACACGCCCTTTTGGCCATCCACCCCATCAAGTCATACAAACCCATTCAATTCACTATCTTCATTTTAATGGTATCAAACATCACCACAACATCTCAAATAAAATCTAACATAAAAAAAATCACTTAAATTAAACTTATTTCCACAAATCATCAAAACCCTAACGTCCTTACCTTATTAACAACCTTGACCAACTCTTGCTTTGAACTCCCTTCCACTTTCAAGCTTGATTTGAAGATAATCAACCTCTATTCATGTCAAAAAATCCATCAATAACTCAAGATATCATCAAATCATAAAAACCCATTAAAACTACCATCAACTAATATCAAAATTAATCCAATCACTCACCTATTTTTCTTCACTTATTCCTTGTTCAATCTTGATGAATTTATGGGTGAGAGAGGGATGAAAAACTCCTGGAAACCAGCCCTTCTTCTTCCTTCTTTCTCCTCTTCCACAGCTCAACCTTCTCTTTTATTTTCTTTTCTTTTCTTTTTTTGGTTTTCCTTCCTTCTGCCGAATGCTTCTTGTTTTCGTTTTCATTTGGTCTTCACCTATATATACTAGTCTTCCTTAATGACCATTTTGCCCTTAAGATTCACCTAAACTGCCAAACATATCCTTTAGTCACACTAATCACAATTTCATTTGTCATTAACTACATAATTATCCACTACACCTATTTTAACGACTTTCTAAATTATTTTCACCACATATTTAGTCAATATAAAGACCATAAGGTGTTAATCTATCATTGGTGCATCCATAATCACAAGGATTGTGCTTCTTGAATGGTTTTTATCTCATATAATTCCTATTGATACCACTAACTTTTACATTTCATTCTATTCACTTTCAAATAAATTCCAAGAAAATTTCATGGTCATCCAATTATTAAATTGACCATGCAGTACTCAAATTGGGTGTCTTAACATTCAATTCAAGGCTTCAAAAATTCTCAAACGGAGTTTAAATCAATAGTGTTCAGATTTTCATCTATAAGGGCATTTTTTGTTAAACAATCTTTGGAGCCTTCAAAAACTATTCAAACGAACTCATTTTTGCTCCGTTTCAGTTTCATTATACTCTACTAACCATTCTATACATTTTCAATTTTTCGGGGTTTAACTCGAAAATTTACTATTCATTGAGGGGTACTATTCACTTGGAACCACTATTCATCCGGAAACGCTACTATTCATCCATAACGTATTATTTATCATGAAAATGAAAAAAAAAAATTAGTTTCTTATAATTACTTTCTAACACACCTATATATGGATAAATTACTCATAAGTCTCTTCAATGAGAGGATAGTTTTCTCATTTAGTGTGAGTCTCTTTCTTCCTATTATTAGGAACTAGAGTAAAAATAGATTGTTGAGTTTTGGGTAGTATCTTAAAGTCCTTATCAAGGAATCCCGCAGTTGTAAGTGTCATGGAAATATATATATATATATATATATACCAGCTCACAAGTCTTAAAAAAAAAAAAAATCCAAAATCACAAGCTAATCAAGGATCCGCACAAATCCATGTACAAATTCTGTTCACTGTGAATTGTTGTTTAAAGTCAAACTCCAAATTAAACCAAAAAAAAATCAAAGCCTAATGTTTTTAAAAATAGGACTACAACCCTTCACCTGTTAGAAAGAAAGAAATAAAATCATCCACATCTACTAATTCACTACTAATTCTTTTTTGAACAAAAGTATTAATTTTTTTTTTTTAATAAATTCAATACTAAATGTTCATCTAAGAGTATAAAAGCTGTCGTCTATTAATTGTGACGTAAATAATTAACACATTATAATGTAATAATTAGATGGTGCTATCGGTATCATGGTGTCATAATTTCCCACGTAAGATTTTGTGGTGAATGAATATTTCTGTGGATGGTTTTGAGTCAAATAAACAGACAGACAGTCAGCGTAGTAGTAGAATCAAAAATTAGAAAATAGAGAGAGTGCCCATCCTAGCGTGGTTGTTTCATGTGAATCATGTCAGAGTTGTGTTGAGTCACGAAATTGAAGCCAAGGCCACCACCTCAACAAACAAACAAACAAACAAACAAGCTATTTACCGTTTTCCTCATGTGGAAAAAGAATATATACCATGAAATGGACTTGACGAGCTATTACCTCTTTCCAACAGCCTTCGCATAATTCATTCATTTCCACTCAGCTTTCTCTTTCATTTGGCTCTCATTTTTTTTTCTTTTTTTAAAACTCGACCAAATTAATCATGGAATTTAATTTGCGGTACAAATTCAAACAAAAGTTTCCGGTATTTGAATTTTAATTATCACGTGATATTGAATATACAAGTTGTAGCTGACAGTTTTCATTGTTAACAATCTTTCAATTAATTCCTTATTATCTCATTATTATTATGTGCAAGTTTATGTATCTTGTTTATATTTATTATTGCATATTCTTTACATTTATAAATACAAATTCTAATTAAGATATTATCCAAAACGCAATTCACACCAAGACCATCTTTTAGTAGTACTGAAGTGTATTATATCATATCAAAAGCCTTACTTTTTTTTTTTTTTAGTACCGGTACCTTATCCAGAGTTTTACTGGGATTGGATAGGATCAGACTTTGTAATGCGGATCGAAGATCACCTTCCAGAGGATGCCCATGTAGGGTGTGGAAAATTGCCAACAATTGTAAGACTTGTGGTGAGTAAAACTCATAACCTCTTTTTAGGCTATAATGTATAACCTCTTTTTAGGCTATAATGTATAACCTCTTTCCAGGCTATAATGTGGGCGGTTTGTTGTTTTTAGCACTAGACCAAAACCCTTTTCGCTTATTGCAATATATTAATAATGAATATGTAAATGAAATCCATAGTAAGTCTAAACTCCTCTATTATGCCCAAAAGGAATAATTACCTATAATTTGAGCCTCAAATAGTATACACTTCATTTTATTTACGACCTCAACAAACAAACAAACAAGCTGATATAATTTTCAAGAGGGTTCGCATAATTCTTTCATTTCCACTCAGCTTTCTCTTTCAATTGGTTCTCATAATGAATATGTAGCTGAAATCCATAGTAAGTCTAAACTCCTCTATTATGCCCAAAAGGAATAATTACCTATAATTTGAGCCTCAAATAGTATACACTTCATTTTATTTGCGACCTCAACAAACAAACAAACAAGCTGATATAATTTTCGAGAGGGTTCGCATAATTCTTTCATTTCCACTCAGCTTTCTCTTTCAATTGGTTCTCATTTTTTTTTTTTTGAAAAACTCGACCAAATAGTCATGGAATTTAATTAGCAATACAAAATTCAAACAAAAGTTTCCAGGATTTGAAATTTAATTATCACGTGATATTGAATAAATACAAGTCGTACCCTACAGTTTTCGTTGTTAACAATCTTTTAATTAATTCCTTATCGTCTCATTATTATTATGTGCAAGTTTATGTATTTTGTTTATATTTATTATTGCATATTCTTTATATTAATTTATAAATACAAATTCTAAGCAGGATATTATCCATAACATAATTCACACCAAGACCATCTTTTAGGAGTACTGAAGTGTATTATATCATATCAAGTACTTTCTGTCTTTCTGTTTTTTTTGTTTTTTTTGTTTTGTTTTTGCATTCATTCATTCATTTGAGAGTGGGAGGATTTGAACCTGAAGCCTTAGTTTTGTTGATAGTTGTGGTTGATAATTCTATTTATTAAATATTAATGAATGAAACTTTACCTTCAAGTTGTAACTATGAAATCAAAATAAAATAAAATAAAACTGAAAAAAAAAAATTGTCTTCTTATGAATATCTTGATATATTGAAATATATTTTTCACATATTGAAACATATTGGAAATGAATACGGAAAAGAAATCCATAGTAAATCTAAACTTCTCTATTATGCCATAAAAGAATAATTTGCTATAATTTGAACCTCAAATAGTACTAAATACAATTTAATCTATTTAAAATTGATTTTATTTCTTAACATAACGTTTTTAATCAATTCAGTTTAACTTAATTTGATTTAAAATGAAATTATCTTACAGTAACAAGTTTTGCATGTTGTGTATATTAACTAATATAATGGTGGGTGATATATATATATATTTTGTTATAGCATGAAAATTAATTAGTATGAGTTTTTGAACTGGTACCAAACTTTTCAAATGAATATCTTTTAGCATCAACAATGTTTACAAACTATAGTTTGTGAACAAAGGTCATAGTTTGTGAAAAAAGATCGTAAAGAATCATATAGCTAACGTCCTTTGTTTGCGAACTATTATTTGTGAATACTAACAACACCAAAAAAACTCATTTTGAAAGTTTGGTACTATTTAAAAACTCACGTTAATTTTAATGTTATTAGTCTTTAACTGATAATAACTTTTAAATTCATAATTTCCACCCATAAATTGAGAATTCAATTTCTAGTAGGTTGATTTTGATTGATTTTAGTTTTTAAGAGTGAGTTAATTTCAGTTCAATCTGATTTAGTTGTGTTTAGAGGAAATCTAACACTTCTAGGCGTAATTGAAATTGGACAATATAACTTGAAATCAATTGGCCCCCCTTTAGGCCTAATTGAAATTGGATTGCCTAATTTCTAATCAATCGGTCCCAAGGAAGACCCGTAAGAACAGATCCAAGGGGAAGAAGGCCCAAAATCCGACTTCCTCAGAAAGAAGGAGAGCTAAAAAGAGTCAAATTGCCCTATCAAAAGAGCGAGAAAAGGACTAAAGAAGGAGATAAACTTTCAAATGAAAATTAATCCCCTTCGATAAGCAAATCTCTGCCACATCACACAAAGGACAGCCCTAACACTAGGCGTAAAGCTAACACAATCCAGAGTCAGCAAGCCTCAATAAAAAGAGAGGCCAACAGTGTACCACATGTCCCTCCAATCAGGCAAACTAATAAAAAGGAAGCACGTGTCCCTTGCATTTGACCAGTAAGCGAGAGACAAATGACGTAGGAAAGTGATAGGACATAGAGGAAACAGGCAACAAGGAGTGGAGATGGAAATGTTGGTAGAGAGTGGACCACACTAGGGTATGAGAAAATGACCAGTAGGGCCCCTATGGTGTAAGAGGTAGCATATATAAGAATGTTACTGTTTATTAAGAGGAAAGCAATCTAAAAAAACAAAAAAGGCATAGGATGTCCTAGTATGCGAGGAGACTCCCATGGGAGAGATTCTCACAAATATTAGGCCACACCCTACGCTTATCTAGTCGTATAGCATTTTTCTATTTTCCTAAAATGCCTTTTTAAAAAATCTCTTGGCTTTAAGCTAAAGGGCTTTCCTACGAAAATCAGCTGACTTGAGCATTGGTTTTTACTGGTGAAGCATTAGTGACCCCTGACCTTCATTCCTTATTTTATAGGTGAAACAATGGGAGGAGTGAACGATGAGACGGAAATATGCCTATCCTAAGGGAACGAACAGCCTGATTGAAAGGATGAATTCCCTCAATTGGATGAATCTTTAGAGGTGGAAAGCAATAGGGCCTTGTATATTTGACACCTTTGTTCATAACAGTCTGTAGCGTCTGCAATAGTGCCTTGAATGTATGAGTCCCTTGTTCATAACAATCTATCGCATCTGTAATAGGGCCTTGGATTTTTGAGTCCCCTATTAATAACAGTTTGTAGCATCTGCCTAAAGGGCCTTATCCTTCGAGGGGTCTCTAATACTTACCTAGGGATTTATTTTGTAGATTCTATTCAACCCTTGAGTTTCAATTTTACTGTTGATATAATCTGTGTGATCGATTTTAGCATCAACTAGTTGTTATGCAAATTAATTAAATAACCCATGGAAAATGTATAGGTGTTTGTCAAAGGCTTATGGAATGCAACATTTTTATTTTTAGATAGTGCTAATGAAGGGGAGTAGCACTCATTTTCACTCCCCTTTTATTGTTTTCACTACATTAATAATTTGAATTTTAGTGTCATCTAAAACTTATAATTTTTCAAGACTCCTTTTTCAGAACTTGTTTTCTTTATTTAGGTCCTATTTCTTTTATTCGGTACTTATTTCATTAATCAATGTCAACTAAGAAAGTAGGTCCTAAACAGGGCTGGACACATGAACATGAACAGACCCAAATAGACCCAACCTGAATTGATTTTCGGGTGTTAGAGTTGGTTCATATAGAGATGAGGTGAACCGAATAACACTAGTGTATGTGTGTGTGTGTATGAAATGACCTCTTCATTGTGTAATACCAACTTTTTCCTTTTTCGTGGAAGTGTTGTGACATAGAAAAAATAAGTATTTTATAATATGTTAAGAGACAGGATATTGTAACACATTTAATACCACATGTTATAACACACGAAAGAAAAATTAAAACAGCAATGTAAAGAAATAACACAAATACATTTTTAATGTGGTTCGGTTTTACCCTCCATCCATGAGGACAGACCCAAAGATATCAACTCATTAATGAACAAATAAGGATACTACCTATACTTGACTCATACAAATTAAGACTCTTTCTTAGTGTTGATGCAAGTCCAAGTTTATCAATGAGTTTTGCAAGCTCCCCTTGTCTTCAATGGTTGCTAGCTCCTTGAACTCCCTTCAATAGCTACAAGCCTATCTTCTTCCGAAAGCCAATCAATTCTTCCTTTTGAAGAACACTTGTTGTTTGAACTCCATTCAAGACTTAAGCAGCCTCCTCCCGACGATGAAAACTTTCTTCCTCCCGAAGAACTTATTCCCCTTGAAATCCCTTCAAGGATTGTGAACTAGTCTTCTCTTAAATACCTAATGTCTTGTTATCCCAACAAGCATCTAAATATAAACAAGGACCTAGTCAACTCATTTTTTAAGTCTAGAAATAAAAACAACTTAGAGAATAAACTCTTTAAGGATTACAAGCAAACTATCAATATTACACGTTAACTCTCAATGGCTTGCTTGTTCCATTTTGCACTAATGTGTTCTGTATTTATAGCAGAAATGTGCAGCAATTACTTGTAAAAAAAACATAGATAAATCAACTATAAATTAGAAAATTATCAGCTGAAAAAAATCAAATATTTATCAAAAGATAAATAGCTCAAAATAAAGAAAAATAAAATCTGCAATTTATACAAGATGTGTGCAGCTTGAAACCTATAGAATAAAATAACATTACCAGCTGGATAAAAATTAAGTATTTATCAAAAGATAAATATCTCAAATAAAGAAAAAACAATGTTTGCTAAAAAAATAGATAAGTCCTATTTTTTAGCAATGATCACATCATTTTATTTTGCTTATTCAAACCTGGTCAAGAAGTTATCCATAAAACAATGGTCCATGAACAGGAGATTATCGAGCAATAAATGCAACAAATTACTCAAAGATAAACTCAAACACTCATACAATCCAAATCAAACACAATACATTCCCCTTAAAATCACAAACCAAAAAAACTAGAAAACAACTACTCTCTCTTAATATGAACTTTCCCAAAATGAACTCTCCCCCTTAATATAATTTATCCTCCTTTGTGACAGAAAGATCAAATGAAGAACGAGAAAAAACAGGAGTCAATTGAGATTGAGAAACATATAAAAAATCCAAACAAAAACAATTCAACTGGTTCATGAAGCAACCCAAAAAATCAAATCAAGATTTTCATACTCTTAAAAACAATATAAGACAATGTCAGTCTTTGAAATTAATTGAACCAAAGACAAATCACTGTAATCTATTGCTTAGATTTTTCATGAGCAAGAGATGGATTGGGAGCTTTGCTTTTCGTTGACTTTGATCTCATGAAAGAGAGAATGGACTGCAAAACAGAAAATAATTAAAACAAGAGAGAGAGAGAGGGACGGCAGTAGCATAGAACGGAAAAGAAAATGAATTTCTTTTCATGTTGCTTATCTAGTTCTCATGGTAAAAAAGATGATGCCCTGCAAAATAGAGAGACAACAAGAAACACAAAGAAACACAAGAGAGAGCTGTAGTATTGAACATGACAAGAACGTCGCAAAAACATCAAAGAGAAACAAAACAATTAAAGAGAAATAAAAAAGCACAAGAGAGGTAGTGAAAACAAAACACAAGAAACAAGATTGAAGAAACACAAGGAAGTAATGTGTGCAATGGTTTGTCACTTGTATGACTCTTTATGACAGGTTCCATTTCTTAGATGACCTGCCGACAACCTCACAGTAGCTTTCTAGCAGATATCTAATCTGGTTGGGAAGTTCCTGTGAAGTTAAGTCGTCTACTTTTCTAAATATTTTCTATACTTTACTAAATCTTCTTTAAACTGCGGAAACGTGGAGAATTTTTTTTTTTCTTTTTGTTTCAACCATTTACAAACAGGTTTATGAAAATTCGGGAAGTATAACGACTATTTTTCAAACATGCCGCCCTGTAGAAGTTTCAAAAATACTTTTAAACACTTTTGTAGCAAATAAATTCTCAACTTTTGAGCCTTAGGCTCTAAAATCATTTTCTACAATCCAACCACAATCATGCTTTTAATTATTATAAATCAAAATCATTTTACTGTAACTAAAATTTCTATATAAATTCTAAAGCATTATTTACAATATATATGCATTCATAAAACATAATATCTCAATAAGCATCATATCAAAGCTGGCCCACCTAGTCCCGTGTAGAAGATCTGGCACTGTGGGTACTTGATCCTGCACCTAGGGAGGTTTTTCAAATCAAAGTGGAAAATGTGAGCTAATGGAGCTCAAGGAGTGGTGGATAATCTTTCTCTACTAAAATTTCTTTTTCTAAAATACCTCCCAAAAATTTAAAGGAAATTTCTAAATAACTTGTTAAAATCACATATCTTCTTAAATAAATTCATGAAACTCAAATGCATAGATAAAAATATAATAAAAACACATATCTATTATTGAATACATAAAAGATATAATATACTAAAATTGATCATAAGTTCTTCACTAATCATTTAAAATCATTTATTTCTAAATCTTTTCAGATCATAAAATCTATAATTTACTAAACATGAAATCATCTTTCTATATTATGCCAAGCGTAAACTATAAAAGTTTTGCTTGTAATGGCTATAAAATACACAAAGAATAAAATACTAAATTCTCATCAAACTTTAAAATCTATAATTATTTTTGCTTGGCTTCTTTTCTAAAATGCACCAAATGAGACCCAATGAAGCTATAAACTCACATGATGACCAAACTAACGCCGTATGATGTGAATGAAATCTAGTTATATGCCGACTAAACTAGCGTCGTGCAATGTGACGCCATGCAGCGACTAAACTAGTGCCGCTCACCGTGACTCTAAAAGACCTCCTACCATCACAAAGCGGAATACTACATCACATAAGTGGCATGAAATATCACTCTACATGTGTAGAGACGACTCGACAAACTCAGCCACAACTTTGATAACTCTGGGTGGAACGAGTCATTCATTCCCCCAATACTAGTGACACACCCCCAATACTTGCCACACACATATAGGGCTATACGGTTGGGTCTTTAACTTTCTTTTCTATTTTTTTTTTCCCGTCAATTCCATATTTTCTAGTATGAGTGGTCCATTGGCCTTTGAAAACTTTCTTTTACTTTTTGAAATGCTAAAATGATTCTCTTTCACTTGAAAATACTACAATCGCTTGTTTACTTGATAAATAAAAATAATCATAAGTTAACTTGTTTAAAATACTTGAAACATACATTCTACAACATTAAAATAAGTTGTGTCTAAAAAAGACACTAAAAGCAATTCTCTTGTTAAATATTTAAAATGTCGAAAACTAATACATTTAATAAATCATAATCTTTCTAAGGCAAAAGCCTAAAACTTGATAATTTGCTTTACTAATAAATCATATACATTTATAATGTAAAAACAAAAGCTCACATACATTATAAAAATTATGCTAACATACTAAAAATTTAGTCAATTCAATCATAACTTACAATTGAAATAAGTTTTGCAATCATTAATTATCATCAAATAAAGTTCATAAACTTTAAAAATTCTCAAGTTACAGTAATATATAATAAAAACTGAATAAGAAATTAAATTAAAATAAACTAAAACTTTCCACTCACAGCTTTACTCTTCCATCACTTGTACAATTTCACATGGTTCCGTTCTCGATTCCACCTCCCCCTACAATTTATACATTAACATAAAATTTATTACAACTAACCTATTTGGATCAATTTCAGCTTAATTCAACATACTTGTCATTTGAAATTCATATACACCCTTATTCTAATAAAATACCCAACTCATTCAAAATCATCAATTTCTTTAATATTTTTTCCACCCATCAACTTAAATTTAATTAAATCTCACACAATATACATTAAACTAACAAAAATCAACCACAATTCAAAACTTCTTCTTTTGGCTGTCCACCCCTATCATACATTCCATTCCATTTTCTTCATTCTTTTTATTTATATTCATTCAACTTCATTTGAAATGTCACAAAACCACAACAAAAATCTTCATATCAACCTAATACACAAATACACCCTATTCTAATAGAATTTCATTTTCCATACAATTAATCACTTTCACACAAACCTCAACCAATTTCATTTATTTTCAATCCATTGATCTTCTAATGAGACCCAATTCGGACACCACTAGTTCTAATCCGGTAGATCACGCCGGGCACCCCAACAGAGCCCTTTCAGACCCGATTTGTCTGGCTAAGTGAAACTCGCGGAGCGAACCCTAAACTTTTTAATACTTTCTAAAACATTGTTGGGTCGGTTTTCATTAAAAACTAAAAATATGTGAGAAATTTTCTTTTCACCTTTTAAACTTATTTTCTAACAAAATTTTGGCAGCATAACGACTGTATTTTTTACGTTCCCGAAAAACCTGTTTACAAAAATCACACTTTGACTATTTTTCAGTACCAACCCAACTTTTGATTGCTCGTAGGCCTTAAACATGCATTTGATTTTCAAGTCATCTCAATAAATTCAAATCACAATTGAATAAACCATATTTAACTCAAAAACAGTTTAAAAACATCTACGAACAAATAATTACAAATTACAGATTATTTATACACTTCAAAAAGAGATTTAAATGAAAATATAACTAATGTAAAATGAGCTGTTCAAATGACGTCGTGTCGCACTGGCTCACCCGTTGGAGGTAACATAACTGCTCGGCTACCTGTTGAGAGTACCCTGAGAAAGTTTTTATATAAAAACAGAAAAATAATGAGTTAGAAGCTCAATGAGTGATAATAGTCTTTTCTTTAAAAATCTGATTTCAAAACATCCTCCTCAAAAAATGTTTGAAAACAATTCTTTATTTCTTTAAACATTTCAAACTTTAAATTCTTAAACTCAATTTAAACAAAATAATTTATATATAAATGCGAACATGCATTAAATTCAAAACTTGTAACTCAAAATCACAAATAGCTTGAATACTAAACATAAAATTGTTTTTCTTTCGAATTCACTTTTCTTTTAAAACTATTTCTCGATATTTTTCAAAAATACCATAGTACTCATAACTCTGGGGTCACATGGCCTTCGTACGAGGAATAATCCAACATAGAGGACCAACTGTTACAGCTCTCTGCTCTGAGACATCTCACAGCTATGAGCGGAATTTCCCAACGCTAACCATAACATGCGAAACACCACCCACATCAGCAATGACAACTCGATTACAGACTCGGACACTTGTCCCCCCAGGTTAGTGAATCATCCCTCCCCAGGACTGTGCCAACTAATGTGAGATAGACAGGTCTAATTTGATCTGGAAATCTCTGAAATCTCTGAAGGTATACTAATAGTTTTGAAAATACTTTTCTTTTCTTTTTTCCATTCAAACTGGAAAACTTTTTTTTTTTTTTAAATTTCTTTTCAACAATCTCATATTGAATGAGAATTTCAATTTAAATTTCTTTTAAATTGAAATTCTCATTCAAGTTGTAATTTATGCTGATATCAACACATTTAAAATAAATTCAAGCAATCACTTATCAAATCAATTTAATAATTTGAAATACTTTTAAAATATTTAAATAAAACTCACTCTCAAAAATAGATAACTGTAAATGGCGCGTACAGAGCTCCTACTCCTCTCACCTTGATCCTCGTGTGTCCTTGTCACCTACACAATATATGGATACGTAAATTTACGTTCGCGTCAACTTTTGGAAATTTGAAATAACTAAAATTACACAATCGCCCCTAAGTGACCCATTTTATGGGTAACCCTCCAATTTTGGTTTCTTTATTGATTCTAAGGTTTCGAACTTTGTTTTCTTTGCCCAGAAGCTATTTACTAATGGAATCACGTTCGGAGGCTCGAGATGAAAATCATCCGATTTAGACCCCTTTAGGTCGAACACTATTCACAGCCCTATTCGAGGCTTTTCTTTATTCCGTTTCCACTTCGAACACCTTTCCAACTCTCCCTCTAGTTGGTCCAAGCATCGGTATGGAAGGAAATGGTCATCAGGTAAGCGTTTTAGGCTAAAAACGAGTTGTTTTCGCTACTAATTTTCGGGCGTTTTCTTGGTTTTGATTTCTAATTTTAATTTTTGACTTTTAATAACTTCAACACATCTGATTAAATTCGTTAGGGTCATCCAAACACTCAACAGATGCCATATGGGTCAATTTACGGAATCGCCCTTCAAACTAGTTTAGCGCACGTTTCGATTTCTCTTTAAATTTTGATACTTTCTTGGTTTTTTAAGCTCTCAATAAACATCAATCCACTTATTTTTCAACTCATTTTTACTCAAAATTAACCAACAAACAAATTGTATCAAAATCAACTTAAATCACCAACAAAACATCAACAAATACAACTTCCAAGCTTGAACAACTTACCCCATTTTTTCTTCCTCACAAATTCATCTTCTTCCTCTTCGCTTTGTCTTCGTTCTATCATCTGATTTTGTGCATCCTCTAGTTTCTAGTTCGAGCTGATTTTGGAGTGATTTTGGACTAGTTTTAGGTGCGAAATGGATTGGTTTCAGGCTGACTTCCTCCTCCTTCTTCTCCTTCGCGCGAGCTCTCCCTTCATCGATTGGATCTCCCTTCTTCTTCCCCGATCTACCGCCTCTGTTCTGGTTCAGCTCCGATCAAGTTCTACATGGTTTGGGTCTGGTTTCGAGCTAAAAGTGGCGTGGATCGGCTGGGCTGCGACGGTCTTCTTCTTTTTCTTCTCTTCTCTTCCTCTTTCGCTCTCTCCCTAGCTCGATCTACCTCGTTCTACCGGCAGTTCTGCGTGCGCGGTAAGGTCTGGTCCTGTTCTGTCTTTGTCAAGGTTTGAGTTGGGTTTGTGACCTTCTCGGCATTAGGTTCGACTGAAGCAACTTGTCGTCAACAGTTCAGCACGTTTTCCATTTCGCTTCGATCGAGTTCGGGTCATGCTTCGCGGCTGGTTTCCGATCGGTCTTGGTCTGGTGCACGTCGATTTCGAGTGGGCTTGGGACGACAACAAGCTCTTCTTCTTCTTTTTCTTCTTATTCTCCTTCTTCTTTTTTTCTTCTTCTTCTTTCTCTTCTTCTGGTTCTGCGATAAGTCTGGTTTAGCTCACTGTTTGAGCTTAAATTTGTGATTCAATTTCATTTTTTTGCTTCATGTTTTCCTCCGTAATTAATTTCAATAATTCCCGTCACATCCTGAGAAAATTTCGTTCTCATGCCTTAGCTTTTAACTAAATTTTACTTTGACCACAAAAATCAAATCTTATATTCAATTTAGTCCCTTGTCACATTAAATAAGTACTCGATTTCGCTTACTATTTTACCCTTCCGTTTCATTTCCAATTGAGTTTAATTCAATCTCTAAAGGTTCCCTATAACCTTAGGTACTTTTATTGGCCATTTAGGGTCTCTAATAGTTATTTAGGGACTATTTTTGGGAATTCCGTAATATCAAAAATTGAGGGTTTACATCTTCATTCACCATAAATTACACAAAAACACCACTTAACATCATCAACTCTATGGATTTAATTAAAAATATATTCACCTTTCTACTAATAAAAATTCAAACTCATACCAAATCATCATTTTCTTTAATTTTCTTTCAACCAACAATCTTAAAATCATTAAAATTATCACTCAAATTCAACAAACACCAAAAATTAATCACATCTCAACATACACCCCCTTTTTGCCATCCACCCTATCAATTCATACAAACTCATTCAATTCACTTTTCTTCACTTTAATTGCATCAAACATCACCACAACATCTCAAATAACATTTAACATAAAATATAATCAATTAAATTAAACTTATTTCCATAAATCATCAAAACCCTAACTCTTACCTCACTAACAACCTTGACCAACTCTTGCTTTGAACTTCCTTCCACTTTCAAGCTTGATATGAAGATAATCAACCTCTATTCTTGTCAAAAATTCCATCAATAACTCAAGATATCATCAAACCATAAAAACTTATTAAATTTCCTCAACACTAACCATAAATTCAATTAAATTTCACTCACCTAATAGCTTTAATTCTTCTTGGCTATGGGTTGATGACAATGAGAGTAAGAGGTGGATGAATTTGCTTGAAACTTTTGGTCTTCTCTTCCTCTTCTTCTTCTTCCTTTTTCTCCTTTTCTTCTCATGACTTTTCCCTCTTTTTCTTTTTTCTTCCTTCGGTTTTTGGCTTGTTGGCCGAATGCTTTCTTTTCTCTCCTTCATTTCATGACTACTCATATACATATATAGTCTTCAAAATTACTAATTTATCCCTTTAAAAAGTCAGAATATCAATTTGACCCATTTACTTTTTATAAAATTACTAAATTGTCATCCATTAGAAACTTGACAAGTGTTCTCATCCGTATCTCTTTGCCAAGTGTCACATTTCTATGGGTTGCTTGTCCCACTGTCTATCATTTCTAATCTTTATCCATTCAGACTTTTCCAGAACACCCAAATTCTGTTTTTCCAACACGTTTTTGAAATCCTTCCAGAATTCTCTAGAGCCCATATTCAGGACTTCCTATGTACTCTCAGTAACTTTGGTGACTCCTTAAAAGTCATTCTATATCTCTTTTTGGCATTCCATAAAATCACTAAATCACCTCTAATGATTTCTGGATTGATTTCTTTTCATTTCGAATTTCTTTCGAAATGATCATTTAGGTTTCTAAGGTACTTCTTGAGCATTTTAATACTCATATTGACACTTCTCTAAATTTTTGAAAATTTTCAAAAATCCTTCCAAAATTCCGATCGAGTTCAGAATTATTTCCATTTATCACTAAATAAATTTAAAAAATATTTCATAGTCACCTAATCATCAAATTAACCATGTAATACTTTAATTAGGTGTCTTAACACTCAATCCTTTGGCTTCAAAAAATTCAAACTGTGTTTAGATCAACAATATTCACCTTTCCGTCCATAAGGGCATTTTCAGTTGAATCACTTTTGGAGCCCTTAAAAACTATCCAAATGAACTCATTTTCACTCCGTTTCAGTTTCATTATACCCTAATACCTATTCTGGAACTTGCGATTCACTCGATCCATTTTCCAGAAAAATACTATTCATTCGAAAATATTATTCATCTGGCAATACCATTCATTCGGATATACTAGTCAGCTGAAAATACTATTCATTTGAAAATACTATTCCTCTGAAAATACTATTCTTTCGAAAATACTATTCATGAAATTTTGGGGCTTAAACTTTAAAGGCACCACACTTGTCCTTCTTACATTAGGATTCTAAAAGAAAACAAAACCTATCTTGAAAACTTGCAAAAGACAAAATTTGACTCTATTTAAAATTCAAATTTTATTTCCAATTTTGATTTTCCTAAAAAATAAACATATTTTCCTCCAAAAATCAATTTTCAAGTCACTTTGAGAAACAATTTTCATATTCAAAAATAATAAAAGTTGTAAGATCAAATAAATGCTCTTTCTTTTTTTTTTTTTTCCTCAGAACAAATCTCCTTTTTTTCTGTTTTATGAGCTCAACATAAATTAAAATATTGAATAAACACTAATTTTCAAAGATCAAATCTTTCAAGAATGTTTGATGTGCTCTTATTTTCAAAAACAATGGCCTTGATGTTGTGACATTGATCGACATGTGATGTCATAAGATGCATTTTTTTTTTCTATTGCAACATTTCTTTTTCGATTTGATCATTTTGTGCAACTTTATTTTTCAACAAGGTTCCACCACAGCTAGGTAACTTTCACATTATCACTAAGGTAGCTCTTTTTCCATGGTAAATTATCCTCTTCATATTTGTGATATAAAGGCCCAAATTACTCATTGGCTAGCTTTCACACATCAGTGAAAATAGCTCTTTCCTAGCATGTGACCCTTTAAGGGCTTTTGAAATTTAAGATTTTTCATTTTGTCCATAGTAAAAAGTCAATATAAAAAATTTATCTGGGCTCATTTATAGAGAAAATTTGAAAATAAGACTTAAAACATATAACATTTAATCAAACAACAATCATTATAAAGGAACATGAATATCCTTCTCTCAGATTCTTCTATTTTTTCTTAGAAGAGGCAATCTTCATTTATTAACAAAGTCAAAGAATTGAAATACATGAAATCACTCACATAGAACAAATCCCTACGGATTTCCTTCATGAGTCAAATTTGTTGAAATCAATGAGTTTTGTCAAAATGTTTGCAAGTTGTTTATATGTTTCAATGTATTCCAAGATAATTTGTTTTTGTTCAACCAGATCCCTCTAATGAAGTAATGACAGATATCACTAATCACATATATAGCAACAAGCAACAATATATTGGATTTTATGCGAGCAACAGAAGCTAAAGTTTCATCATGCATATCTTTCATCCAAATTTTATCATGCTCAATCTTGGTCATATTTTCTGGTTCAATCACAAATTTAAAATGAGCATGTTGAACTCTATTCACATGAATCATACCTTCATCAAGCTTACCTATGATAGGTTCTGCTAGATGTTTTTTCTTAACCATGGTTGAAGGCTTCATTTCTGTTAAAATTTTGAGCACCATTTGTTGAAGTCTCTTCTATTTCTATTGTTGTCTGTTGATGCACTGATCCTATTATAACATTGTCATCTTCTGTTACAATAGACTCTACTTCTTCCATCACAGCCTAATATTTGGCAGTACTGTCAGCTAATTTCTTTTTCCTTTGAAACACCTGCAAAGATGAGTTTGGTTAAAGGCTTGTAATTCAAATGGCTAAATCACTTATGCCATAATTTTATATTAGAATTAAAAGCACTGTGACAAGTGAAAGATTGACTAAAAATATAACAGTTGTTTACAGATCTTTTTCCTTCTAGCACACATCTATTTGATCGGTCTACCACAAGACATCTATCTTGAGTGAAATTCACATGAAAGTTTTGATCACAAATTTGACTTATGCTAATCAAGTTAGCTTTAAGTCCTTCACATGAATTACTTTCACTAAGCTTTGGAAATCCCTTAATATTTAAGGTTCCTTTGCTAACCACTCTTCCCTTGGCTCCATCACCAAATGTGATTTCATCACTTGATAAAGTTTTGTAATTTTCCAAGATTTCTTTGTCTCTTGTCATATGTCTTGAGCAGCCATTGTCAAAATACCATGAGTTAGTAAACAATCATTTGAGCAAGACAAAGTAGTAAAACAATTAAGATCAAATTTCCTTACCCAAACCTTCTTAAGAGAATGAAGCAAATTTACTTTAACTCTTGATGTTTGTTTTGGAAAACCTCTTCTAAGAAAATATATCATAACAAAACATCTAGGTCGAATGTGACCTTTAACACCACAGAAATGACAAGTTCGAATAACGTTGGAATGATTACTTGTAAAACCTAAATTGATTGGTTTACTTGGTGACATAACTGGCTGGTGTGATTTTGTAAGATCCTTACCAGTAGATTTCATAAATACTATTTTGGTCTCAGTTTTTTTCACTTTTGAAGCCTAAACCACAATGATTCCTAATTGGTTTTCCTATAAACAGAATTTCATCCAACTTTTCAATTCCTGAATGTAGCATTCTCAATCCCTTTTGAGTTCTCTCAAGCTCACTTAAGAGTTTCTCAATCTCAGAATCTCTCCTTTTCACCAAGTTTTCAAGATCCTTCACTCTTTTCTCAAGAAACTCATTAGTTTTGACAAGAGACATATTGTTTTTAACAAGAGATTGATTTTCATCACACAACCTTCAGCCATTGATTTTCATCATACACCCTCAGCCATTGATCATACATTTCCTGGAATGCCTTCTAAATTGATTCTTTGACTGATTCAATATCAGAACCTTCTTCATCAGATGTTACATTTGAAGATGTGTTGAGACAATTTGTTAAGTTGTTGAGACTTTTCCTACACACTCTTGAACAATAGAATCAACATTTAAGGAAGAAATTAAAGAAATTTGATCTACTAGTTTTTCATCACTCCCATTATTAGAGTCTTCATCACTCTATGTGCTATCCATAGCCTTTGATTTCTTTTTTTGAGTGCCAGCACATTCAGTTTGTATGTGCTCAAATCCTTCACATTTCTTGCATTGAATTCCTTTATTCTTGTTAGATTTTAAAAAATCAGATAAATTATTACGTTGAATGATTTTGATCCAAACTTGGAATTCTTTCCAATTTTCTTTAGATATTTTTAAAAATTCTTAGCTAGCAGTGCTAACTCCAAATTTGCATCATTTTTTGAAATTTCATATTTTTTACTCTATCCTAGGTTGATTGTGAGTCAATAGACTTCTCTTGTTTTTGTTGCTTCAAATTCAGCTAAAAAACTTAAAGAGATCCCTTCAGCTCATCCATTATCATCACACTCATGTCTTTGCATTCTTCAATTGCTACCACCTTTGCTTGGAATTATCTACGAGAGATCTCAAAACTTTCTGCACAAGCTTGCTTTTAGGAATCCTTTCACCTAAGGCAAAACTTTCATTAGAAATATCACTTAACTTGGTAAAAAAATTAGCAAGCAATTCATCATCAAGCATTTTTATATTCTCAAATCTAGATGTTAGCATTTGCAATTTGGAATGTTTGACATCATTTGTCCCTTCATGAGTGTTCTGAAGTATTTCCAAAGCTTCTTTTGCAGTTGTGCAGTGTAGAGATTAATTTGAACTGATTTACATCTACACCATTGAAGATAGCATATAAGGCATTGCTATTGTAATTAGCAAGTCTATCTTCCTCCACAAGTCCATGATAGTTTTGGCTTTGGTATAGTTCTTTGCTATTTATCAGTCATGGTAGGATGTGTCCAACCTGTTAAAATAGGTTTCCAGTGCTCTTTCATCAATAGACTTGATGAAAGCTCTCATCCTTGCTTTCCAATGTGAATAATTGGATCCATCAAGCAAAGTAGGTCTTGTAATTGAAACTCCTTCTACTAAGGTTGTCATGCTGGAAAGCAAACAGATTAAAAAGTCCTAATAATCTCACTAAATAATGTCCAATGACCTACTCTGATACCTATTGAAATGACCTAGTTCACTGTGCAGTACCAACTTTTTCATGGGAGTGTTATAACATAGAAAAAATAAGTATGTTATAATATTTTTAGAGGCAGAATGTTGCAACACATTTAATACCACATGTTATAACACACGATAGAAAAAGAAAATCAGTAAAGTAAAGAAATAACACAAACATGTTTTTAACATGATTCGATTTTATCTTACATCCACAAGGCCACATCTAGAGATATCAACTCATTAATGAACAAACAAGGATACAACCTATACTTGACTCAAACAAACCAAGACTCTCTCTTAGTGTTAATGCAAGTCCAAGTTCATCAATGAGGTTACTTAAGCTCCTTTTGCCTTCAGTGGTTACTAGCTCCTTAAACTCCCTGCAATAGTTACAAGCCTACCTTCTCCTAAAAGCCAATCGGTTCTTCCTTCTAAAGAACACTTGTTACTTGAACTCCCTTCAAGACTTAAGTGACTTCCTCCCGAGGATGAAAACTTTCTTCCTCCTGAAGAACTTATGGTCCTTGAAATCCCTTCAAGGATTGTGAACCAATCTTCTCTCGAAGACCTAATGTCTTGTCATCCCGACAAGCATCTAAATATAAACAAAAACCGAGTTAGCTCACTTTTAAAGTCTAGAAATAAAAACAATTTAGAGAACAAACTCTCTAAGGATTACAAGCAAACTCTCAATATTACACGTTATCTCTCAATGGCTCAATATTACACGTTATCTCTCAATGGCTTGCTTCCTCCATTTTGCATTGATGTGTTTTGTATTTATAACAAAATGTGCAGCAGTTATATGTAAAAAAAAAAAAAAAACATAGATAAATCAATTATAAATTAGATAATTATCAGTTGAAAAAATCAAATATTTATCAAAAGATAAATATCTCAAATAAAGAAAAAACAATATTTGCTAAAAAATAGATAAGTCCTATTTTTTAGCAATGATCACATCCTTTTATTTTGCTTATCTGAACTCGATCAAGAAGTTATCCAAGTACATTTTGATTTTGCATATCAGTTGATAAACTTTAAGTTCTGCAAAAATACTCAGAGATATATATTCTTATAAAAAGTTTCTTAAAAATAAATTTCAAGAAATATAAAGAGAAAATTATCTTTTATATTTAGAAACTTAATTACACATTTATCTTGACATCAGATCACATGAAAATTTATCAGATAAAACCTGGGAAAGATAAATCGCAAGAATCAAGTCAATCAAATCACCACTTGATAAATACTCTAAGTTCTGCATTGAGCACTAGTAATAAAAAGTGTTGTAATATAAATTGTGCTCTAATGTTGTGACACTTTTTCAAGTCTGGTGTTATAACATTTCAGTAGTCCATGAATTATCTTGCTTACAGTATACTATCTTAAATAAGATGTCAATATTCTATGCAGAGCAAATTGTGCATCAATAATGTATTTCATTTTTTTTATGTATGAAATTTACACCTATGCCCTTCAGTGTTATTCAAATTTTGAATAACCATGAAAGGATACATGCGTAAACTAACATGCGTAACCTTAATTCCATCCTTTGACTGGCTAAGCTCATTCCATTTTCATTTTTGTTTTTTCTTCTTTGCCAAAACAAACTCTTGTCTTCACCTCTCTTCATCGAACCCTAACTAGCCAAACCTCTTTCATTTTTATTTTTCTGCTTCATTAACAACCTGATACCTCAGTCTTGAGCTCGCTTTACCTGCCCCTATTGTCGAACCAATCTTATAGATTGTGTCACAGCTCAAACTAGGTTCTTAAAGGTCGTCCTTATGTTCGGTTTGTGGTGGAATTATAGAGTTTCGATGGTTTGTGTGGTGGGTTTTTTTAAGTTTTGTGTTGTGTGCGGTACGTTTGTTTAAAGTTGGGATTCTTTTGATTGTTTAGTTTGTGAATTGTGGTGGGTTTGCTTGAGTTTTGAGTTTTAAAGTGGGTTGATTTATGGTGGAATTGTTTTAAAAAAAAAAAAAAACCCTATATATTTGATTTCTATTTGTTATATGTTGAATATAAGTTTTGTGGATTGTGGCCACTATCATTTTTGTTGAATATAGGTTTTGTTTGTGTTTTTAGTTTTGATCACTTTTGGTTTTATCTTTTGTTTTTGTTAAAAATTGTATCAAATTAGCATGAGGATTGTGGATTGTGGTGTTTTTTTTTTTTTTTTTTGGTTAATTCCGGAAATTAGTTGGTGTCTATGGTGTTAAGCATGGAATTGAGCCAAATCAAACCAACTTGATCTTGTTCGGTTGAGCTTGGTTCCAGCATTCTAAGTCAACATGTTCAATTTTCATGTTTGAAAACTGAGCATTTAGAGGTTCATGTTCGGTTCCTATCGGAACTGAACCGAACACCTAAATGCCCACCCTTAATCCTAAATTTGAGAAAATAGATCCTGAAATTGGGAAGATGGGTAATAGGTCCTAAATTCAAGAAAATAATTCCCGAATTTGGATAAATAAGTCTCGAATTAAAAAATAGGTCCCAAATTCAAAAAAAATAGATTCTGAATTTGAAATAATTCAGGACCTATTCAATACATTTAATACAATGACTTGTTCGTTAGGTTTAACATGAATAACCTATTTACGTAGGTCTCAAACCATTGGCCATTGGTTTCGAACCCTACCCACTTTAATCCATTTTTCCCAGTTTATAAACCCTAACATAGTAACCCCAATTTCATCAATCAAATTAATCAATCTATTTAATAAACCCAAATTAGGATAAGTTCTTTGCCACACATTGATTACCTTTCCGTTGTTGATTCCACTTGTTTCCGTCGATCATTTGCTATTTTTCTTTCCTTGTCCTCTCTCTCTCTCTCTCTCTCCCTCTCTCTGTCTCTCTCAAGTTTTGCTAATTGTTGAGTTTTTGTTTCGGGTGGATTTATATAATTACCACCCAAAATATTTCTTCTAACAACCATTTAATTTATACACCTATTTTAAAATTTTAAAATAAATTTTTTACTTCCTACACCTTTTAAAATACCAAAATCATCCTTCAATATTAATGATAATTTTAATCATATATGATTTTCATTAACCTATTTACAGCACAGTTCTAGTTTTTCTTAGTTTGATTTGGATTTGAGTGTTTATAATATGATTTCATATGACTTTTATCTAGGTTCTTGTACTTATTTCTTTCATCATATTTTCTTTTTCATCATCCCTTATTCAAGGGTTTTTTTTTTTTTTTTTTTTAATTTGTCTTGTTGGTTTGTATGTTTCTTGTTTTGGTAGATACTTTATCTGTTGAATTTGTGTTTGATGAAATATCCCAAAGAATATTACTAAGTGCTGCAGTGATTATTTTTGAAATAAAATACCGTTAATTAATTTATTTATTTATTTTCTTTTTAATTTGAAAGAGTACATGCTAAGATTTTGTTTGGGCAAAAATAAAATATAATTCATTAAAGTGACAAAGCAATTTAAGCTACTCATGTTCTACTGCGTTTAGACGCTTAATAATTTTTTGGTTTCAAGTTTCAAATGATACTTGTGTGAAAGAACAAAAATTGGAACTCTTATTCATCTTTTTAAACATTGATCTATATAACTTTTCTTTCTGTATCAAACAATATACATTTTCAAAGATTGATCTGAAATATATGAAACAAAATTTTTTTTTTGTTTAAACAAAATTATTTCCCTTTTTTATTTAATGATGCATGCAAGTTGTTTGATAAAAATTCTAAATGAAGGAATGTTTTATTATCTATTATGGGTGAGTGTTTTTTTTTTTTTTCCTGAACTTACATTGCTATGTTATTAAAAGTAATTTACTCACTTATATCTTGATAATGATAAATTTTATTTAAAAAAGGGTGTGAAGCAAAGTTTTTTGGGTGGCAATAGTTTCTCCTTTATAAAAGGATAATTTTGTGCAAAAACATGAAATATATGACATATAAACTCAAACCATTGATTTGGTGATATTTCCAAAAATTCGCTCAACAAAGAGTGTTGGTAAAAAAATGAACTCTTTTAGAACTGCAAAATATCATCAGTGGATTTTCTCCTGTGTGCCTAACAAATACAAACATATCAATAGATATCTTTTCTTGTTTATTCTTTTCTCTGAATCAGTCACCACCAATGTTCGAAAAAGGTTTTCGTTGTATTGTTAAATTTAAATAGCAACACTTTCATGTCTAACTTGAAGCTTCATCTATGTTTTTTTAAAAAAAAATTTATAGTCTATCTTGTGGTATATAATATTTAATAAATATATTTATAGTATTTTTTTTGGATGTTATAGTAATATAAGTCACTAGATTTGATATTACAATAAGATCAATCGAGTGCCATGCATATTGAGTTTATCATGTACATCCATTAGCTAGAGTGCGCTGCTTCATGTTGGTTGGGGATGGATTGGGAACGGCTCTTGTGAGGGTTTTCTCCAAACCTCGAATAATCGACTTAAAATTGATATATAGAAATTGACTGTTTAATTAAGACAAATTATTGTGATGGTCTATGGGGATATTCACGTAATGTGATTTTTGTCTGGTACTCTAAATATAAAAGTGAAGAAAATTCATACTCTTGATAGTTTGTGTACTTTCTCCTTGTATTTATCATAGCATTTGAATCCAATTTTTATTTATAAATTTATAAATTGTGGAGATACCCATGACCAGACTTTGGTCATACTTCAAATAAATATACACATGCTACCACAATTTTTTTTCTTTTTCTTTTTTTTTGAAACTAATTTTTTTCTTTTATGATGTCCCTAATGTATTAATATTACTCGTTTCTTTCTGTTCTTTATTACTAGTATTTTTCCTTTTTTTTTAATTGTTTATTTTCAGATTAATTTTGACTTAGATTTTCTAAGTTAAATAATATTACTCATCTTTGTCAAAAAACCAAAAAAATATTACTCATAAAATAAACTGAAGTGGTCCCTAAAAGAAAAGGCAGATATTCTTTGAATATATAGAAATTACACAATCTAGAAGAATTGCAAACACCAATAAATTTTCTGGTATATATAGACTTATCTTTCTACTCTCAAACCCATTAAAAGCAAACACCAATAAATTTTCTGGTATATATAGACTCATCTTTCTACTCTCAAACTCATTAAAAGCAAACACCAATAAATTTTCTGGTATATATAGACTCATCTTTCTACTCTCAAACTCATTAAAAGCAAACACCAATAAATTTTCTGGTATATATAGACTCATCTTTCTACTCTCAAACTCATTAAAAGCAAACACCAATAAATTTTCTGGTATATATAGACTTATCTTTCTACTCTCAAACTCATTAAAAGCAATTTCTCTCTCTTTCTGTCTCTGAGTGAAATAAAATAATGGAGATAACAGTGAAATCAATAGCAGCGTCAGTAATGATAATAGCAGTGGTGACATGGGCATGGAGAGTGTTGAATTGGGTGTGGCTGAAGCCAAAGAGAATGGAGAAGCACTTGAGACAACAAGGTCTCTCAGGCAACTCTTACAGGTTCTTGTATGGTGACTTGAAAGACAACACCACCATGTTGAAACAAGCTAAATCCAATCCTATCAATCTAACTCATCATATCTCTCCACGTATTGTTCCTTTTCTTCATAAATCCCTCCAAATATACGGTACGTTCGTTGATGTTTCAATAATTTATTTTGTTTCTCTTTTTGAACTATATAATTATATTCTCGAATTTATCTAGTATTTAAGAGAAAAAGTTTTGATATATAAATTTAATTATGCTTTAATTAATATTTTTAATATTCTTATACATGCTTTTTTTTTATTTTTTTACAATTTTTTAAAACTTGATTTGAGGGAGTTGGCAATTTTGAAGAGTCTCTTTTGATCGATATAAAGAGTTTTGGAAGTCTCCCCATTGGTAAAAAATTAATAAGTTTAATCATCCGGAACATTAGGGATTTAATTGGATTTAATTAGAATAACAAATGTTTTCTATTTTTGGTAATTCGGTTGACATGAGTATATATATATATATATATATATTTACAGTAAATATATTATATTGGAAAAAAAGTGGATAATATATCATTGAAAAATTTATGAGGTTAAGATAACAGAATTAATTATATCACCTTTTCAAGCATAGAAACAAAATTCTCACTTTGTTTTACGATGATATTTAATTTACCATATCTTTTTTTAAGCCAGTAGAAGAACATTAGATGCAAGCCATTAAAGTAAGTAATAATTACCTGAAAATTCAATTATAACTTTTTGTTATCAAGATTGAATTAATCCAAAGATTTTAAAAACTAAATATTTGTGAGGTCTTGTTAATACTTGTCCTTCAAAATTAATAAAGACAAAATTAAAATTTATTGTCTTAATTATCTTAATATAAATGCTTTTGTATTTTTATGAATGAAAATATATTAATTAAAAAATAAAATAAATTTGTTATTTAATTTGTAAATTATCAACATCTGCTCAAAATTAGTGGAGTGAACTGTGTATACTATGAATCTGTCAAAAGATAAGGACAAGTCCGGTGCAATTTGTCCAAAGCCTTTAATGTTCTCTAAGTTAGAATGTGGACAAAATCTATGAAAGAAAATGAAAATCACAATTCGCAAGTCCGCTGTTTAAGTTCAATCACAAAAAACTTTTTTCTCGTTTTAGGTTTATACACACTTGGATGGCTAAAACACAGTAGGACAGTGAAGTAAAGAATTTCATAGACTTGATCTGCGGGACCTAATTCATTTAAAAAGAAAAATTCAGCATATGATATTATTAAAATTAATATAAATTTTAAAACTTAGAATAAGCTATTGAAATGAGTTTTTTTTTTTTTTTCTTATTTTTAACATTATCAGTGTTCATAAATTAATAATCTTTTATCATCTTTTGCTCGTGAAAACATTTACATATAAACTACAGTTTTTGAACACTAACAGTGTCTCACTATAATAGATGATCATAGTTTTAAAACTCATACCGATTTGATTGCAATAACTCAAAAAAAGGAAAAAAAAAAATAATAATAAAAGGAGCCCATCATCAAATTAATTATGTTACACAAAAGTATGACTGAAAATATATTTTATTGGATATATTATTTATTATTTTTCTCATTTTCAATTATATAAAACATTTTTAATAAAAGATAGTCAAAGAATATCTATGTGGTTAGTGCATTTTTTTTTTTTTTTTCACATAAGGATTTGAGTTCACCCTTACATATTTACCAACATGTACATGCTATGTTTAATCTTGGCATAACATGCACATGTCGTGTGTAATCTAGGCGAGGGTGAATAGAATTTCGAATTACCAATTATTTTATATATATATATATATATATATATATATATATATATGTTCTCTTTGGTGTTGATAGATTTTCCATTATCTTGTATTATACATACAAAAAAGATAGTACACATTTTCTCAAATTTAAAGTTAACAAGGAAAAATTTTATCTAGATCCCTTGAGTTCTAGAAATTGACAATTTTTAACCTTTGAATGGCGAATTTGATGGGTGCCTCCTAAAATATAAGTAAATACATCAATGTGGTCCATTCAACTGATTTTTCAATGGTCAAATATAATAAAAAGGCAAAAAAATGATCTTGCCTCTAGTCAAATAGTCGAACTTATATTTATTTGAAACTTATTGCTATAAAAAATTAAGCCTTAAAAAAAGGAAAAGAAAAAAAATAATGGAAAAAAGTGAACCAAAAGAAAAAATAGAAAATAATAAATAAATTTTAAAAAAATTAAAATAAAAAATAAAATAATAAAAAAAAGAAAAACAAAAGAAGCACAGACCCTTCCAAATCTGGAAGGGTTTATCAAGGGGGAGGATCGCACGAGTCTCCCCACGGTTGTTGGTAAAAGTAGAGATGGAGACAGGATTCCATTTATATATATATATATATATATATATATTGCGCCAAGAAATTAAGCTCTATTGTTGATGCATAGATTGGGCAGAGAATAGACTTGAGTAGAGATAGAGGGTTTAGGTAGAGTAAGGGATGGAGAATTTCTTGCAAGGGAGGGGTTCAAAAATTTGGGTTTGGTTGAACCTAGATGTTGGGTTCAATTTAAATTTAGATGTTCAACAATTAATATCGGTTTGATTTCGAACGTGTAAGCCAGTTCTTGAACATCTAAGTTTGATTTGAACCTAGATTTGATTAACCAGATTATAGACGATCTGGACTAGTTTGTCTTGATTTGGTTCATGACTTGATGGAAATCCACAATGGATCTCCAGCAAAACAAATTTTTTTGAAAAGTTTTTTATTCTCAAAATTAATTCTTTATGAAAAATTATCTTAACTTGGATGGACAATAGTATCAACTTTTTTTCTTTTTTTTTTTAATATAGTTTAATTCTCTCTTGTAATTCTCTAACTTTTATTTTGTTTAAATTTTTAGATTTTAATAATTAATTACTGACGTATATACATTTTATTTGGTATTGACATGTTATGTCTAAAGATAATGATACCCCTAAAACCATTAAGTTTTACTAATGGCCAATTGACGGTTAAACCGAATCGATGTATTTTATGATATTTTAAGGACCATGCCTCAAATTTTGCCATTTATAGGTGAAATACTATCAATTTCTAAAACTTTAGGGCACTAAAATGGAATTTTTTCAATTAACAAATTGAAAAAATTGTGTTAATTTTTCCTAAATCATTTTTTAAAAAAAAAAAAATCTATTTGAATAATCAATTAACAAACACACAATATGTTTAGATAAATTTAATGAAATATGATATTTGTTAAAAAAAATTATGATAATTTCTTAAAATTTTGGCAAAGAATGAGGGCAAATCTATTGTAGTTTTGAAACACCAATTTGTGCATAAGATTTTGCAATTCTTATTTTTCCATCTGATTGAAATATTTTGAATCATCTCTTGCGTTGTAGGAATGGTTATTCAAACTACACTTAAGACAAATCCGGTTAGAATCTAGACCATATCTCGGTTTCAACCTTCAAAAGAAAAGAAAAATAAATTTACTTTATTCCATCGAATACTTATTTCCCCCCAAGCCAAGTTTGAAAGTGGATGATTATTATTAAGAAATTATCAAATCTTGATCAAAAAAAAAAAAAAAAAAAAGAAATTATCAAATCTTAGAGGAATTTTGCAAATCTCCCTAAAAGAACTATAGTCCAACATAAAAATAAATAAATAAATAAAAACCTTCTAAGAGTAAATTGCACAGACACCTCTCAATTTAAATAACATTGCACATATATTCAGCTAGATAAATCAGACATCCAAATAATATTTTGCACAAGCGTTCAGAATTTTTGTTCATTTTTTTTTTTTTTTTAATTCCTTCTTCTTTTTCTTCTTGGCTTCACCTACCATGTTCTCTTCCTTTTCTGCTCGTTCAAATCTTTTTGTGTTTGTTTTGCCGTATGTCAACATATATGTATATATAAAACAATATAGCACTCCACCGCCTCACCTATTGCTTTAGGTTGTGCATGGTACCCATTTTTTTGTCATATTCTCCACATAATTTACTGCCTCATTCTTTGTCTTACATGTTAAGCTTTTGTTTTTTTTTGGTTCTCTCTCTCTCTCTCTAGGGCCACTAACTCAGTTTCATTTCTGTTTTTTTTTTGTTTTTTTCACACCACAAGCCATGCTCACTTCTCTCTTATCTCATTCACCTCTGTTTTTCAATTGTCCAACTCATGCTTTGTTTGACTTTTCAAATTAGCTCTACACCGTATTTTGCATCTTTTGCTTTCTTTGTTTTTATCCTTATTTCATTCTTATTTTTTCTATCCGTGCACGGTCTCTCATTTCCAATTGTCTACACTTTTTAACTTGCCTTTTGACATTTTACTCCCTACCTTTTTATATGATTTTTTTTCCTTTAACACCCAACTTTCTTAATTTCTTTTAAAAATATCCATCAGGTGAATATTTATCTAGATATCCATTTATTTTTAAAACTTGGATTGGATCAAATTAATAACTATAAATTGAGTTTCAATTAATCTCTTGGGTACACTTAGATTGAGGCCTTACATCAATCTTCAAAAGAAAAAAGAAAAATAAATTTATTTTATTCCATCAAAAACTTATTTCCAAGCCCGGCCCCTCACCACCCCCCCCCCCCCCCCCCCCCCCCCCCTTCGGGTACACTTAGATTGAGACCTTACATCAACCTTCAAAAGAAAAAAGAAAAATAAATTTATTTTATTCCATCGAAAACGTATTTCCAACACGCCCCCCCAAATTTAAAAAATAAAATAAATAAATAAATAAACCATTGAAAATCCTTAGACTTCTCATGAGATGGGCTAGGGTCAATTTTTGGGATAAGCTGGACAAGGTTTAATACAACCAGACTGAAGCCAATCTGAATTCCATATGGTTGAGGAATTACAATTGTTAGCATAAATTATTATTATTATTATTATTATTTTACCTTTTGTCAAGCATATTTGATACAAAAATAAAGTAATTTCTAAAGAATAAAATACTAATAAAAGAAAGGGAGATTTTCAAAATGCTCCCTGAGATTTGACCTTTTTTTGAAAAAAAATAATAATAATAACCCTCTTGATTTTAATTTAAATAAACACTCATGTAGGGGTTTTTGGTAAACAATTATTTTTTTTTGTTGTTGTTTTTTTTTTTTCTAATTAAAATTTGAAAGTATAAGGTGGCTTTGGCACATGATAGGGGGTATTAATCCAAGTTTGAAAGTGGATGATTATTCTTAAGAAATTATCAAATCTTAGAGGGATTTTGCAAATCTCCCTAAAAGAACTATAGTGCAACATTAAAAATAAATAAATAAATAAAAGTACATTGCACAAACACCTCTCAATTTAAATAGCATTGCACATATATTCAACTTAATCTTCTTTTTGTTAAATAAACCTCCATTGAAAATATTTTCCACCGTTAAAAATAATCTTTGACTAACATTTTTAAGTGATGAATAAAAAATACCCCCAAAATTTTATAGGGAATTAACAAAATTACCCTTTTTTGGCACCTTATTTACATGATTACTCTCTCACTCAAGAAAATTACAAAACTACCCTTAGTTACCCAAAATGCCCCTAATAAATTAAAACCAACTAGTAACAAATCATTAATTCTTTACCAACCAATAATTAAACTATAATAAGACAAGTTGAGGAAATTTGGGTGTTAATAATGGTTAGTGTTTATAATTAAGTTTTTAGGGAATTAAATGGTTATTTTTTTGAACAAAAATAATGAAACTTGAAAAATTGATTTTCGGGTCGGAAGTTGACCTGATTTCAAGTTGACTCAACATCGGGTAAGATTTTGATTTGAAGTTATAATTTTGACCCGATCGGGTTAAAATTATAGCTTTGGATCAAAATGTAACTCGATTTCGGGTTAACTCGACATTTGGTCAGATTCTGATTTGAAGGTTACTTTTTAACCCAAATCGGGTCAAAAAATACCATTGACCCGATTCGAGTCAATATAACCTTTCAAGTCAGAAGCTGAACCGATTCGAGTTGACTTGATATCAGGTCAGATTATGACCCGAAGTTTTATTTTTGACCCTCGAATTGGGTCAGCTTCTGATCGAAGATCAATTTTTTAACTTTCACTCATTTTTTTCAAAAGAAATAATAATCTAATTCCCTAAAAACTTAATTATAAACACTAACCTTTATTAACATCCAAATTTTTTCAACTTTTCTTATTATAGTTTAATTAATGGTTGGTAAGAATTAATGATTTGTTATGAGTTGGTTTTAATTTATTAGGGGAATTTTGGGTAACTTAGGGTAGTTTTGTAATTTTCTTTTGAGTGAGAGAGTACTTATGTAAATAAGGTGCCAAAAAAGGGTAATTTTGCTAAATTCCCAATTTTATTTTAATATAAAAATAAAAAATTAATTTAATTAATTAAAATCCAAAAATATGAAAAAACTAGTAAATAAATAATTCCATCGATGATAGAGTCCATGTCTTTTATTTTTGAAATTTTAATTTTTAAAAGTTTACAAAGTCTCTTTATTTTTAGGCTAGATTAGTAATGAAAAGAGTGTTTGAGGTTGTTTGATATTAAATTTAGTTCTAATTATTTTTATACATAAAATGACAATTTTACCCTTACATTGTTAAACTTCTGTTAGTTGACATGTTAGTCAATAATCTTTTGGGGAGGTTTTTATAATAAAAGGAAAAGTTGGAAAAGCGTAAAATTTCACTTAAACTCAGGGATTTGTGTGCAGTTTACTCTTATTAATCAACCTAAGCAATTGGACAATACAATTCGGCAAATTACGCTTGCACCAGCTGTTAGGACGTTTTATAGTGATTGTTATTATTATTATGAAAAGCACTTTGAAAATTTGACGAAATAATGTTAAAAATGATTATGCATGTCAATGATTGCTGGGGAAATGCAGGTAAGAATTCTTTCATGTGGATTGGTCCGATACCAAGAGTGAACATAACGAAGCCAGATCAAATAAAAGATGTACTTAACAGAATCAATGATTTTCAGAAAGTGAACTTGAACCCACTTACAAGGCTGCTGGCAACTGGAGTGCTTAGCTATGATGGTGACAAATGGGCTAAACATAGAAAGATCATCAACCCAGCTTTCCATGTAGAGAAGTTGAAGTTCATGTTGCCTGCTTTCTACCATTGCTGCAATGACATGATTTGTAAATGGGACAAGTTGATGTGTGGAAAGGGATCATGTGAGTTGGATGTGTGGCCTTATCTTGTAAGTTTGACAAGTGATGTCATTTCTAGGACTGCATTTGGAAGCAACTTTGAAGAAGGAAGAAGGATATTCCAACTCCAAACTGAACTTGCTGTGCTTACCATACAAGTTATACAGTCAGTCTACATCCCTGGGTGGAGGTAAATACATACTCTCGATTTTTTCATTTGATAATATTTGTAATGATTTATTGTTTAGAAGAGGTTCTTTACTAAAGAAGTTTCTTTTAGTGTTGGTTTTATTTTTTCATCGTTCGATTGCAACTTCAGTAAAACCGTTGACGATAAGAAAAGCTATTTAATATCCATTAAGAGAAGCTTAAATTTTAAATTTTTCTAAATAGATTCTTTAAGTTTTTAAGAACATTATAATGTCAAATTATCCTTGTGATATCTTATTAATTACACTATCCTCTTTTCAAATAAAAACTTTAAACCTATTCAACCATAATTTGTGCATGCGAAGTTATTGAAAACTAAATATATAAAGTTTTTACAATTAAACAATAAATAAATATATATATATATTTTTTGATAAATCAATTTTTTTTCAAAAATTTTCTCCTTATAAAAGCTTTACTTTCAAATTCTATTACTGAAAGCTTTACTGGGAGAGAAGCTCTTCCAAATAGAATATTATATTTCCTCTAACAAAATTTAAACTGGGATATGTAAAAAGTTATTTAGTTTTCATTACTACTGCTTGAACATTGTAGGTTGTTGCCAACAAAGACAAATAAAAGAATGAGGGAAATTAATAAGGAAATACTAGCATCACTCATGAGTATCATAAAAAATAGAGAAAAGGTCATGAAATCAGGAGAAGCAGCAAAGGATGACTTGTTAGGTATACTTATGGACTCAAATTTTAGAGAGATTGAAGAACATAGGGAAACCAAATTACATAATGTTGGAATCACTATAAACGATGTGATTGAAGAGTGTAAACTGTTTTACTTTGCTGGGCAAGAGACCACCTCAGTTTTGCTTGTTTGGACAATGATTTTATTGGCTCATCATCAAGATTGGCAGTCAAGGGCAAGAGAAGAGGTTTTCCAAGTCTTTGGTAATACAAAGCCTAATTTTGATGGGTTGAATCACCTCAAAGTGGTAAGTACTTTTCTCATATATAAATCCGAAAAAATTCTTCTTCTTTATTATTTTGTTAAAAATAATGGTAGAAATTATGCATCTTAATTCCATGTGTTTAATTTGCATATACAATAGTTACATATATTTTTAATTCAAAATTCATCAAAATAAATTTTTTCTTGAATTTTCAAACTTTTCAAATTGCCTCAACTAATTAGCACACCATCTTTCAATAAGAGTGTTTGAGCACTTCCATTGATTTTAAGAGGTTAAGGGTTCAAGTCCCACATTTGTTCTAAAATACAAGGTGTAGATAGTTTTTCTTTGAATTTAATACTCCTCTCCCACCATAAAAAAGAAAAACAAAATCGCCTCAACTAATTAATTTTCCAATAAAATGTCTCCTAGATTTTGTCATATCTCTTGTTCCTTCCAACCAATCAGGTCATCACCTAGGTTTGCTTTGTGCTTCCTCTAAAAAAGTTAATTAATTTCCATTTACAATATATTCATTGTCATAATCACTCTAAAATACCTAGTTACTTGACATTGTAATTAATTAAAATAACTTCGGTTAACAATGAAAATAAATTAGATCATGCACAATACATAATGTTTTGTTTCTGCCTACAAATTTAAGGTTTTGCGTCAAAGTGGTATGTTTCTGGTTCCGTATCAAATTCATTCGTCATTTATAAGTTTCTCTCACCGAATTGGTTATGAATACTATAGGTTCAAATGATTTTTTATGAGGTACTAAGGCTGTACCCACCACTGGTAGGGCTATCTCGAACTGCTTCTAAAGAAACCAAACTTGGGAACTTGTCGATACCGGCTGGAGTGCAGGTCAACTTGCCAATTCTCTTGCTTCACCATGATCAGGAACTTTGGGGAGATGATGCAAAGGAGTTCAAACCAGAAAGATTTTCAGATGGAATTTCGAAGGCGACCAAGAATCAAGTTTCTTTCCTTCCATTTGGATGGGGTCCTAGAATTTGCGTTGGACAAAACTTTGCTATGATAGAGGCTAAAATGGCTTTGGCAATGATTCTACAGAGCTTTGCATTTGAGTTGTCCCCATCATATGTTCATGCTCCACACTCGGTTATAACCCTTCAACCACAACATGGAGCTCCATTAATTATAAGGAAATTATAGTATGAATATATACATTACCAAATCAAAGACGGTTTCCATAAATCCCAATGTTAAAACATTAGCACGAGATTTAAGATGTAGCTACTTTTGTAATGAAATTTGATTACTTCTACTGCCATATTGAAATAGAAGGCTTATAATAATATAAGTTCATTTTGAGAATACTTTGTGATTTCTTGTCAAAATGAATCGAGATAACGTTGTGCAAGTTGTGTGATTGAGGTTGCCTGTAACTTGACCACTATTATCATGATATTGGACATAAGGAAGTGTTCATTAAATTTGTATGATAGGACCAACCCCAATTTGTAGTCCATGATTCTGTTTAGAAATTAAAGGGGGAGAACTTAATTTAACTTTCTATGTTTAAGAAGTTGTAAATTTTTAATTAGAAATTTGAAAATCATCCCATTTCCATGAAACATTTTCAAAACAAAAGGGCATGCTCCAATATAATTATTTTTCTTAAGGAATTTTATTAATTAAAAATCCTCATGTTATGAAATTAATGGGAAAAAATCCCCACTTTTATTCTATTATTGGAAAAACTCCTTGCCGTTAACTTTTCTAATAGGAAGTAAAGAAGTCAAGGGTAAATAGGTAAATTAACCAACCCTAAATATCTATAAATAAAATAATATAATATATTAAAAATTAAAATGAAAGCATTAAAAAAAAAATGGCTTATCCTCCCTCTCCCAGTCATTAATTTTAATCTCTAATCTAAATCCATCCTACATGATTTGCATTTTCATATCTTAAACAAACTGACTTCATATTGCAACGGATTTTTAATCTCCCCTCTTAACTTTTCTTGATCTTGGACACTGATTACAAAATCTCATTTTCTCATTTATCTCTCTCTCAGGCTCCACAAAAACAACTATAAGCGGTGTTTCAAAACTTGACCAAGTGGGCCCAGTTCTAACCAAGTAAACTAGATTGATAGAGTATCAATTTGAGAACCCCCAAATCAGAGGTCTGCTAGCTAAAGGCAAGTACTCGGCTAAGTTGGTTGAATACTTTGGCCAACTCGGATTATTTGCAATTTTTAAAAAAAATTAACAGAACAGTTGCCATACTTCACCACCATACCAGTCATCACTATACCATAAATTTCTCCAAACTAGTCACCACCATACTTCAATGATACTTGGCAGTAGAACAACAATTGAGGAGAGTGAGAGAAGGGGCATGGGCTTGGTGGAGCAACAATAGAGGAGAATGAGAGAGGTAGTAGAGTAGCAGCAGAGGAAAGTGAGAAAGGGAGCGGTACAACATGGTGGATGAGGTCGGGCTTTTTAGGGTGATGATGATGATGATGATTTGCGCAGGATGGTAAGAAAATTTGGTGCAGCATGATAGAGAAGAGTGAACAAATTTGATGAGGGTTTCTTTGTTTATATATATAGTATTTTTATAATTAAGATGTTATACATTTAAAAAGTTAAGACGAATTAATCAAATTCATTAATTGCATTCTCTCTACAAAGCCAAATTCTCTCTCTTGTTTAAAGTTAGCACGTCTTAATTATAAAAGCACTATATATAAAGGCAAATTACTTAAACACCTTTGAGATTTGATGAAATTACACCAATAACTAAATTTTGACAATAATGACTTGAATGTCCCTTGAAATTCTAAAACTCAACAGAAATACCCTTTCCCTTTAAAAAGCTACTGTTAAATCTTAATGGTCAATGATCAAAAGTGTCGAAAGATTAAAATTCTCTAATCTTAAAAAATTTATGTATTATTATTTTAAATTTAAATTTATTTATATATTATTATTTTAATTATGTGATTGTGTTGAAGTGACTATTGAGATTGCATGAGATAAATTTAATGATGTTTTGTGGTCATATGATTGTATTTTGATCTTATAAAAAAAAAAAATTAGTTGTTTTTTTTACAAGTTTGACCTGGTTTCACTGTCGATCAACTGTTTGACCATTGACCGATGATCAAACTAAGTACTTAAAATTAAGAACTCATTACTTGCTGCCTCGTTTGTTGAATAGCAAGTAGCGAGTTTTGAAACCTTACCCATAACCAAACCTACTTCTCTTTCTATGGAGAAGATTTACTCAAGTTCGGAAAGTAATCTCTAACACCTAGACCCAACCATCTTTACCACCATGAGCTGGACATCCCTTTCCATGTTCACATCTTCATTGCACTATGAGTTGAACCACACCCAAATTTCACACATCTCTCTTTACCACTCATCAAGTCTATAGTGTTTGATTTCTTGGTTTGGTGGATAGGAATGAAAGGTGAGGGAAAGAAAATGAGTTCCATTTTTTATTGTGTGATATTCTTTGGCGGATAAAGAAATTAAGAAACCATTATTTCACAGCTATAATCTTCTATATTTCTTGGTTTGGAGAGATTGCGGTGCCTTTTATCATTTATGTCCAATCAAATCGGGATAATGTTCCATCCGTGTCATGTATCTTTTTTGTTTTTTTGGCTTTCTTCCCTCCTATTTCCTTTTTACCAAATGAAATTTAAGTTACTCTTGTCAATGAGTTGGGAATTTCATGAATATATAAGAATGTTATATAATTAATCATGAAATTTATTCAATAATTCATTAGAAGTTTACATCGATGTCATCTTTTTTAACTCGTGTTGCAGATTTTTGAGAAAAACCCTACCAAAATGAAGAACTATCATCTGGTTGGGATATCAAAGTTGAACTCTGAATGTGACACCACTCTGAATGTGTTGGTTTATATAACCCCGTACGTACGCACGCTTTTGGACTTCGCCTTTTATAAGCTTCGCTACTGCACCTTTTTATTGGTTCCAGTTAGATTTTGTGGTATCTAAGATGTGACTAAAATTCTTTTAGAGAAAAGTACTTTTACCATGGAGTGTACGTTTTGCCATGGAGAAAAGTGATTTACTATGGAAGTGCCTTTGCATAAGAAATATTGGGACCTAAAACATTTTCTTAATTGCTTTACCATGGAGTGTAGGTATTGCTGCCCATAAAATTAATTTTTACATCTATTTGGTAATTAAGTACATCCATAATTTAATTTTAAAAATTTATACAATACCATTGATAAATGCTATCTAGTACACAGTAGCTAGTTGCACATGAGTTCGATCAAAACAGCAAGAAATGAAAAGAAAAACTTGACTGCCTCCGTTAATGGAGCTCAACAAAGCTTTTTGAATTTTATTATATCACCTCTCTCTTACTGTCTCAGAGATACAAAGATCAGAGGATGATATATATAACTATTTCTAACTAACTTGCTGACTCGGCAGCCTGAGTTAGTTAAATAACAACCTATGATCAGCTGTTAATAATCACAACCATGATCAGCAGCTGCTAATCACAATCATTATAATGAAATTGGTTATAATCATGTGTTCCACACATGATCAAGTCTTCCCTTGAGACAGGCTTACTAAGACTAAGACTTGAATGTGATCCTTGTGTTGCATGAGCTTGAGCTGGAACTTCATGAACCATACGGTTAACAATTATAAGCTCCCAATACTATACGAAAACTAACTGTAAGAATTAATTAATTTACTTTCTCATAAGAGTTAGAGTTTCCTAATCAGATTACTATTCTAACTCTAATTCCTGTATGAATTCTCATTATTGATAATAATAAAAAAAACAGACCAACAGAAAAACAATGTTAGAGTTTGACAAAATTTATTTTTTATATATCTGGGGATTCTATAAAACAAGATTTTGTTTTATTATTTATTTTTATTATTACTTATTAAAAGATAAAATCAAAAGGAAATATATATGTTTATCTCTTTTCTTTTTCAGGTGCAGTTTATAGCTCTGCACTCTCCGCCTTTACTGGTTTTTTTTTTTTTAATCTAAATTTCTTTTAGAGCAATAGTGTTTTAAGATTAGTTGTTTTTGTGGTTCAATCTTTAGGTCTTATTTTTAATTTTTTAAATGAGTAATGCTACATTGTCTGAAAATGTGTCTAAATTTATTGCTCCAATAATACGTTAAATTTATGTGTAATTAAAACATTATCAATATATCATTCCAAAATTAATGTAATTGTTAAAAATCAGTTTGTCATATCATTTGAGCAAAATTTTTGAAAAGTTTAGTATTATAATTTTTAAATTAATTTGTCTTTGTCCTAATTTATAAATTTGTTTCCAGGTATAATTGTAATAAATTTTTTTAACGATTTCGAATGCGTATATCATTTATGGGTGGCAAAATCTACACCCTTATGATGAAATGACATAGTAGACAATCTGGTTCGGATTTGTCATTTCCGGTAATAATGTGTGGATCATATTCAAGATGAAGATTGGGGTCGATGATAGTTTCAAGAAATTATTATTGACTGGAAGGGCATTATAAGTTATTTTGGAGCACTTGTGAATGTTATCTTACAGATTTTAATTTTATTTCCGTGTAGACATTAATTAATTCTAGTGTGACACCACTATCTTGAGGGCCTGTTTAATGTACAGGACTAAGTAACAATTCCACCTAGTTTTATGTTTGGTACTACGCAAGATTGGTTTAAATTTAATCCTGAGATGATATAAAGTCCCATGTAAATCTTTTATAAAAACCGCTTTTGCCTGGAGAGGACTATTATTTTATGTTATTAGTTATTCCTAAATAATATATTTAAATGAAAATTATTTTTAAAATGTTAATATTTGTAATATTAATTAAAAATTCATTACATATACATAATTTAATGTAATCTAATATTATACAATTTAATCATGCACTGTCAATCATAAAATATAATTAATTTTTATCCAATTTCATATGATATCAAATTGTATATTTTTAATCTATATGTAACATTATTATTTTAGTCCAATATTCAATACCGAAAGTGTTTTTTTCTTTTTTTCTTAATATCACTTAGACTGTTGTCATTCGAATCTGGATTGTGTTCGGATGAATTAAGGGTTTTTTACCATCAAACCACATTAGCTCATGGTAATTTAATGTTAAATGTTTTTTTTTTTTTAACACTGACACTTTAGAGATTAAAAGGCTATCAATACCTATTAAAATTAATCATTTATAACACAATCCATAAAAGAAGACTCTTCTCACACTTCATATATATATTTTTTGAAATATTCACACTTCATATTTTAATATACTAAAAATGAAAATAAAACACGTCACTTCTTTGATTGAAGGAAGGTATTTATCAAGTTCTATCGAGAGCTAGACTGTAATTCAATACTAAACGTTACTCTAAGAATATAAAGCCGCCGTATATCCCATCGTAAATAAATTGATACATTATAACAATGTAATAATTAGATGGTGCTATCGCTGTCATGGTGTGATAATGTTCCACCAAACGTTTTGTGGTGAATGAACATTTTCGTGGATGGTTTTGAGTCAAATGAGCAGATCACAGACAGAGGATCAAGAATTAGAAAGAGTGGACCCATCCTTGCATGGTTCATTCATGTGAATCATGTCAGAGTTTGTGCTTAGTCACGATTCATGAAACTGAAGCAAGACTACCACCTCTACAAATGAACAAACATGCCATTCATCGTGTTCCCACGTTTCTGTGTACAAAAAGAAACTATGATGTGGACTTGACAACATACTCACTTTCCAAGACGCTTCGAATAATTCATGATATGGACTTAATTAAGTATGAGTTTTTGAATAAGCACTTGAACTTTAAAAATTAGACACCCATAGGGTGTATTTGTTATGCGATGTTTGATTAAATTGTTATTTTTACGAGATGAGATTTGATTAGATAAAATTAAATTAAATTGGATTAAATTAGTACTGTGATCCATGTTGGTATTATTAGGATTGGATTATTAATAAAATTTATTAAATCAATTTTTAAATACAATAAACATTTAAAATATAAATTATTAATAAAATAAATAAATAAAAGGAAAAATAATAAAAAAGGGACTTTGGGGATTAATTAGTCCTCCCGTCATTTTAGATGGATTAATTTATCTCACTTTAATGGGACGAAATAGGATGTGGAATTAAATTTTATCCAATCACACCTCTTTTTTAACAAAAGAGGATGTGGAATTTCCTTAGTGTCTCTAAAGTTTGTAAACAAAGACTATAACTTGTGACAAAAGACCACAAAAGGAACATTCTAAGTCCTTTGTTTGTAACGATGCTTATAAAATTAATTTTGAAATTTTGATGCTACTATAAGAACTTGATCCGGTTTTAGTGCTAATTTCCAGAAATTTAACTAGTAACACCTTTTGAATGCATAATTTCTATCCATAAGTTGAGAATTCTATAGATTGATTTTAATTTTTAAGAATGAGTTAATTTAAGTTCAATCTGATTTAATTGTTATACAAATTAATTAGATAGCCCATTTAAAATGTAGAGGGTGTCTCTCAAAGACTTGTGAAATTCAAGATCTTTATTTTTGAAAGCGTGATCATATGTCATTCAAAGGATTTTCTCTTGTTTGACTGGCAAAGACAAACATATCAATAGATATCTTTTCTTGTTCATTCTATTCCCAACATCAGTCACATCCAATGCTTGAAAAAGATTTGTTTTCTTTTATTACATCTCTACATTCCTTCTATTATATTTCTAGCTAGTTTTTTTTACTAGCATTTTTCTTATTCTTTTCTTTCTTTTTAAATTATTTATTTTCAGATGTGCAAGTCGTTTCTAAGTTAAATTATATTACTCATAAAATAAAATGAAGTGGTCCATAAAAGACAAAACATATAGTCTTTTGAATATTTAAAGATTACACAATCTAGAAGCATTGCATACACCAATAGTTTATATACAGAGACTATTATCTTTTTGAGCTCAAACACATTAAAGGCAAATCTCTCTCTCTCTTTCTATCTCTGAGTGAAATCGAAAAATGGAGATAACAGTAAAATCAATAGCAGTGTCGACAGTGACAATAGCAGTGGTGACATGGGCATGGAGAGTGTTGAATTGGGTGTGGCTGAAGCCAAAGAGAATGGAGAAGCATCTGAGACAACAAGGTCTCTCAGGCAACTCTTACAGGTTCTTGTATGGTGACTTGAAAGACAACACCATCATGTTGAAACAAGCTAAATCCAATCCTATCAATCCAACTCATCACATCTCTCCACGTATTGTTCCTTTCCTTCACAAATTTCTCCATGTTTACGGTACGTTCATTGATCTTTTCATAATTTATTTTGTTTCTCTTTTTGAGCTATATAATTAGATTCCCAAATATTTTTAATATTTAAGAGAAAACGTATTGATATACATTCTTTTGTATTTCTATATATAAACGAATGCAAATTAATTTAAAAAAAATATAAATTTGTCATTGAAATTCTAATTTATTAATATCTTGTCAAAATTAAATATATGTTAGCTTCGTGGAATGTAATGCGTAAATTATAAACCTGTATAAAGATAAGAACAAGTCTGGTACCATTTGTCACAAGCCTTTTAATGTTTCTAAGTTAAAAAGTGGTCGAAATCTATAAAAAGAAAATGAAAATCACAAGTCCACTGTTTGTGCTCAATCATAAAAAAGGTTTTACTCGTTTTAGCTTTATGCCCACTTGCATGCGTAAAACAAGGACAGTGGAGTAAAGAATCTCATAGACATGATTTGCACAACTTAATTCATTTAAAAAGAAAAATTTAGCATATAATATTAAAATTAGTGCAAGTTTAAAATTAATAGTAAATTATTGAAATAAATTTTTTAGCATTGTCAATGTTCATGATTAAAAAGAAAAATTTAGCTTTACACCCACTGTGCTCGCAGGCTACTTTGCACTACACATTGACCAAGCTTCCATTGTCCACCAACTCATGATGGACATTTATGCTGTCAATAGTTACATTGATAACTATGGCATCATTATGGGGACAATGTATCCCCCTCGCATCCATTTTAGTAAAAGTAACAAGAACGATGCTTACTCTCACCTCACTACAACAAAAAAGCCCAACTATTCCGGAGTATCCATACCGGGCATTAAAAGCCCGGTATGGATACTAAGATTAATTTTAAAAAAAATTGGAAAACGGGTTATCCATACCGGGCGGGTCGCGCCCAGTATGGATAAACCGCATTCCTTACCGGGCAAGGCACGCCCGGATTGGATTCCGGATTATCCATACCGGTCGCGACCCGCCCGGTAAAGATAATAGGCTTATCCATACTGGGCGGGTCGCGCCCGGTAAGGATAAGTGGATTATCCTTACCGGGCGGGTCGTGCCCGGAAAGGATAATCCATTTATCCTTACCGAGCGGATCGCGCCCGGTAAGGATAATCGGATTATCCTTATCAGGCGGGGTCGCGCCCGGTAAGGATAAGTGGATTATCCTTTCCGGGTGCGACCCGCCCGGTATGGATAACCCAATTTCCTTACCGGGCGCGACCCGCCCGGTAAGGAATTATGGGTTTTTGCTCTCCCTCCCACTCACTTCTTCCCCTATTTTTAACTTTCTTTTCTCTCTTTTTCTCTCTCTTTCTCTCTCTCTCCCAACCTCTCCCTCCCAACCCTACAGCCGACGTGCCTCCCCCTTCGCCTATCGGTCACCGCTCCGGGAGCTCGCCGTTCTCTTCGTCGTGCGCCGCCGTCCGCAGATCTGGTTGTTGTTGTTGTTCGCCGTTCTCTTCGCCGTTCTCTTCACCGTGCGCCGCCGTTCGCAGATCTGGTTGTTGTTGTTGTTCGCCGTTCTCTTCGCCGTGCGCCGCCGTCCGCAGATTTGGTTGTTGTTGTTGTTCGCCGTTCTCTTCGTCGTGCGCCGCCGTCTGCTGCTGCTGCTGCTATTGCTGTTGTTGCTGCCGCCGTCCGCAGATCTAGTTGCTGCTGCTGCTGCTGCTGCTGCTGTTGTTGCTGTTGTTGCTGCTATTGTTGCTGCTGTTGCTGTTGCTGTTGTTGCTGTTGCTGCTGTTGTTGTTGTTGTTGTTGTTGTTGCTATTGTCACTGCGCCGCCGTCCGCAGATCTGATTATCCATTGCGCCGCCGTCCGCAGATCTGAAAAATGAAATGGACACTGAAAATATCCATACCGGGCACGTGCCCGGCATGGATAATTATTATCCATGCCGGGCACGTGACCGGTATGGATAATTCAAGTATTTATATTGGTGGCATCTATGCCGAGCACGTGCCCGGTATGGATACTCAACCATACCGGGCATTGCCCGGTATAGATAAGCTGTTTTGTTGTAGTGCCTGCTTCGCCGACCAATCTTCTGCTTGAAGACTAACTAGTAGGGGTACTTTGTTTCCGTGTCATAACAATCTTGTGCTTCGTTCTAGGCCCTTGCTATGTACATGTGGCCTACCATTGATAGTGTGAATCTCCCTAATTGCAACAGCAGGGAGTGGCAATAAGTTGCTGATTCATTTGAGGTTGGGCCACATACTCTTGAAATCTACCCCTCCTAATGAGGTCCTCAAGTGTGTCTTTGAGTGCATAACACTCATAAGTCATATATCTAGCCTCATTTTGGTAAAGGCAGAACTTGTTTTAGTTCCTCTATTTTTCTCGAGTCTTCATAGGTTGAGGCTTTCCAAAATTTTTTCTCCTCATTTCAACCATATGAATTTGATCTTTAGAATCTATAAGTTTAATGTAGGTATCAAAACAGCCTGTGAACTTCTTAGGCTCGCTATCAGTGCAAACTTTCTTGTGATTTGGACTTGGTTTTGACTTTTGCAAGAAAACATTATTCCTCGAGTCGTCTCTTCCATCATTCCTTTTTTTTTTTTTTTTTTTGTGGGGAGGGGGGGTGGGTGGTAAGATTTTTTCTTTTTGTTCATTTCTCCCTAACTCCAATTATGAGTATCCATCGATTCCTCCAGCTTGATAGAAATTGTTGCCCGATCGTAAAAGTCGCGTTGTGCCTTGATAGGGTTCTTGTCAATGCTATAGTAGAGATTTCTGCTCTTATCCGATCTTGTTGAGATTGTAATAAGAATGTTTTCATCCTAAGAGTAGTCGATGTAATTTAACTCCTTTCAAAAATGAGTTATATATTCATTTAGCGACTCTTTGTTATTTTAAAGAAGAGTCACGATATGATAAGATAGCACATTTTGCCTTCTTGACATCTAATATTGGTGCAAGAATAACTCCTAGCATTGCTTTCAGCTAGTCACACATCATGTAGGGAGGTTTCGAAACTATTTACGTAGGGCTTCCCCAAGCACTTACACCTATCATTATCGTTAGTGGTTAGCAAATCCATCTGCATATTAAAAGCATCCAGGTTGTCATGAGGCTCATTATCCTTTTAATGAGGGATGATAGTTGGCATCTTAAAGCAATCTTGTTACAGCTCTACAGCTCATTAGCAATTTCATTGCTTAGCAAGCTTTCTTCATAAAGGTGGTCCCCATTCTTGTTTCCTCGTCACTTAAAGTGAGCAAGCCTCCTAAGTAACACCTATAAATCTAGTGGATTACCTTGTGCAATGTGTGATCCTTCCACCACCATACATTCTGTATGGTAACCCTGATCATTGCGCTCAGTATTGTGATTTATGGATACTATCCTAAGGGGCCTTATTGATAAGCCCTGGTTACTACATTTATTATGATCTTCTTCATAAGGAGGATGCTAGTTAGATACTCTTTATCCCTCATTCTAAGGTGGATTCTCATTCAGAAGGAAGTCTCCTAGTTGCATGTTATTTACTTGTTGTGGTATTCTCACTTTCTAGATCAAGTTTTGGATGGTTTGGGTCAATGCTCGCAACATATCCACCATTCCATCACCTATCTGTCAAGGCCTCGAAGTTTAGAGCATCTACATGCCTAACTGATACGGTCACAAGGAGCTGATTCTGTGAGACTCCTTGCCATGGGTCTACTATAAGGTCCGAATTCTTCTGGTCATGGTCATGATCTATTTCTCACTGGTTTGTCGTAGTCAATGTCTGATGCATTGAATCCATTCCTTCATCTATGCTTGGGAGGCCACCTAATCGTGCACTCCTATAAAGGGGTGCCTCTTGCATATAAGAGGTTTTGGCTATTGATTAACTTCAGAAAAAAAAAATACAAATACAATGTAAGCTTCTTCAAATCGGAGATATGTAGGCCCTTCTTCTAGCGCTAAGACGTTGATATCAAAAATCGGTCAATACTCAAATTAATGTAAATATGGTGAATTGCGTAGGCTAACATAGGTTGAATAAAGTTGGTATGGAGATAGAGATGAGAAGCAATAATAAGCAATTAGAAAACAAAAGAATATCACCATAAAGACAAGAAATTTTAACGTGCTTCGGTGCAATGAATAATGCCTATGTCCAAGTTATTTTATTGCGTGAAAGAAATGTTACTCTCAGCAAAGTTTTTGCTAAGCCTTATATAACTTTTAATTGCTAATTGCTTATGAATTTCTAAGCTTATGTGTTTCTCATCATGGAGTTTGTTCATGTGAAGGACCCTTTATATAGGAATAGGGATTTTTTTTTTTTTATATATATACAATAAGGTTGCTAGAATATAAGAAAAATGAGTATCTTTTTTCCTAATTTATATGATATTACATTTAATACTTTATATTTGAATCAATCTACAATTATTATGTCCATATTCATATCAAAATGCAATTCTGTCAACTTCCTGTTTGAGGTTATTTCTACGTGAAATTGGAACTTTCTTGTTTTTGGAACTCGGTGCTATTAAGGAAAACTACGAGCTGATTGTTTTTTACCAGCTACTATATCACTACGATCTCGAGCTACTTTTCATGCGAGCTAACTGACTTGAGTCATGTTGATGCTTTAGCGTTATTTGATTCGTTACATGCTCCTGCTAATGGGCCATTGAGCAAGAAGCTTCATACTATCTCATTCTTTCTTTTGGGTCTCTAGGTTTGCTGGTCTTTTGGATCTTAGTAGACTTGTGGCCCAAGTATTATTTTTGGGTAGAGTGGTGATGTTTTAACCCCTTAAATATTGTATGTATATGCCTTTGTATACACACCCCAATAAAGGTTGTTTTTAAATATTATTAGTTATAGGATTAATTGTAATAATATTCCCTAAGTATCTCAAAATTGCACTCCGTGATAACTTTAACATTTATTGTACTAGAATACCCTAAAAAATATTGACCACCATTAAAACTAACTATTGATTAACCATTTATTATGAAAGTCAAAAATGCCCCTAGTATATATTTTATTATTTTATTTTTAACTATTATATATATTTTTCTGAAAAAAATAGTTATATATATAATAAACAATTGGTAAAAAAATCATATCATAATTATAATTTGGGTAGTAATGCCCAAAAGTTCAAAATATAAAAGGAGCAAAAAGATGAAAGAATTAGTGTAAGCTCATAATACTTATTGAAAATTCTCATTGAACATCAACAACTCAGGCTTATTCTTTTGATTTTTAGCATCTATACAAAAAAGAAAAAATTCAACAAATAAGAGAACCAATACAAATTCTAGATCAGAATGTCTAACTAGAATACATTCCAATCATAAACGCCCAAAGATACATATCCAAACATATCATAATTGCTTCCAAAATTGACTTCAATTAAAAGGAAATTAAACCAAAGTAGAAACTATCTACATGTCGCAGATCATATGACCGCCTAATAAAAGATTTTGTCTGTGTTATAGAGAGAATTTGTTTAGTTCATGTAGGAAGAGTTATGACCATCTGCATGTCTTGCACGTCTGCTATATGAAATTAATTTTTATATAGATCGACCATAGCGGCAATCGAACATATTCTGAAACACCACATATGACCTAACTAATCTTTCTCATATCGCATAGGGCGTCTCTGTTTTTGCCATTGTGATTGGAGATATATATCCTTTGAAATAACTATGCTTTGCTTGTTTGTCCAAATATTTTCTTTGACAAAGAAAAAACATATTTATGATTTCACAAAGAACTTTTTGCTCCTAAATTATAATTATAATATAATTTTTATTAATTTTTATTATATAAATATATATAACAATTTTTTCAAAAAAATATATAATAATTAAAAATAAAATAATAAAATATATATTAAGGGTATTTTTAACTTTTCATAATAAATGGTTAGTCAATAATAGTTAGCTTTAATGGTAGTCAACATTTTTTAGGATGTGTTCATGCAATAAATGTTAAAATTGCCATTGAATACAATTTTAAGATACTTAGGGAATATTAGTACAATTAACCCAATAATTAATAATCCTTTTAAGATAACATTTAATGGGGTGCGTGTATAAAAGGGGTGTACATACAATATCTAAGAGGTAAAAGCATCGCCACTCTTTTGGGTACAACAAAATACATTTAATTTATTTTTCGACTTAAACACTCATTTTCCCCTAGGCCAGCCATAAAAATATAAAAAATTACAAAAAAATAATCCATTGAAAATCCTTTGGACGTGGGTTCATGTTCAAACCAGAACAACAATTTTCTGATGAGATAGTTGGGTTAGGCCGGACAAGGTTTAATACAACTAGACTGAAGCTAATCTGTGTTCCATGTTAATTAGAGTAATTATTATCATGAAAAGCACTTTCAAAAATGTGAAAATGCCCAACAAAATAATGTTAATATATAATGATTATGTCAATGATATAGCTGGGGAAATGCAGGTAAGAATTCCTTCATGTGGATTGGTCCAACACCAAGAGTAAACATAATGAAGCCAGATCAAATAAAAGATATATTTAACAGAATCAATGACTTCCCGAAAGTGAACACAAATCCACTTGCAAGGCTGCTGGCAACTGGAGTGGCTAGCTATGAGGGTGACAAATGGGCTAAACATAGAAAGATCATCAACCCTGCTTTCCATTTAGAGAAGTTGAAGCTCATGCTGCCTGCTTTCTACCAATGCAGTAACGACATGGTTTGCAAATGGGACAAGTTGATGTGTGAAAAGGGATCATGTGAGTTGGATGTATGGCCTTATCTTGTAAGTTTGACAAGTGATGTCATTTCTAGGACTGCATTTGGGAGCAACTTTGAAGAAGGAAAAAGGATATTCCAACTCCAAACTGAACTTGCTGCTCTTACCCTACAAGTTTTACAGTCAGTCTACATCCCTGGATGGAGGTATATAAATATATATATTTCTGTATTTGATATTTTAAATGATTTATTATATGTTTGGAAGAGGTTGTTTGCCTATCAAAATAACCTTTTTAAACCCAAAAAGTATTTTAAAGTCTTTTTTTTTTTTCATCATTTGGTTGCAACTTCAGCAAAACCTTTTGATGATTTAAAAAACTTACCTCCATTAAGAGAAGCTCAAATTCTAGACATTTTCAAATAGATTTGTCTGAATTTTTCTTTTTAACATTATAATGTCAAATTATCCTCATAATATTTTATTAATTTCACCATACTCTTTTTAAATAAAAACTTTAAATCTATTTAAACACGTTTATGTCTTTTTTAATAAAGAAAACATATATTTTTTAAAAATTTAACAATCAAACAATCTGTATTATCTAAAGAACCATTTTTTTTTTTAAATTGCCAACTAAACGATAAATTTTCTTTAAAAATTCTGCTTCGAAAGACTCTATTTTCAAATTCTACTACTAAAAGCTCTATTGGGAGTGAAGCTCAGTCTTATTTTGCTCTAAAGAAGTAAGAGACATATTAGTTTATTTATGCTTGAGATGGGTAAGTTAAAAGTGATTTAGTTTTATTTAGTATTGCTTGAACATTGTAGGCTGTTACCAACAAGGACAAATAAGAGAATGAAAGAAATTAACAAGGAAATGCAAGCATCACTCATGAGTATCATAAAAAATAGAGAGAAGGCAATGAAATCAGGAGAAGCAGCAAAAACTGACTTGTTAGGTATACTTATGGAATCAAATTTTCGAGAGATTGAAGAACATGGAGACACCAAATTGCATAACGTTGGAATCACTATACAAGATGTGATTGCAGAGTGTAAACTGTTTTACTTTGCTGGGCAAGAGACTACCACAGTTTTGCTTGTTTGGACAATGATTTTATTGGCTCATCATCAAGATTGGCAATCAAGGGCAAGAGAAGAGGTTTTCCAAGTCTTTGACGATAAGAAACCCAATTTTGATGGGTTGAATCACCTCAAAGTTGTAAGTACTTTTTCACATCAATTCTACAAAATTTATCTTCTTCATATTGTAGTGACAAAAAATTACTTATATACACTATGGTAAAAGCGATTGATCTTCCATGATTTTAATTTGGATTAAATACAATACATATATATATATATATATTCAAAATTCATCAAAAAAATATATATACTTTCTTTTCTGATTTTTTAAAATTTAGAAAAGCCTTAATTAATATTCGCATAAAATATCTCTTACATTTTGTCATCTCTCTTCTACAAAGAGTTTCCAACCAATTAGGCCATCACCTAGGTTTGCTAGTATGTACTCTCAAAAAGATCATTAATGATCGTGTATAATATATATTCATTGTCTTAGGTTTTGTTTGGTCTAACTTTCATTGTCTTAGTCGCTCTAAAAAAGTATCAATTTATTTGTCATTGTGATGACGTCTAACTTTAGTTAAAAATGAAAACAAATTAGATTATACATAATGTTTTGTCTCTACCTAAAAAACAAATCTTTGCGTCAAAGTGGTATGTTTCTGGCTCATCTGTTTGTCGTTTATATATTTGGACCGCCTCACTGAATTAATTTATAAATGCTATAGGTTCAAATGATATTTTATGAGGTGCTAAGGCTATACCCACCAGTGATTGGGGTAGCTCGAACTGCTTCAAAAGAAACCAAACTTGGGAACTTGTCAATACCAGCAGGAGTTGAGGTCAACTTGCCAATTCTCTTGCTTCACCATGATCAAGAACTTTGGGGAGATGATGCAACGGAGTTCAAACCAGAGAGGTTTTCAGAAGGAATTTCAAAGGCGACCAGGAATCAGGTTTCATTCTTTCCATTTGGATGGGGTCCTAGAATTTGCATTGGACAAAATTTTGCTCTAATAGAGGCTAAAATGGCTTTGGCAATGATTCTACAGAGCTTCTCATTTGAGTTATCCCCATCATATGTTCATGCTCCTCACCCAGCTTTAACCCTTCAACCACAACATGGAGCTCAATTAATAATAAGAAAATTATAATATGAATATATACTTTACCAAATGTTGGCAAATAAGTTTTCCATCTATCAGAATGTTTAAACATTAGCATGAGATTACGATGTACCTATTTTGGTAATGAGAGTGGATTATTTCTACTGGTATATTGAAACAGAAGGCTTGTAATAATATATGTTCATTTTAGTTCTGTTTAGAAATGGAAAATATGCCGATGGAAAACTTCATTTTAGTTTCTATATTTTGAGAAACTATAAAGTTTTTTAATCACAAATTAAAAAATGATCTAATATTCCCTAAAATTTTGTAAATAGATTAATTAGTCCCCTTGACCAAGAATCTCAAGGTCAAACTTAATAGAACATATAAAAAGTCCATTCTATCACTATTATTAAAATACAATAATAAGTAATTAAAAGAAAAAAAAATGATATCCACCATCCATCTCAAAGATGGATGGTGCAGAATAAAACTAATAAAATAAAATTAAAACAAAATGAAAAAAATCAAACAATGTTACATCTGTTCTACATTATTGTGACAATTTGGTCTTCGTGACAATCTAGTTCGAAAATGACTTGGTGAACCCAGATTGTCGCGATTTTGTCATCATTACATTGTCACGATTTGGTTGTGAACCAGATTGTAGCGATCTAGTGAGACCAAATCATGACGATTCGGTTTCAAACTAGATTATTGACATTTTATAAGTTTGATCTTTGGTAATTGATTTTATTTCATGATAAAGAAATCTTTTATATTTATTGATTTAGCTTCATAGATTTTGAGGGGTAGTTATTGAAGATTTAATATGAAGCTTGAAGCTCAAGGTGTTAAAAAAATGTGATTCAAGGTGGTTAACAACAACTGAATATGCAAGTGCATGTGTGTTGATGATGACTCATGGTTTGATGCTTATTCATGTCCATACATTTAGTTTGCATTTAGTTTTTAACCTATAGGAGTGCATTAAGTCTACAAGTTTACAACTTTAAGTCTAAAAGAGAGGGTAGTTCGGCCATTTTTAAAAAGTTTTTTTGAAGATGGTCTCTTCACAAAAAATATAATCCTAAATGTCAGCTAACCATAGGGAAAAATTGCAAGCCAAACAAATGTTGAATGAGGAAGATATGAGCAAAATCGTAAAAGTTTGCGAGACTGGACAATTACCAATTGGCAAACATTGGCCTCACAACTCAAGTGGTAAGGCTTACCAGCCAACGACAACACACTACCATTGATAACTGAGGTCACTACTCGAGTAGTCATCCAGATCATTTGAGCAATTCATCTAGTCTAATGTGCCCTTTTTTCTTCCACTTTTACGTTCAAACTCATTTTATGTATTTTCAATTCATGTCTTTTTTAAATATCTTTTTAAAGTATTGAAATAGATTTTAGGAAGGATAGATATTAAAATACCGAGTTAGAAGTTAACCCTTCTTAGTCTTTCCTAGTTTGTATTCCTAGTTGAATTTCAATTCTAAACTAAAATTAGAAATCTTAGAGAAGTTGTCTTAATTGGTTTTGACTTTGACATTTCTACATTATAAATAGGTGTCTCTTTCTCTTATAAATTATGGTTGCCCTTTATTTTTAATTACTTATTTTTTTCAGAGCATTTTTGTGTGAGTTTCTTTGTTTTTCAAGTCAGGGTTATTTGTGTGAGTGTTGTCATTGCATCTAGGCTATTTATGTGAGTCTTTTCATTGCTTCTAGGCTTATGTAAAGTGTCTTGATCAAACATTATATTAGATTTGTATACATTGTGTGTGTTGAAGGGAAAAATCGATTTAAGATTATACAAACACATGGATTTTACAATTTTTTCCAATACTAAAATTGCTTGATTGATACTAGCAATGGCAATTCAATAATTCTAAATTGACAAAATCAAATATTATACTATATGAAGATTAAATTGATCTCTTTTGGTTCGCATATTCTTCACTATTTGATCTGTCTTACTATGACTTTTTACCAAGAAACCATGTGTGGACATGATCTTGAAGAATCCGTTCCCTTTCTTTTCCAAAAATAAATCCTGCAACAAAAGAAAACGATTAAGGCTACACAACCATGATGGGTTCGAGCTACCCTTTTTGTTCATTGATGATGTGCAGTGAAACTAGAACTCTTTCTAGGGTTTTTGGTTTTCTTTTGTGATATGAGGCTAGGCGAGGAAAACTATGGATCATGTCAAAAAAATTGATCAATTGACTTTTGAATATAAAACATTTTTTTATATAAATATATTTTGGGTTTTCTAATTTTACAAGGAAACGCATTTCCTTATTAATTAGAAAATTTGATTTCCAATTTAAAAAATCTAGTTCATACTTAGATAATTTAATTTCTAAATTGAAAAATCTAATTAATAATTAGACAATCTTTTTCCAATTAGAAAATCTAATTGAAAATTAGATTATCCAAATTTCAAATCAATGAAGATTCATAATATTCCATTATTCAACTTTGACCTTTTCAAATCTAATGACTATTAACTTAAATGATTCAAAATCACTTTTATATATATATATATATATATATATATAAGATTATTGGTCAAAGCCAACATTTTATTAAAAGGACAAAAGAAAAATACAAGGAATAGCAAGGCAAAAAGCCAAAAAGAAACAAAGTTCAATCCTTCAAGGAATAAAACCGAACCATGGGAAGAGAAAGATAGCAAAAGATTCAGCTAAAACCAAACCATCGCAAATCAAACTCTATAGAAGACCTCATTAAAAACTTTACCAAAAAAGCCTAATTGGAAAAGCCCGTCAAGAAAAAAGACACCCATAGCCAAAACTAATGAAAACGATATCGGCGCTTGCCAAGTAAATCATCATAATGAAAGGAACCTAGAAAAGCAAGAGGCATCCACCACCAAGTGGAACAAACAAAGAAAAGAGAGCAAGAAGCTAGAACATCTGTAGCCGAATTTTCCTCACGACAAAAATGAGTCACCCTAAAATCCATATCATGCAAATAAGAAAGACACTTATGCCAAGCCGGTCTCTAATGTTAAAGAACCTTAGAACAATGAGCAAGAAGAAACGAAATCATATAACTAAATCACTTTCTAACCAAATCTTCGTCTAATGATAGGTCCAAGCATACTAAATGGCATGAATAGTAGTTGCCAACTCTGTCTCAAAAGCATAGTCTATCCCTAAAGGAATAGTAAAAGCACCCTTAAAAAATCCACAATAAGTTCGAAAAACTTCAGCATAACCAGCCAAACCAAGGGCCCTAGAAGTAAAACCATTTGTATTAATCTTAAGCCAACCCGGAGAAAAAGGAACTCAAACAATTTCTATAATACGTAGAGCCTTAGAAGGACAAGCTAAAACATGGCGCTTACGCAAAGCCAAAATATCATCCACTAAATTTCACATAACCCCAGAACTAATTCAATCTACCTCTCAAATGGAATGCCAAATAAAAGAAAGGGTTGCATGAAAGGAAGAATACTTTCCTTCGAAAGTAGCCTTATTACATGCAAGCAAAATGATCTAAAAAATTGCAAGTATACTCATCTTCCAAAGATTTTGAAGTTAAGAACAAAAATTAAGACATAACAGCTTGCCAAAAATCAATTATAGACTCAGACAATGAAATAGAATGACCAAAAGCAGGTGACAAAAAATGCCAAAGACCTACTGCAAAAGGGCAAAGCAAAAAAAAAAATGCTCTTAACTCTCTTCAATAGACCAACATAAATGACAGTAGAAAGGAAAACTAAAAACATGACACTGTAGAGATAAATCAGTAGGTAATTTATTATGCATGACTCTTCAAAATAGTATAGATCTTGAAAAAGAATGAAAGCAACCCAAATATGTCATGCCCAATAAATATATGGATGGGGTGTAGTCAAAGAAGTATAAGCAACAGCAACGATCACTCTTTCATCCATTGAAAGAGTCCATACTCTTGAATCAGAAGAAGTACCAATAACTACCCGCTCTATATCCTTAACTAGATCCGGATTAGTCGTACGGACCGAAGGAGGAAAATGTCAACTATTATCATAGTAAATTTCGTTGATACTAATATTCATAGGTAGCTCCAAGAAAGGCAAGTTAGAAGTCTTATCTATAAAAGGTTTCTTCATCCAATTATCCAACTAAAAATGGACCTTTGAATGATGACCCACCAACTATTTAGACTCAAGCACTAAGGATAGATAATGTTGTTTCACACCAACCCAAATAGAAGAAGAAATGTATCCTCACCCTAGGAAGAAGCATAAAGGAAAGGCATCTGGCACGGAGAAACTTGAAAATCATTAAATCTTCATTCATAAACCTTCATGTAAATTTTTTAAAAAGAGCTTCATTAAGAACATATAGATCATGCAAATCCAAACCCCTCCTAAAGTTTTGAATGACTACAAACATTCTAGGAAACCTGAATTGGCTTTCTCTTATCAACAGAGCTCGTCCAATAAAAATTTCGGATCGAAGAGGTAAGAGATCATAGGATAGACGAGGGCCAACGATAGATCTAAAAAGAATGGAGAAATGAATCATGGACCATTGACTGAATAAGACAACCTACCAACCATAAAAAGTGTAGAACCCACCTATGATTAAAGCTTTAGATGAATTCTATCAACTAGAGATAAAAACCATCATCTACGCGAGGCACCCACAAAAGATAGGAATGCCAAGATATATCATAAAAGAACTTCCTCATTTCATAGCATTTAGTGATAGAATATCATTAAGGATGAAAGATCTAACACCATCTCCAAAATAAATACAAGATTTCTACCAATTAATGCACTAACCAAACAAATCTCTATAAACCTTGAAAGCCTCCAAAATAACCTTAATATTTAATATTGAAGCGAGACAAACCAAGAGGAAGTCATTAGCTATATAAAATGAGAAGAAGGTTGCTTTTCTTAGCACATGTAAAAAGTAGAGAAGAAACATTTCTTAAGCATGCCATCAAGAAAGTTCTTAAAGAACAAGTGCAAACTATTAAATTAAACATCCAAATGAAAATAAAAAAGGAACCAAAGCTCCAGTTCATCATCAATGAACTGCCTCACCTTAAAGGTAAGTAAAAGTAAACGTCCTAAAATTATTACCGGTCAAATGTCATAGGGCATACCCCACTAAAACACAAATACACAAATATATATATATATATATATAAACAAACAAACAAACAACTTTATACAATTGCGAGCTAGTTAGGATCCTTTTCTCTCTTTTGACTGATCTGAGAAGCTCGAATAGTGTTGTTTCCCCCCAAGGGCCTAGAACCTTTGCTCGCCTTAGCAACATCATCCTCTTTGACATTCTTGGGATCAAAGCTTTCTCTCTTTGCTAGTGGTTCATAAGCCATCGACATCTTGCTTACGTCCAGATCAAGGTAAAAACGGATCTCTTCTTGAGCAAGCCTGAAGCCCATCAATGAGGATGTGCCAACTTTCTTTTCTAAACCAATATAGCAAGATTCTAGCTAAGAACGTTCTAGTCTCTTCTTTGCAAAATCCTTCTCCAAAGAGCCAATCCGAGCTCTCATCCCCTTCTCTTCTTTTATGGGTTTTTTAAGGGAATTCACCTTCTCACTTAAGGTTTGGTTCTCTAAGGAGACTTGAATCACAATGGATAAGCTCTGCCCACCCTCATCCAAGGAGGCCAAAGCAAAATAGCATGCACGAATGGTCGAAATCGCACCCTGCAACAAAAAAAAAAAACGACTAGTAAGATAAATTCACAGAAGGAACCTCTTAACCAATAACCAAGGGCATTTACCATGCACGCTAGAGTGGTTGCCTTGTCTAAGACACGAAAAGGAGAAAAAGAGAGCGACTTGGCAATTGAATTATTATTGAAATGATAAGTAAGGTAATCAACCAAGGGTTGTACCTAAGCCATGTCAATAGGCCTCAAATGAGCCAAGTCTTTCCTTTTCAAGGACTGAGACCTCTTCACCTTTAACGATTATGACTCATTCCCTTTCGACAATTGAAATTGCTTCTCTTTTGTACTTAAAGGAGAGACCATGTTGAGGGGAGTAGCTGTTAAAGGAACACCCTAGAAGATGAAATAGTTGACTTGAAAAAGCATCATTCACCTTGTCTATTCACACCAGTAGTCCCCTTTCCCAAACTCCTCAACTATTCTCCTCAGAGGTAAGGATGAATGCCCTAAATCAATACTTGAAAAAGAAAGGGCATACATGAAGAAAGACAAGTGCACCCCTACCAAAATAGAATGAAAAGAGTTACCTTACCACCCATGGAGGATGACGTCCCCTTAGCAACTAGAGCAGTAATAGCAATAAATCTTATGGAGGCAAGCTCTCATATCTGGTCCCTTTGGTAAGGAAAAATGTCTAATCTTCTAGCTCAAGCGTTCTCCACTGCCAAGGAAAAACAACATAAAAAATGTCACACTAAAGGGGAAAAGAAAGAAGAAGAAAGAAATCATATAAAGCCATAAACAGAAACATCCACAAAGGGAAGAAATGGTGGAAGAAAAGAGAGAAAAAGACATTTGTTTCTAATGGTAGTGGGAACTTTATTACGGTTCACACTCCCAATCGGAAGCTCAGAGCCCCAATCTCCTTAAAAGAAAAGCAACTTACAATACCATTCTTTGTCACTATAAGGGCAAAAGAAAATAGGATTTAAAGAAGTGTCCTAAGCACGTTGTTAATAAACATCCTTCCACTTAGAATTAGCATTCATGTTGTATATGAAGTGGAGTTCATCGACTGAGGGATCTTTTCAGCCTTGTTCATGCCACAAAGTGTAACACCTTTGCATATACCCCTAAAAAATGGGATTAAACTATGTTCGGGTGGCATCTAAATCAATCAATAACCCTAAAAAAATGATAAAAATATAAGGTGAATACCCAACTCCAATGCCCAAAAAGGAATGGTAACCTCCTATTTGTGAGGGGCAATAGGATCCTCCTCACGAAAATGGAGCCTTAGGTGAACAGATTTAGGGATTTCAAACTTAGCCCTACACATATTAAACTCTATAGGAGTCATGGTCGAATAAAGATTGTGAAAAAAAGTTAAGGACCTTAAAGTGGTTATGACTCGAAGACTTGAGTTTTGCATAAAAGGACTTAGACTTACGACAGCTACGAGTTCAAGGTTTATTAGAGAGAGAAACATCTGAACCAAAGTCTTTGACCATTATAAAGGAAGAACTCCTACTCGATATCCCGTCGTGAGCCCTCAAAGTGATCCGAACCCTTTCTTAAGGAGCTTCGACCAAACCAAAAAGAGAATCACCTACCGTATACCCAAAAGGATGATCACCGTTAAAGGTGAGACCTCCAAAGGCCAAAGAAGTAAAACCTAGAGACTCATCGGTCAAAGGCATAAGAAAAAAAAAAAGAGAAAAGAAGAAACAAAAAACAAAACAAAGAGATATGAGAGGAAATCAAGAACTATCGTGAACTTTACCTGAGAAAATGAAACAGCATGCAAGGAATAAGAAAGCAAAAATGGAGAAAGGAAAGGCATAGAGATCAGGAAGATAAAAAGGCAATGAGAAGCTTTACACGTTTGCCAACGAACCATATGAAAACTGAAAAAAAGAAATAAGTTAATGCATGAAGAAAAAACATGATAGTTGGCAACTGATAGACATAGAAAGGTAAAGCAAGAAAGACAAGGCATGCAATCCATGTTCCTGGGTAATTGTAGCACAAAAATAGCATACATGGGTCAAATCAATCATGTCAAGCATAAGAGACTTCAAGAAGGAGTCAAACACTAAAGAAATGAGTGTATTAAGGAACATAACCCAGTAAAAAGAGAGAGAGAGAGATTAATAAAGGCTCGGTAAGTGTGATTGAAAGCCTAAAAGCTTGAAGAAGCTAATCTTAGTCAAAAGGTCCACTTTGGGCTGATACGTTTCACTCCTTGACCTAAAGTGAAAAGCCACTGTTGAGGGAAAAAATTAGCTTCCCGCAATTTAATTGATCTAGGTGATTTAGATTTCAATTTATAAGAATTAAGGCTAAAATCAAGCCCATAAAATAGCAATTCCCTTTGAAAATGAGGCCCAAATCTGATTATCTAGAAAATTGGGTTGAAAAATGTTGATATTACCCCTACCAAGAAATGAGAAACAAGGAGCGAGAACTAAGGCCAAGGAAAAATCAATTTTGAACAGGTGGTAAATCTACTAGACATTATCAAACAAATTGTCCCATTAGGAAATCTAGGTGTCGGGACTAGGTTCAGAACTAAACTAATGCATTACAGGAGCAACAGATGTTAAGACGTAGGTGGGAAAAAGGAAAGGTGTTGAACACGCCACGTAGAACCTCTACATGACCTGCGAACGAGAAGGAGTCGCATGTCCCATCCAACCAACTAGTCAAACTTAAGGCAAGAGACCTAGAAGGGTGAAAGCGACTGGAAAAAAGGGGTGAAAGCCATAGGATACTAAAAAATGAGATAAAATGGCTCAAAAGAGGAGTTGAACGAGAAAAACAGAGGGAAAGAGATTAACCATAGCAGACCAAAACACTATAAATACCACACCACTGTTTGAGGTAAGGAAGGTAGGTGAACATACATCCTAAATTTCTCTAATGTGTGAAGGAACTTAAGCTCTAATAAGAGATTTCCTTACCAATATTAGATGATATTCTTGTATTCTCACCCTATAATGTTCTAGATTCTCATTTCTTCTTATTATCATACTTCTTTCATGCCTTCTTCCTTTTGGCATTAGCTACCAAGAAAGGGGTTTCCCTTCAAAAACCACACAAACTTGAGTGTTAGATGGTTTTTGCTGGAGAAACTCCCACGACCCTTCACTTCTATGTTCATTTTGCAAGTAATCGAAGGGAATAGCAGCATTCCCGAGGGAAAATATCCCCTTTGCAGAAAAAAAAATCCAAGCGTCCAAGAAGATTTCAATAATCCTTCTAACCAACTCAAATCATCTTGGTAACCTATTTCAATTTGTTGTTGGTGCAATTTGGCATGTCCATTTTTAACATCAATAAAAAAGATATTGAAAACTGATGGTTATCATTTGTCATCAAAAGAAGAACATCGAAGAACTTTCAAGATAAAGATGAAGAACATTTTGAAGAGGAGAGATAGAGGAAGCACTAAAGGGAAAAAATCAAACAGAAATATGATATAGTCGAAGCAACTCTATTAATTCAAATTCTCACCCAAAATCACGCTTACTCGACTCGTGATTAATGTATACCCTAAACATATCTATTAAGGTAGAAAAGAATGAGTAATGGGCGCACAACCACTACAAACATATCCATCAATCATTATTATTATATGTTCATAAGAAGGATTATGATTTGAGATTTGAGATTGGGAATGATTAAGCAAACAACCTCATGTCCTCTTGAAATGTCAAAGAGGCTAACCCCAAGCTAACCTTGATCGCTATCTCTATCAAATGGAGCATATGTGTTTTTCATTTTTTTTCAAGTTTTTTTTCAAGTGATTTAATCATGATTTTTCACTTTGAATGTTTGTGATTTTTTGTTATTTGTTTGTTCAAGGATTTGATTGACGAAAGCAGAAATTTATCTTCTTTGTGAAGAAAGAGTTTTTGAATTTGTTGTGGAGAAAGTTTTTAGGTTTAATATTGGTCAGTGTACTCACAAGTATATATATAATAAAATTTAAAAAAAAAATGGTAGTTTTGGTATTATGTGGAGTGTAAATACAAATTAGAATCATTTTGAATTACAAATTAGAATGATTTTGAATTTTTTTATAGGGTGTACATACAATTCTTGAGGAGTGGAAATATTGCCACTCATATATATATATATATATATATATATATAACTGGTAATTGCTCTTATGATTGGTTACTAACCAAAATAACTGAACCAAAATTAAAAGACAGAAATATGGGCTGGTTGATGACACGTACGTGTGTTGTAAAATTATGGGTCGGACTTCTTATTTTATAGGAAGAATGAATTGCACTGTTCCCTGTAATTTAACAAGCCAATCTAACGAATTGCGGACCTGAAAGAAAAAATTGGGCCAGAGTTGGGCCCGTTATTCTGCTGTTGTGTTATGGTGTCTGTTTAAATGATTCTGGAGGAATAGACGTCAGCAAAATTCATGTTGCATGCACATCACCAAGTTTTGGCATTCTAGGGCCTTTAACAATGGCTTTCTTCTTTAAACCATCTTTAAAATAAATCAACCATCATTAATCATCTCAAGCTTTTCAAGTAAACCATTGTTTACGTGTAAAACTTAAATATATAAAAACCATGGGACTAAATAACTTTATCCACTTTGTAATCAAATCCATTATTTAATAGAATAATTATAACCTCAAGTTGATTCATTTGATCACATTATTCTTGGCCTATAATTTATTCTACTTAGTTGCATCTCTTTACTTATGATTCCTGACTATTCTAAATTGTCAAAAACATCTTTTACAGAATCAATCTTTAACTAGTCTTCTCAGACCCCCTCTAGGAGACAAGTACTTAGTAAACTAAAAGAAATATCAATGTCAATGAAAGCCTTCGGTTTGGCTTAGATGGAAGTAGTTTATCAAAATTTTAGACACATTCTAGTTTCAAACTTGACTGAAATTGCCAATAGTTACTAGGTTTGGATGGTTTTCCCTAATACAAAAGTATTGGTGCCATTTGTACTTTTAAAATGTAGTCACTGGATATTGTCAGAAATAATGGTTTTAAAGTTGCATACACATAAACCATTACCATATTATGATAACATTTTACGAGTATATGCAATGCATATTATTTGATCAAATGAGAGATAATGAAGTATAATCAAAATAAGTGAGATCACATGTACGGGCAGAGCTGTAGGGGGCCCCACGGGGCCATATCCCTAACAACCAATGAAATTCACGTATATAGCCAATAAAATTGACTCACCGAAGCTTGTTTCCATCTCCAACATATCAATAAGAGTTCTACCAAAATTTCACAAAGTCACCTACCACACTTTATTCAAAAATGGATCCATACGGTTTGAAAAGTAAGGATTAGGAACATCAAACTTTATTTTTTATCCTTTCAAGCACAATATACTTTTTTTAATTTTACTTTTAAAACACTCAATTTACTTTTAACAAGGGAAAGTAAACATTAATGGTAAAAGTTTCTATTAGAATCAATTTAGAATATTTAAAATTATATGAGCTATTTTTTATTGTATCAACATCAAAATTTGTAAAATTATAATAGCATTGGAATTTACACTTTTTTAATATTAGTTACAATATGACTAATTGAACCTAAATCATTATCAAACTAGATGTGGACATTCAAATTTAAATTTTAAAAGTCACAAAATATGCATTCAAATTGACATAGTCTATGTTAGTATTAGTTCTTTTATAAGACTGTACATAGTATATATGACCTCTTAATTGTATTAATATTATCAAGGTATGAAGATTAAAAAAAATTTGCATACAAAAAACTATGGAAAGATATTCAACTACCAACAACTATTGCCCACATGGTTCTTGAATCTTGATTCATAGTTCATGTACATATCATTAAAGTGGAAATTATTAAATATATTCTAAATTATATATACATATATATTCGTTTTGAATTTTACCATAAATAAAATTTCAATTATCTTTGACAGTTTTCATTTTACGCAACATATCTCAAAGATGAACATTTTATGCAAGTGAAATGTTTCATAAAATGTCAAGTATAACCTAAATAAACTAAAAATGATTCAAATTACATTTGACAATAAAAATGAATAAATTTTTATTTAAGTACGAATTTCCTTTTTCATTTTAGCTAAAGAAAACTTTGCCCCATCACTAAATAGCGGGTAAATAGTAACTAGACAGATATTTAATGTCAACAATTGAGTACTAATGTGCAAACCAGAGCTCCTGATATTTAATTTCCATATAACCATTAACCAACATGTACACATAAAATTTATTATCCACGAAATTATTCTAACCTAAACAAAATTCTGGACATTCAACCGCAATCCACATAGCCACGTTCCAAAATTTACAACAACTACGGGTGAACTTTACGCGGTTTAGAAATTAAAGAATTTTCAAGATCAAACTTTATGCTATCCTTTTTTACTAATGTTTTCACTGTTCAAAAACTCATTTTAACTTCAACAGCAAAAAGTAAATATTGATTGCAAAAATTTTAACTGCAATGAATTAGAACGACATATTCTAAAATTATACAAGTCATAGCACGTAATGCAATATCAATAATATAAATAAAGAATAATTAAGATAGGCTAAAATCTTATAATCTTGCATTTTTTTATTTAAATTAGGATTTTTATGCATATTTTTGTAGAATATTGGCTTCATAATACAGAAATTCAGATTTTAAATTTTATAAAACTCACATTTAGCTATTTTGATCAATATAGTAGATGTTGGTTAAGCTCTACTTATAGAATATGCAATTAAACTTACACATTTCATGTAAATATGGTTTACGGCGGTTGGATTTATGATAATTGGAATTATTTGGTAATTGTTTTGTGGAGAGATGGAGTCTCCAATTATGATGGATACTATTGTTGGGCTTTAGATGTTGTAGCCGCAAGTGAAAAATATTTTTAGGAAACTCTATAACTAGGAGAACCTTTCTCGAAATTTTTAGAACAACCAATTTCATTGAAAATATGAATTAGAAAGTGGGGAAATATTGGTTTAATTGCATTCCCATTTAATTTTAATATTTTAGTCATATACCCGGATTCATGATAGGTGTATTTAATTAAGATTTTTAATAACCCTATAAAAATTATGAGGTATTTAATATCAAGTTTTAAGGATTTTTAAAAAGTTTATAAAAGTCATAGGTATTCAATCAAGATTTTCAAAGAGTCTACAAAAGTCAGGGATATTTAATTTATCAATTACTTTTATAGATTTTAAACTATCAATGATTTTAAATGATTTGTGTTGACATTTATGTATAAAAAATTTCATAATTTCTCTTCATTTCTCTCAAAGACTTTTGTAAATTTTTTGTGGGAAGATATCAAACCTCCCAATCTCTCTTTCACATTCGAATCTCTCCAAACTCGAGATAGTTATGGTAAATGTATTTTACTCCTTTAAAATAATCTTTATCTTTGTAAAGTATAACCAGCATACAACGATAAATTTCATTTTTACATTATTTTGTTTGAATGCAGTAATTATCTCTAGCAACTTTTTTACATTACTTGTTATAATTATTTGTCAAGTTGTATGTACAATCGTAATATTATTAATGAGATCATTTTTACTATACGATTTTTTTTTTCAAAATTAGAAAGATGAATGTCTTCATCGATTTTTATAGACATCAATGGTAATAATTTTTTTCTATTTCTTTAAAATTATTTCATTAGTATAAAAAATATAATTTATGAAGTGCATATTATATCTTAAAAATTTATAAAAGTCTATTAATTTTTCTGATTTTCTTTTTTTTTTTAATGAAAGTCTATAAAAATGCATGAAAGTATTTTATAACTATTTAAAGTCTATAAAAATCAATAGAATTCCTTGAAAGTTGTTTAAATTGAAACTCTATTAAAGTTAATGAAAATCTATTAATGTCTATGAAAGTGTTTTAAAATAACTTTTATAACAGTTTATAAAAATAATTCAAAACTCCATAAAAGTGAATTGAAATCTATGAACTCTTATAAAAGTTATTCACAAGAAAAAGTCTATTAAAATTTAAATTAAATACACTCCCTACTTTAAATAGATAACTTAAAATTAGTAAAAATATATGTAATTAATATAAATTAAATTATTAAAGAATATAAAATATGTTCATTAATTTAGTGGGGGTCATGGCACTTGTGGACCGTTTCTTTCCACTTCTATTGTTATTATTGACCAATCTCATATTATTAATACATTGTTAAATCACTGAAACTTGTGGTTTAGATGACTATTAAGACTTGTAAAAATCAGTCACTAATAGCACAACTCGGACAACTACTCCCATAATCGGTAGATGATTACTTTTATAAAAGAAGACTCACACCCATAGTCTGTGTTTTAATAGAATAAGAGTGAGACTTGAACTCTTAACCACTTAAGATCAAGAGAGATATTCAACCACTTCTATTTAGGGTGATGCGTTACCTTGCAAGTTTTCTTTACTAATGTAGACAATTTTCAATAATTGTGAAGTGATGACTCATTCTGGCTCTTCTGCACCTTTAACAATCAATAAGAGTTCCACCAAAATTTAATATAGCCACCTACCATACTTTATGAAGAAATGGATCCACAAATTTTGAAAAGTAAGAGCCAAGTAACGTCAAATTTTATACTATCTTATGTCCTTTCAAGAACAATTTCTTTTTTGTTTCCACTACTTGCTTTTCTAGATTTTGAATGTTTGATTGTTTGTCATAGCTTGACTTTTGACTTAATAATTAATGGTACTAAATGAAATAACGTACTCTATTTCCAAATAGCAATTGATTATTTGCATAATGTATCTCTTGCATATCCTGTAATGAATTTTTATCTGAAAGGGACGGTAAGAAAATTAAATTAGTTTAAAGATTAAAAAAAAAAAGGCTAATGGTATTTTTTTTTTTTGGTGCATTTATTTCGTGTTAATCATTTTCTATAAACCAATTAATCATTTTATTTTCTTCTTTGTGAACCCTTCAAAATATCCAAAATAACTCCAAACCAATTTATATATGCAAGTTATTAAATTTATATTTATAAACATTTTTTTACTTTTCGTACTTTCTTTCTTTCTCCCATTTTTCTTTTTTTCATTCATTCTTCTCCAATTCATCATCTCCCATTATTGTTTTCTTTCCTTTTTCTTTTTAGTTCAATCTTTTCCTTCATTCAATTTCTTTCATTCTCATCAATGCCTTTAAAATATGTTAGCCAAAAAAAAAGTGAAAAAATTATTGTTCTTCACTCCTGCTTACACTCATACATAAATAAAATTTTGTGTCAAAATGATTTGTAAAACCTAGATCTCAATTTTTTTTTTTATTGGATCAAAATGTGTTTATCTTTCTATGATCAAAATAAGTTTCTTCCAAAAATCCAATTTATCTAACCCAATATCAAACATAAAACAAAGCAAGAAAAAATAAATACAAAACACATATCAAACTTTATCATCCAGATTTATTTAAGTCACATATAATTAGGTTTTAGTTAACATATCACAAATTTAGATTAATAGAAAACTAGTTAATTGTTTATAAAGATTGTTTTTTGAGAAATTTTTATAAAGATTGTTAAACAACAAAATAAGCTACTTTATGAATAATAAAATTTGCAAAACCAAAATGTAATTTTTTTTTTTTATTTCCTTAAATTATCATGTCCTTGTAAGTAATTTTAAATATGAATATTTTTATATTAAAAAATTTATTTAAAAAATAGGTGTGAGAAGTAGTTTCTTGGGTGGCAATAGCCTCACCTGTAATCTAAATCAGTGCAAGGCAAGTTCTATCTAAATTTTGTTAAGACAAATTTTTTATACATAAGAAGTTAGATAAAATTCTATAAATTTTAATTATATATGTATGAAAAAAAAATGGTTAGCTCTAAACAAGTGAAAATTTTATAGTAACTTAAACGTAATTATCATTGTCATTATTTTCGTGCATCATGATGCCGAATTATACACGGAATTAAGTCTGCAAGTTGAAAGAAAAGTAATTGGGTAGAAAAGTCATGTGCTTGGCTATTTTATTGAAATTATTTCATAACTTGACTCTGACTTAACTGTTGATGGTAGACCAAGTGCACCAACTTATTCCATTTTCACCAACTGCACTTCACTATTTGCATAACTTATCTCTTAAGTGCAAGTGATTGATTGACCAAGTCTATTTCCACCATCAGCACTTCAGCACTTGTTTATTTGCAAATTTATCCCTTGGATTCAAGCGATTCATTATTTATTTATTTATTATTATTATTATTATACACCCATTATTTAAAAAAAAAAATTGAAATATATAGTTACAACTACCATGTGTATATATAACTACTTAAATTGCTATCAATTACATCATAATTTTTTTTTTTTTTTTTTTTACAACTGATACTTAACCCAGGAAACAACCGAAACTAGTAAGGATATAACTTTAAAGTACGGCTCAAGGAACAACTCCTAAGACGGAAGGGAGTAACTGACATTGAGTAAGGTTGCAACCCACGTATGTAAGAGAGAGAAACCCACAAATAGTGGGGGGTGTACATCATAATTACAATTTTTATGAGAAATTTGTTATATTATGCAGATATTTTATTACTTATATAAGAAGAGTTGTTGTATGTTACGACAAAGTTATTATATAATATGGTTTTAATGTTATTACAAACTATTGGAAAGTATGAAATGGATTTTAACATTGCAATTCAGCAGTTGGTTGCATGGAAAGGCCACCCCCCAACACGCTACTGTCTATTTGAAGTATTACGAGCAATAAATTATAGTTGATGAGAGTATTATTCTAACGGAGTTTTTCATCTATTATTTGTGTTTCACCTATAAGGAAATGGCATGGGTGAGGCTTTTATAAACCTTCTAGTGATTGACTGTGATAATACACATAACAGAAAAATAAATTTTCTGTAAAAATCATTAACATATTGGATGAGTAAGCGCAATATAATTATTCTATAATATGTTTTAATTTCAATTACTTAAATATATTATAGTAATTTAATTTTATCTATTCACATTAAGTTATACAAAGATACCCAAAATAAATTTAAATAATTAAATTATAAACTAGTAATATAAATTTATTAAAATCATATTAATTATCTAACAAAATAGTGGATTTTGTATCCTATTTTAAATGTAGAAAAAATAAGTAATGAAAGTTGTATGTATCCAATGATTTCCTTTTGATTGTTATACTTTGAAATGTATATGATCTTAATTTTTAATTAAAACAGTTAGAAAAATTCATTAACAATCATTGTATGTACTATATAAAATAAAATAATTTACATTTAACATGTGGTATAGATATATCTTTACTAAAAAGATTTGACCACCGAATCCTTGCTTTCAAAAAAGAATATGACATATCGGATTTTAAAAAAAAAAAGAAAAAATTATAATTTGATTTAATAAATTTTATAGATTGTATATAATTTGTTTGGATTTCATTAACATTACTACATGTTAAAGCAAAATATGTGTACATAATTTGTTTAATGAAAAAAATAAATATATAAAGTAGATAAAAGTATTAGGAAATATCAACAATATCTCATTTTTTTATTGACGGACATATAACGAATATTCTATAGATATTTTTTCAATATTTAATGGAAATTTTCTTAGTATTTTATAAAATTACACTATATGTCCACTAATAATGGTATTTTCTCAATATTATCCCTCCTCATGCAACGAAGATGTTGTTGTTAAGTTAATATGAATATATAAGGTGAATTAACAAAGTTAATATGTGTATATCTATGTTTTTCCTAGTATACACTCATGTTTTGTATGATGCATAGACCTATAGTGTACTTATCATTTATGTGATATGTATTCGCGTTTTCTATGATGTGTACTTAAACTTTTCCTAATGTATGTCCATATTTTCTGTGATATATATTGGTCTACTCTGCTGATAGATTTTTTTTATGTTTTCCCCTATTTCTCTTTTTTTTTTTTAACAATAGTTTACCTTATAATGACTTTCTTGATTAATTTTAAATTTACACGATTAATTTTAAATTAACACAATTAATTAGCACAGTTTAAACAGCAAAAGTACATCATTGCAAAAAAGGAAAAAAAAAAAAACTTAATATGTGAATTTAAATAAATTCCAAAAGTTTGACTTTTATTCCTAAATTAATGAAAGGTTCTATCGTTTCAAACTAATTATAATGGCCAATGGATCACCACAAAAGACTAATTTTCGAGGATTCTTTCATCAAACATGTATTATTTATTTGTCTTTCCTTGATTTACGGGTTATAGGATAACAATCAATGATTGAAAACTTTGCTTAGATGAAAAATTCCTGAAGCTGACATGGTAGGTTCAGGTTGTTAAAATTTATCCATTTTGCCGTGATTTATGGGCATATAAATCAAGTAAATTCTATAAGGAAGGATATATAATTAGTGGTTGTAATAAACTTTATTGATTGAATGAGGAAAAATTAAATTTTGCAACTCCATTGATAAATTAAGTTTTGAAAAGCCACGTTATAAAATATTAAATTAGAAAATTTTATATGAAAAATAAAAAATTAGAAAATTTAAATGAACATATAAATTTTGAATATGTTTACGATTTAATAAAATGAATAAAAAATATATCCACGGAGAGTTTCCTTACGTTGAGAAATTTGAATTGAATGAAAAATTTAAAGTGTAAACGCATAAATCCATGTGGCTACAGACAGAGACATTTAACGGATAAGAATTTTGCGTGCACAAGTACCAAGGCAAAAGCAAAAAGTGTGTAAATCATAATTGTTTGGTTCACCCAAGGTGGTCCTCCATACGTGTACAGGTTTAATGATACTTGGAAGGAGACAAAATTACTTAGATGTCACACCAAAAAAATTAATAAAAAACGAAAAAAAGTAATTTGAAAAGACATTCAACAAAAAGACAAAATAATGTATATATAATGGATCCCTCTATTAAAATGCACTCCTTCAAAACTATTACAACTCAATACACCGCTGCTTGCCGGTACTTTCACCAATACACTCTTGGCTTGAACTCACTCATTAATATCATAGTTACACTCAATTGCACATAAATCTTTCTTACTAGCATGACCTGTTTCTCTGCAGTACTCTTGTTTATATAAGGAGCTAAAATTAGTAATTAGTAAACTTCTACTAACATGGTATTAATTGATTCACGAATTCCCATAGATTAGATTGATTTGTATTAATGTGACATTGTTAGCCACTTGTACGCTTCCAGTAACATCAGGTCAGGTTGACTTGGTATTTGAGTTTTACTTAACATATATTGATTCACTAATAAAATTTGATTAATTCAATACTCACTCAATTTGCTCAAAATTTTAAATATTAGAAATGTGCTTTATTCAAAATAACTCAATCTAAGCATATAGATGTTTGTTGATACATAACTAATAAAATGTGTAGAAATGATGGCTACAGAGGCACATAATCATTTCAAAAGTAAAAGCCAAGATGCATAAATCACACTATCCAAACTATGATTAAGATAATGCTAGTTAACCCCATCATTTAGGAACTAAAACAGTAAAAAAAAAAAAAAAAAAAAAAAGGAAGCATCCACATGCCCTTCATTTGTTTATGAGTGTAATTTGGAATTCAACCATTTGATAATTAGTAACTTCTAATTACTTTTGAAGAATGATCTTATTTCACCCTATCAGACTAAAGTCTACAGTAGAATAACACATTACTTGTATTAAAAATACAAGAACAACTATTTTAAGTTATAATCAAACATTGAAAATGCACTCATTCAGAGCCATACGAACGCTAACATTTTCATTGATACACTACTTGTCTGCACTCACTTACACATATCACATTTACTGTCACAGTTTGCACATAAATCTATTTTGAAACTTAAGAAAATGACCAACTTAAACAAATTAGAAAATTAATTATTCAAGTAATTTGATTGTATATCACATTTTGTGTTGAAGACATGTACCACATTTTGTGTTGTATCAGAGAAGTTGTTTGTTGCGAAGCAATGCGCAAGTAAAAGTTCTTGGGCTACAGTGAAATTTAAAATGGATTCATGGGCCTTTAAAGGCCCAATTCATTTTGGTCTTTGATCCGAAATATACAATTGCTCATTAAACCTCAATAATTCATTATTATTTGTTGAATTGATGATTTTAAAATTAATTCATTCAATCAATTTACAATTTTTGTTTTTTATTTTTTTTTTGGATTTCTTGTAATCCATATACATTGACTTAACTGTATAAGAATGATAAATCTACATCTACATTTTCGCTTTGAAGTAGGGGTGATAATATAGATCACAACATGACCGGTCAACATGAATTCGCTAAAAATAAATGAGTGTGGGTTTGAATTAAATGAATTCATATCATAATCGTGTCAACCCGCTTAATTTGTTTATTAAACGAATTGAATTAGGTTTCCTTAAACGAATCACGAGTTGACAAGATTGAATTAGAGATAAAATTATAATATTAACATATTATAGGGTTAGTGTGTAATTATGTATATATATAAATATATATATATATACACACACATGTACACACATTTAACCAAACCTTACCATTTCAAATTTATTTTCATTTTTGGTAGCCACCCATACCACACACTCTCCCTCCCAATCACCACCCTTTCTCTCTCATGGTCGCCAACCGTCGCTTCTCTCTCATGATCGTCGTCGCTTCTCCCATTCTCCCTCACGGTGGTCGCTTCTCCTTTACGGTCGTCGTCGTTTCTCCCCTTCTTCCTTACGGTCGTCACCATAGTCGTCGTCCCTTCTCCCTCATGGTCACCCTTTCTCCATGGCTCCACTACCATATCCACCATGTCTACCATCAAATCCACCACCTCCGTCTCCCAAAACTATCTCGCGTCATTCTCTCTCATTTTCTTTTGTTTATTTTGTATTTTGATTTTGGTTTTCATTTTTTTATTTTATTTTATTGGGTGTGCTTGATTGATATGGAATTGTTACTTGGTGATGTAATCTATATAAAAGTTTTAGTGAGCTTAGTTAGAAGTATTTGAAACTTTGAGGTTTGGCTATGGTTGTGTTGGAATCACCATTACATCTATTATTCATGTATGGGTGAATAAATTTTAACGAATTAAACGGGTTGTTCATGGTTAAACGAATTTAAATAGATTAAACGGGTTAAACAAGTTAAATGGGTTAAATGGATAAACAAATTAACGGATTGACAGGTTAATGAGTTTGGATCCTTTATAATCTAAATAATAAACGAATTAATTGTGTCGTGTCGTGTCATTCGTTTCTAAACGAATTCGTGTCGAATCCAAAAATGTTGACCTATTCCTTTAAACGAATTTGTATCGAATTGATCGAATTTATAAACGAATCGAATCAAATTTAGCTCGACCCGACACGCCAACCTATTTTGCTACCCTTTGAAGATGTTATATCAAATTTGAAAAATGGTATTTCCATTTGGGTATTGAAATTAGTATCCTCTGTACATTCATATTTATTGATCAATTTGTTTTCAGTTTTCTGAATTCCACTGGCAGGAGCAGATCCACCATTGGATCAAGGGGACACATGCTTCCCCTGAGACTTGAAAAAAATTGGTAAGATTGATCTTGTGCCGCTGCCTTTTGAAAAATAAAAAAAAAATTATGCAAATGCAGGGTTGCCAGTACAAAGCAATGTACTGAATCATAGTCACATTTTGATTTTTGTGTAATGCTGTACACTGAGTCGCTGGCAGTTGTTTTTTATTTATAAAGTACTGCTGACAATGTTAAAAGTTGTATTATTATTATTTGAAATTAAATTAATATTTATTATTATTATTAATATTTTATTTTAAAAAACTGCTTTTAATGTTAAGCGACTGGAAGCCTTTTTTCTTGTCCGGATCCACGTGTCTCGCTACTTCTTTCCATTTTTATAATTGTTTATTATTTTTTTAAGTCCATTATTTATTTTTTTCATTTATAATATTATTAACTTCCTTTTTATTACTTTTATTAGATCTAATTTTTTTATTTCTATCATTTTTTCTATTTCTAATTAATTAATATATTTTTTTCAATTTTATTCTTTCATTTTTTGTCGAGAAAAATTATAATTTTATATAGTTTATGTTTATTTATTTATTTATTTTAATGATTTTATTAGGATTTTTAAAATTATTTATTTTATCTAACTATTATGTTTGTTTCATTTTATTTAAATTAAATAATGTTATCGAATATTATTTTACATAAAAATATTATATATTTAACATGTTATTAATTTTCGGGGTTTTTATAACAAATTTTTTATATTCACCACTACTCACCGGAATCATTGCAGGCACAAACTTGTTATTATAGCCTAGAGCTAGTACTCGTAGATTTGACAAGTTACCAATTTCAATAGGAAAAGTGTCGTTGAACTCATTTTGATAGAGATTTAACGTCTCCAACTTTGGTAATCGGCCTATAACTAGCGGTATATCACTTGAAAAGTTTTGGCTCCAAGGTCTATGTACTAGGGACTTGAAATTCTGTCAATGGCAGCCAGTATAGGACCCACGAAATAGTTTTGAGACAGGTCGACTACTTGAAGCTTGGTGCAGTTGTATAATTCTCTCGGAAACTCTCTTGGAATGTAATTCCAGGAAAGATCAAGTCCGGGAAGATTTTTTAGGCCACATATTGTTGTTGAAATTCTTACGGCGACAGAGTTTTCGGTATAGGTAATCTCAGACCAATCACAAGGTGGTGATGTGGAGTTCCAGGATTGGAGGAATGGTGGATTACCAAGTTGTTGTTTGAGTTTTAAGAGAATAGTTAGTTCCTCCGGGGTTGGATTTTGTGAAATTACTTGGAGTGGTAGGGAGATTAGGAGGAGAATGAGGAATGTAAGTGGCATTTGTAGAAATGGTAAGGATAGTTTGGACATTTGAAATGGTATCTCTTTATTGCTCTAATTGGAGTTTTTGCCGTAACCAATGGGGTTTTGGCCATTTATATTGGGTTATAAGATGGTAAGGTTTGGCCATCTATTGCAAATTTGCAATATTATTCAACATTATAAAAAATTTTCCACTAAGAAAGTGACTTATTGGATCAGTCAAACTTAATGTTCTGCTTCTCACATTATCAACTAGAAACCGAACATTATTGCTTGGAAGTAATTGCACAACACCCCTCTTAGGTTTGCTTAAAAACAGAGGAAAACATATTTATCATTTTATTATACCAAACCTCCACACTTAACGTTGACTTTTGTTAATGTTAACTGAGTGAAGGGCATTTTGGTCATTTCTCGTGGGATCAGTAGAATTAGTGGAATGATGACATCAACACCTAACATAAAAAAAGAATAAAACATTAAAAATTGTGATAGGATCAAATCAATTAGTAAAAGTTAAATTTGAATTGAATTTTGGAAGACGTGAGAAGCATGTCTTTTGGAATTTAAAAATAAAAATTAAAAAAAATATATTGCAAAAAATAGAAAAATAAAAAATACAATTATATTACATAGATCTGGGTTTTTCTTTCTTTGCTTGGCCATATAATATCTTTCCATCTTCCACCCACCCATCTCCATTTCCACCCGCCTATCTCCACTTATCCATCTCCTTTTTGTTCACCACTATCTTCTTCATCATCATCATCAACCGCTGCAGTCTTCTTCTTCATCTTCATTCTCTTTCTTTCACTCTATCCCATCTCCATTGCCACCCACCCATCTCCACCCATCCATCTCCCTTCTATTCATCGCTATCTTCTTCTTCGTCATTGTAAGCCCTCGAATTTGATTTTATGGATTTCCCGGAAATAGTCCCTAAATAATTATTGGAGACCCTAATTGGTTTATGGAAATACTTAAGGTCATAGAGAACCCATAGAAATCGATTTCGACTCGATTGGAGACTAAACGGAAGGATAAAATAGTGAATGAAATCGAATAATTTTTAAGGTAAAAAGGGACTAATTTGAAGATAAATTTTAATAATTGTGGTCAAAGTGAACTTAAGCTAAAAGCTAAGGGGAGACCGCAATTTTATCAGGACGTGATTGTCATTTTTAAAATAGTTTGGGGAGGAAAATAGAAGCCAAAAAGATGAGTTGACTCATAAAGTCGAGTCCAAGTCAATCGCGTGAAACCAGAAGAAGAAAGAAAAAGAAAGAAGAAATAAGAGAAAGAAGAAGAAGAAAAAGAGAAGAAGAAGAAGAAGAAGAAGGAGCAGCCACCACCGCCGACCAGAACCGCACGGCGGAGACACCTCGAAGCCGAGCAGATCGGCTCCGAGCAGCAGCGAAGAAGCCACCTGAAGCTGGTGACGCGCGACGCCAAAACGGAGCAGAAACCGAGTTGATCGCCGACGAACCAGCTTCGATCTATGCGGAAGGAGGCGCCGACGAGTTGTTGCAGCTTGATCCGCACGTGAACCAGCTCGAAGCCGATCAGATCGACGGCAGAAACGGCGCAGAAATCACGCGGAACCGCAGGTGCCAAGCTTAGCAGAACCAGACTTTGCCGCGCGTGAACCAGTCCCGATCGGTGCGGAAAAAGACAGCGACGAGCTGTCGTCTGACCACCTGCAGACCCGTGCGTGAAACCCACCCAATCCACGCCATTTTCAGCTGCAACTGAGCTTGATTTCAGCTCGAAACCGGTGAAGAACGCAGCTGAAACTGAAACCAGAATAGAGAAGGTAGATCGGGGAAAAAGAAGGAGAGATCAGCCGCGAGAGAGAGGATCGCGTGAGGGAAGAAAGGAAGAAGAAAACCCAGTTGTTTCACGCCCAAAAACAGCTTGAAAACAGTCTCAAAGCGAAGTTAACGCGAGAGGAGAAAGAGGGTAAGTGATTCAAATTGAAATTTATTCGCGTTGATGATATTTATTGGTGATTTAAGTTGAGTTTGGAATGGATTTTATTATGATTGGGTTATTCATTGATATTGAGTAAAAATAAGTGAATTTAAGCATATTGGGAGTTTAGAAAACCAAGAAAATATCAAGGATTTAGAGAAAAATTAAATCGGCCAATAAATTAGTTTAAAGGGCAATTTCGTAAATTGGCCCATGTGACGTCCGTTGAGAGTTCGGATAACCTTAATGAGTTTAATTAGGCGTATTGAGATTAATAAAAGTCGCAGATTAAATTAAGGAACTTATAGAGAGTTACGTCTAAAAAGGGTCACTTATGGGCGATTATGTAATTTTAATTATTTTGAGTTTCTAGAAGTTGACGCGCACGTAAATTTACGTATATATATATATATTGTGTAGGTGACAAGTAAGCTGGTGGAGTAATGGATGAACGATAAAGAGCAGTTTAGAGCCTTCCGAAGAGCTATTCGAAAGTGATAGCTAAGATGAGTGTCAAACTGATTTTTAAAGCATTTTGTGTTACTTTGATTTATGAATGAATGTTTCATGCATATTTGGATGCTTTGATAAAAGCGAAATATGATTTAAATGATAAATGACACGGTAATAGAGAATATGGTTTTGTGTTTTCATTAAACCAATGATTTCTTGTTTTGAATGATATATATGAAAGAGATTGCAATTTTATAAAGATGAAAATAAAACATATGGCTTACCCAGAGAGTATCAGATATTACCGGTCTGGGTTGAGTACCCGAAGCGTGCATTGGTAGAGTTATAGTGTCAGTATGTCACTAACTATACTAACCGCGGGAGATACCCACAAGGTGTCGTGTCAGTCAGATGTCCGAGAGATTAGCCCAATGCACGTGAATGGTATATTATTAGCTAGCTTACCCGAGCGAGACAGAGTTCCGCTCTGTAGCAATGTAGGATTCCGCTACATGAACCGGACAGAGCGATGTAGGATTCCGCTCTATACTAGGGTGCCATGAGGCACGAGTCACTATAGGTTGGCGGGAGCCGGAATGGTTGGTAGGACACATTCAAGCGGAGTCGGACCATATCCGGTTTATGATAATGAAAACGACTGGTTGGCAGGACACCTTCGAGCGGAGTCGGACCAGTTTGTTTCATTAAAAAGAAAAAGGGTCTTAGAATAAAAACCCCGCAACCATATGAGATCCCTTTATGAAATTGAAAACCGTGCAAAATGTGTTTTATAATATTAATGCATGAAACTTGATTTAAAAGAAATAGAATTGATTTGAAAATGTTTTTGGGAGGTTTTTATAAAAATGTAATTTCAAATAATATTATATGACACTCACTGGGCTTTCAAAGCTCACCCAATATTTTCTGTATTTTTAAATAAACCTCCCCAGGCACAGGTATCAAAGCTGCGGACTACCCCGAGACGATACCAAATAGTCGCGACGATAGCGCTGATGTGATTACCTGTTTCTATTTTTGTTTGATATTAAGAGATGTATATATTTTATGATATCCACGTAGTTTTGCAAATATCATTTTGTGGATTTAAATTTTATTTCTGAAGAAAATTGATGCATGACGTATGATTTAGTTGATAAATTGAAATATGAAATTGTGGTTGTGGTTGTGTTGATAAATGAGAGCCTGAGGCTCTGTAGTTTGGGGGAAATGTTTTGTGATATTTTAGAAGTGTTAAATTTTATAATTTACAGGGTGGCAAAGTCCGAAAAACAGATGGGATGTTGTCCAAATTTTTATAAAATATTTTGTAAAGGTTTAAAATAAAAACGAAAAATTTTCCCTCGTTTCCGCTGTTTTTGATAAGGTTAAGAAAGAATATGGCTTAACTCTGCGGGGGATCTTTTAGTTGAGCAAAAAGGCTAGCTGGAGGGTCATCGTAGGGTGCCAGCAGATCGTCTAGGGAAAGAGGTCTATCAGTCATCATCAACCGCTGCAGTCTTCTTCTTCATCTTCATTCTCTTTCTTTCGCTCTCTCTTTAATTTCTTGCTCGCGCTTTCTCTTTCATATCTTTGATCTTCTTCTTCATTGGCGACCCCTTCATAAATGACATCATGATGCCTCTCTTTTTTCTTTCTTTGCTTGGCCGATGAGGAGAACTAGTTGGGTTTAAGATAATGAGAGAAGTTGGTTCAGCGTGGTTAAGAGACAAAGAGAAGGTGTGTTCGACATATGAACTTATTTGGGTTTTCAGATTGACATTGATATGGAATTAAATTAGAGATGAAGAACTGGATTGTGATCTTAAATTGATGTTGAGTTGAAAGTTTTTTGGGTTTTCGATTGTTGTTGGTGATGATCATCTCTAGAATTGAAACAGAGATGAAGAACAAGTTTTTTATTTTTGACATTTTTTTAAACTAAGAACATGGTTATTGTTGTCCAGATGATCTAGGTTGTGCAAAGTTTTGGTTGAAAAACCGAATTGAAAAGTAGATTTGAGTTTGGTGTTTACTGGTGAATCTTATGGTTAGTCTGCAAATCTTTTAATTTTTTGGATTGATTTAATTGAATTTTAAATTGATTTGGTTTGGTTGAATGAGATTAATTAAAAGGATTGTGATTGTATTTTAAAAATTACATTATTTTTTTTCTAGATATTTTTTCTTCTATTCATTTTTATTATTTCTCATTTTTTATTTTTATTTTCATGATTTCTAGAAAATTCTATTTTTTAAATATTATTGGTGATGGTTTTTAGGATTTTTTTAAAGATTTTTTCTCATTGATGGGCAAAATGATCATTTGACCAAAAACCTTGGTCAACTGTTAAAGTTGACAGAAATTGACTAACGGTGTGAGGATTTGGTGTAATAAACTAATAATTATGTTTTCATCTGTTTTTTGACAAACCTCGGGGGGCTGTTGTGCAATTTCTTCTATTGCTTGTGGGTCTTGTCCACTGACATATTGGTGAGACAGGAGAAAAGCCTCCAGCATATGCTTGACTTGATTACATCTCTTATGTTATTTTCACTAATTATTTGAAAATAGGGAAATAAAAAATTATATATATAATAAAATAACGGAATAAATAATAGCTAAATGAAGTTTCTTCTAAAATTTTGGAAATTTAAGTTAATTTAAAGTGAAATATATAATTATAAATGAAAACATTGTATCCATGAGGGTTGGCGTAAATGCCACCAGTCCATAAACCAACCAAGTCTTGGTAAGTATTTGAATGAATGACAATTAACTCTAAAACTTTGTGAGATTAAAGAAAAAAAAAGTGAACATTAGGTACCAAAACAGGGTGTGTTGATAAGCATAGTGGCTATACGACTAGAGTGTGGCACGACTTGGTACTACGACTTTAAGCCACACCAAATCTTGTGAGTGACTCTACCCCTTTGTAGAAAAAATAATCTCATCCAAATTAGAAATCATTTGACCCCATAATTATAAATACCCATATGTAAGGGTTTCAAACTAAGACCACAGTTAAGAAAAGTGAGAGAAAGAGAAATTTAGAGAGGGTTTTCTCAAAGTGATTATATGTGAAAGTCGCAAGAGAGACAAAGATATTGTTTATAAATATCATTATATAGTGAAACAAGTGTCGATGTACTTTATGGACATAAGGAATTTCCCAAACCATGTAAAAACCTTGTGTCGATTTCATCTATTACTTTGTGTGTGTGCTTGATTTGTACTTTGTGACCACTCATATTTTCCTAACAATATCAAAAGGAAATGTCTTAATACTTTTGTAAGCTCCCTTTTACTCTTGCTATAGTCACAAACATATCTAGGAGTTTTGCATTTTGAACATTCATCTTTAAATGCATTTTCCTTCCAAAATAAGTCATAGTTATTTCTACATGCAATAGATCCCTTGCTGCACAAAATGTGCCAAATCGCTACAACGCCTCCTCTTGCACCACCGCCACTACCTCCAAACCTTAAACCACTAAACTCACATGCCCAACCTTACAAACCATCCCCATCAAAACTGCTAAAGACAGAAAAGAGCTTATGCCCGCTACCTCATCTCATCTTTACATAGCACCATAACTACTTCTCTTAAAACTATTAAAAGTCCATAAATCTAGATCGTTGAGTAAGTCGTGGAAAAATGGGTAGCAATATTAGTTGAAGGCAAAGTTTCAATCTTAATATTTGATTAATTGAAAATTGAATTATCAAGATTTCAAGTATATCCATACTTAAGTTCACTATAGACTTCACCTATATATATATATTATAATATGACATATTCTAGCATACACCTGGGTTATATATACATTTGACAAAAAAAAAAAATACATGATTGTAATTTATTATATATAATTATAGCTAAACATATGTGATTACAATCAGTAAATATGATCACATTTATTGATTGTAATCACACATGTTTAGTTGTAATCATATATAATATATTACAATCACACATTTTAGAATGCAATCACATATATATATATATATATATTTGTAAATGTATGGATACCCTAAGTGTGATTGTAATTTATTGTATGTGTGATTGCAATTTTGTCAAGTGTATCCAATCACATTTCTCAATCTCCTTGCCTTTTTATTGTAATTTTGTCAAGTGCATCCAATCATATTTCCCCACGAGCCCTTGAAGTAACAGAAACCCCTTCTTGAGGGACTTTGATGAAACCAAAGGGAGAACCACCTACCTCGGACTCAGAACAATGATCATCGCTAAAAGTGGAACCACTAAAGACCAAAAAGTGGAGAACTTAGAGACTCGCTGGTCGAAGACATGAGAAAAGAGAAGAAGAAAAAGCAAAACAAAGAAAGAGAAGAATAAATCAAGAGCTGTCGTGAACTTTGCCAAAGAAAATCAAATGGCAAGTAAAAAATATGAAAGTAAAAATAAAGAAAGGAAAGAAGTAAAGATCAAGAAGATAAAGTGGCAAGGAGAAGCCTTACACCTTACCAAGTAAATAGATGAAAACTGAAAAAGAAAGAAGTTAATGCTTGAAAAAAAAAAGTGACAGTTGCCAGCTGACAGACATAGGGAAATGGAGTAAGAAAGACGACATAGATAGCCCATATTCCTTGGTAACTGTAGCGCAAAAGTAGCATGCATGGGTAAAATCAGTCATGTCAAGCATGGAAGACTTCAAGAGGGAATCAAACACTAGAGAATTAGGCCCGTGGAGAAACATAGACCAATAAAAAATATTAATAAGGGCTCGACAGGTGGAATTAAAAGCCCAAAAGTCTGAAGAAGTTAATTTTAGTCCAAAGGTCCACTTTGAACCAATATATTGTAGTCTTTGACCCAATGTGAGGGGCTATTATTGGGGGGAAAAAAATTAGCTTCTCACAATTCAATTGACCCAAGTGATTTGGATTCCAATTTAATGGAATTAAGCCCAAAATCAAGCCCATAAAATAGCACTTCCCCTTGAAGAGAAGGTGTAAACCCTTAATTTATATATTTATGGTTTCCCCAGTAATAGTCCATAGGTAATGATTTGAGACCCTAAATGATCAATAATGATGTTTGTGTTGGTGATTTTGTTGAGTTTTGATGTGAGTTTTTATGGATGGTGTGAGTTGAGTAATTAGTGACCAAAAATAAAAGTATATTATGTGAAATTCTTAAGGTTTAAGATGTTAGGGTTGTGATGGAAAAACTCTAAGTTTGATTTTTTTTGAGTTGATTGAAATGTGTTGTATACAAAGTGTTTGATTAAATGTTTGAGTGAAATTAACATGAAAAATTTAGTGAAATAAGTTTGGTGTGTGTTGGATCATTAAAGGTCATAGTGAGGGGTATGTAATGCCATTAAAATTTAATGGTATTAAGCATGATTTCATGTTGAATTGAGGTTGATAAAGTGTTAAACCAACTTAGAATTAAAAGAGAATGACATAGAGATAATGTGGTTATTTTTCACCCGATAAAGGGCATTTTCGGTTTTTACGAAATGCCACTCTTTATATGCATTCAAATAATATAGATGAGTGTTATTAAACATATTTGAGTTAGTGGTGAATAGAATTGAGTTTAGAAACCAAAAGTGTAAAAATTACCATGAAAAAGTGGTAAAAAAAGTGAGGTTTTTTCTAGGTTTCGCCACCCTATAGTTGAAATTTTTTAGAACCATTTTACGGGTGACCTAAATGCGAGTTAGGGAAATGAATAGAGTAAAAACGCAGTGAAGAGCGGCCCTAGGTTGGGCTGTGAATAGTGTTCAATCAAAAAGGGTGACAAAAATGTGACTTTTCGTTTTGGACTCTAGAAAACTATTTTGGGCATATGGAGATGTTCCTAAGTGTATATAAATAAGGTTCATGAAAGAAATTGGAATTTGGAGCTTCGGTTAAGTAGAAATCAAGTAGGGAAGCTTTTTAGTGAAAAGTGTCATTTTATGGGTTACTTGAGTTAGAAGTTGTTTAACGAGTTTTGTGAAGTTAAATGTTGTATATTCTAAGCGAGAATGTTATATGTAGGTGAAGAGGAAGCAAGCGGGGCGCGGCAAAGTTATTGAAACTTTGTATGCTAATCTTGAGTCCAGGTGAGTGCTACACTTGTTTTGCAATACTTGTAATTAGTTTTGTAAAGCTTATTATTTATTTGAAAAGATATAAGAGATTTCCATTGTATGAGTTATTAATTTCGAAATGAATCTTTAACTTAAAGTTTTAAAATTTAAGCTATTTTGTGCTTCTTGCACTTAGAAATGATATTTTATGCTTGTTGCACTAAAAAGAAATGAGTTTTAGTGCTTATGGTAATCAGAAATGAGATTTGGTGTTTTATACATTCAGAAAAGAGATTTTGTACTTATTGCACTATAAAATAAAGCAAAAAGAAAGTTTTCAAAGGCCATTAGTATACCTTCATATTTCAATTTCAGTTTTAGACCCGGCCGGTATATTACACATTAGTATGACAAAGTCCTGGGGGGATGTGTCACTAACTTGGGGAGAAATCGAGTCTGTTTTGTCGCCTCTACTTATGAGATATTATCTTGCGCTATGGTTAGCGACGTAGAATCCACACATAGTCATAAGATGTCTCAGATTGTGTCACGGTTGGTGTCAGTTCAAAATCGCCACGTGACATTGACATTGCGAGCAACATACTTAGTCGCTGTGTGGTCAGATTACTTTAGGGGCACGAATGGTGCTTTTAGAAAGTATATCAAATACTTGAGATATTAAAAGTAAACAAAAACATTTTAAAGCTATATTGCAAGTTATTAAATTGTTTAGCATTCGTATGCTTTTAAATTTATGAGTTTTATACGCAATTGGATTAATATATGAGTTTGCAACTTATATATTTATGTTTTACATTTAAATGAGCTTTGAATTTGAGAATGATTATGAAATGAAAATTTATACCTTCAAAAGTTTTAGAGGAGGTATTTTAGTAAACAAAAGTTTTAGTTAAAAAATATTATAAGCACTTACTGAACTTTTATAGCTCATAGTTTTTTATTTTTATTTAAAAACCTCCTCAGGTGTTGGCGTGAGTGACCAGAAAGAAGCGATAGCTCCTTTGGAAGTTTAGGTGGGCTTGACATGACAAAGCTTCTGCATAATTGTCTTTTGCATATTTTGTTGCATCAAAGAAATAGTTTGTAAAGATATTCTTTTGGATGTGTAAATGAGTGATGATTATGTATTTATGAGATAAAAGTTTTATTCCTTTAAGTTTCGTGCTAGTTGCGAATAATTTAAATTATAATTTCATGTTTTCATTTTGATGAAATGGATTTGAGATTTGAAATGCATGTTTGTGGATAAAAAAGTTGGGTGGTATTTGAGAAAATAGTTAGAAGTGTAAATTTTCCTTTTCCAGGTTTTGGAAATGTAAAAAATGTAACCGTTATGCTGTCGGATTTTAGTTTTGAAAAATGAATTGAATTTTAAATTGAAATGAGATTTTAGTTTTTAAAACGAAATCAACCCAATGAAATAAAAAAAGAAAATTGAGTAAAAGGTTTTAAAGAGAAAGTTTAAGAGTTCACTCCGCAAATTTCCCTTAACCCACCTAGTAGGGTTTAAGAGGGATCCGTTGGGATGCCCGGTAAAACCCTTTCGAATAAGAGTTTTAGAGAGATCCGGAATGGATCCAGTTAGAAGGTCCAAATCTAATTATTCAAAAAATTAGGTTGAAAATTGTCAATATTACCTTGCCAAGAGGTAGGAACCAAGGACAAGGAAAAATCAATTTGAATAGCTGATAAATCTCCTTGACTTCATCATACAGGCTACCCCATCAAAAGATCTGAGGTGTCGGGACTAGGTTCAGACCTTGACTACGCACTATAAGAGTAGCAGAGCAATAGAGCAACAAATGTCAGGAGGTAGGTGGGAAAAAGGAAAGGTGTTGAATGCGCCACATAGAACCTCTACATGATTAGCAAATGAGAAGAGGCCATGTGTCCCATATAGCTTAACTAGTCAAACTCGAGCTAAGAGACTTGAAAGGGAGAAAGCGGTTGGACAAAAGGGGCAAAAACGACAAGACATCAAAGTATAAGCTAAGGGAGTTCAGAAGGGGAGTTGATTGAGAAAAATGGTGGGAAAGTGATTAACCCTAGCAAACCGAGATACTATAAATATCACACCATTGTTTAAGGTAAGGAAGTAAGTGAACACACATCTTAGAGTTCTTTACTGTGTAAAGGAACCTCTAATAAGAGATTTCCTCCCCAATGTTAGTTGATATTATGAGATTCTCACTATATAATGCTCTCGATCTCATTTCTTATTGTCATCATATTTCTTCTATACTTTCTTCCCCTTGGCATAGCTACTAAAGGGGGTTTCCCTTCAAAAACTATACTGACTTGAGCATTAGAGGGTTTTTGCCGAAGAAACTCTAATGACCCTTGACCTTTGTGTTCATCTTGTAGGTAACCAAGGAGAGTAGCAACATTCCCAAGGGAAAATGAGCCCTTTGGAGAGGAGAGTCTGAGCGTCCAAGGGGATTTCAATAATCCTTCCTACTAGCTGGAATCACCGTGGTAACCAATTTCAATTTATTGTTGGTGTGATTTGGCATGTCAATTTTTTGACATCAACATACATATAGTGACCGCCTTAAGCCACTCTCTCATTTCAACCTCATTCTTTTGTTTAACAATGCTTTTGGTTTGTTTACTTGATCAAAGCCTATTTGAATATTGGGCTTGCTTGTTGTCCAGTAAATTGGTGGACACTTAGCCCATAAACTTCAATTTTTTTTCTCAAGCTTAAATTAATTTGGACTCATTTAAAATTTGGGTTTTAATTAATCTTTTGGATTCATTTGGATTTGGGCCTCTTATATTAATGGTGATGAAAATTATGATGTGTGGTTTATATTGACAAAGCTTGTACTATTATTAATGCTAGCAAGAACAAGGCAGGGATGTTGTAATTATAGAATGTGTACACTAGCTTATTAACTTTGATTTTGACATTTTAATCTGTTTGCTTACCAAATGCTTTCAATTTTGCTGAATTTTGTGATTTGAATAGTAGCAAAATATTTTGGTTTCAACTTTGTTGAATTCTATAATTATAGAACGTGGCCTTCACTCTTCAAAACCAAGACTTTGAGCGACATTATTGTTGTATTAGTCCTATCACCCCTGCCCCACTATTTAAATTCTATAATTATAGAACGTGGCCTTCACTCTTCAAAACCAAGACTTTGAGCGACATTATTGTTGTATTAGTCCTATCACCCTTGCCCCACCATTTGAATTCTATAATTATAGAACGTGGCCTTCACTCTTCAAAACCAAGACTTTGAGCGACATCATTGTTGTATTAGTCCTATCACCCCTGCCCCACTATTTGGGCTGAAGAAATAATAGTAGCCACATTCTTTTTTTAAAGAATCATGTACAAAAACAAAAGGTTCTAATGTGGAAAATTTTAAAACCCGACAAAGAAGAATCAAAGTCTAATAACATAAGTTGAGTTGTTAGTGACTACTTTCATTTTATATTATCTACAAGCATAATTTACATACAACTATATAACTGTTAAGAATATGTAATTGACATTTCATATATATATATTTAAATACATTCTACGGTATACTTGGATATTTATACATTTAACAACTACAATTAAATGATTGTATTCTAAAATTAAAATGCAATCACTCATTACAGGACCACAAGCAATAATGTTTGGTTTCTTCGTGTGCGAATCAGAACACCGAGTTTGACTGATCCGATAAGTCATTTTGTTAGTGGCAAATCTTTAATAATGTTGAATAATATTGCAAATTTCCAATAGATGGCTGCGCCTTACTATCTTATAACCCCATATAAATGGCCAAAACCCCATTGATCACGGCAAAAACTCCAATCAGGGCAATAAAGAGACACCATTTTAAATATCCAAAATAACCTTACCATTTCTACAAATGCCACTCACATTCCTCATCTTCATCCTAATCTCCCAACCTTCCAAGTAATTTCACAAAATCCAACCCCGGTGGAACTAACTGTCCTCCTTAAACTCAAACAACAACTTGGTAATCCATTATCCCCTCCAATCTCGGAACTCCACATCATCACCTTGTGATTGGCCTATGATTTTCTATACCGAAAACTCTGCTACCCAAATATACGACGAGACAAAAATATCATCCAGAAAATCCCAACCACAATATGTGAACCGAAAAATCATACCATACTTGATTCAAAGATCTAAGTCTTCGTCTTTTAATATTATTTATCACACATAAAAACCACAAACTCTTGGAATTATTAACCCATCTTTTTTAGCAAAAGAAAGTTAAATAAAGTACCTTTTTTCTTTCTTTCTTATTCATTTATGCGCGTATATTGGTGATTCAATAGTCATAGATATTAATTTGTTTGATGGGCATGAGCAACCTAGAAAAGAGTCTTAAAATAGTGTTTTCAAAAACAAATATGTGGTGATTGATTTATGTTTCGGACTTTTTTGATATTTGTGTGTTTTTTATTCTAATTGGCATTCCAAGTAGTTACATGTAATTTTTTGATAATTTCCAAATTACAAAAATGAGTACATGAAGAGTATATGTATTTTCGTGAAATTAATTAAATATGCAAAAGTACCTTATATATACATATCTTTTCTTTTGTTTATAAAATGACTTGGTTCTCATTTTAAATGGGGATGCAATTTTAGGAATGGAGCCTATTTTAAATCTAAAAATATATTAAAAAAATGAAACAAAAGGAAAGAGGATCTTAAAGGAGAGAATCAAGACTTAGATTCTAAACGAAAGTGTAATTAATGTAAGGAGCCATTACTCAATATTGTAAGAGTAAATAAAACAAATTACACCACTAACTTGCCTACTAAAAAAGAACTTCAATTCGTTAAGGTCATCTAATGACAGATGTCATAAGCAGAATCTTAAGATCAAAATTGACTTGTATACAAAAATAATCATTTCACGTTGCTTGAATGAGTTCCGGGAGCACTAATAAATAAATTCTCATGAAAATAAATTGAATACTTAAAATGGCTGTTTGCATAGAGATCTACAGTAATGTTGCTATGTTATTTCATCATCATCTAATTAATTAGCAATCTATCAACAAAAGTAATTCAAAATTATAGCAATTAAATATGTTTATCACTTTCTCAGGAAAATATAAACCTCTGGCTTCATATATATTATATGCATTCGCATCTCTATTCATTTGAGCATTCAAAAGAAAATTTTAATTAAAATAAATAAAAAATCTATCAAAACACTGGGGTTTTCTTAGTAATTTATAGACTGTAAGTTGTCAATGATTTTTCTTTTCATGTTATAATTGGTATTATGTAAACTCATCTTACTGTGAATTAAATATAGCAATTCCATGGAGTCAAGTCCCTTTAGATATGTGTATATGTAAACAGTAATTTAGTCACGAACCAGCAGAAAACGTAGTCTTCCGCTACTGTCCATGATATCTCTATCAACCCCAATTGTGTGGTATAATTTTCAATTGTGGACCTGGATGGCCATTTCATCAGTGGATAATCTCGTAAACTTCTAATTGCGTTGGCATCACTTTATTAGTAAATATTGCTATCTGGAATCTTTAGAAAAGTCTTGGATGACCATTAAAACCGCAAGATCCCAATGAAATTTTCACAAAATTGTAGCAGATAGCCAAAAAAAGTTTTAACATGTATTATTTTATCACCATTCTGCTTCTTTCATTGCCACTAAGCCTAACCTCTGTCTTGATACTGTAATTTCACTTATTTCCTCCAGGGTCAAAATATTTTTTTATTATCATTTATTTAATTATTAGATATTGTAATAGATTTGGAACAACATTGATATACCAAACTTGTATTTTACGTTAACCATGACCTAAAATGGTGAAGACATTTTAGTTGGCACACGACTAGAAGACTTTTATAATACTGCTATTTAGAAAAAAAAAAGAAGGAAAAAAAAAAAAAAAAACAAAACAAAACAAACTGTCTTACATCAAATGCCAAAAAGTCGGTCACAAATTGTTGATAGACAAGTAAGTCTACCGTAGTTCTCACGGCTGCAATAATCTTTTCATTTAATTATGTTTCTTATTTCAATTTCGCTTTTTTAATTGGATGGTTTCAATTTAACAAATTATAGTTTTAATTTCACTAGATTAGTTGTTAGCACTTATTAATGTTAAAATGTAAACCGATCCCTTTAATTAATTGAAGTTAACTTCCAGTTTGGTGTGGTAGGCAAAAAATGGGAAGTTTCCGACCATATTTCCTGTAGGAATCATATTGAGGCTGCAGGCAATATATCATCTTGTACCATATAAAATGCAATTATACATATATATATATATATTAGTACAAAACTAAATGGAATTAACATTGAAATTTATCTAAACTAACATTTGATATTTTATTCAAATCAAGAAGCCCATACATAGACATTCAATATGAACAAAGGACCCGTTACTCATTACTAGGTTTCTCTTTAGTATTATGAGAATAAAAATTTGGTAATTGTGAAAGTAGATATTTAGGTCATATATGTAACATTTAATCACAATAAATTCTAGTAAACCCCTTATCTGTTTAATGGGTTTTTTTTTTTTAAAATAAATTAAGCTAATATTTTAATTGAATTAAATAAACTTACTAGAATTTGCCTTTTTAATTACATTAACTAACTTGTAATTCTCAAATGATAAATCTGTTTTGTGGCAAAATTTTAACAAAAGTGCCAAATTTATAACCTTCATGCTTTTATCACTACTCTATTTCTTGCATTGCCACTAACCCCTATGTCTTCATATATAATACACTTTCGGTTTTTTTCTTTTATCTTCAAAAATAAATTAAATTATGATTAATTCAATTATTAAAAATTGTAATCAACCGGAAACAGCATTCATGACCAAAAGAAGATTAAGACATTTTAGCTAACTGATGACTAAATGACTTGCTATTTACATTAATAAGAAACGAAAAGAAGAAAATGACAAATGTCCAGCACCAAATATTGCCATCCAACAACTCTGTAATTTGTAGGACCAAGAACCTCTGCCTCTGTTTAGTGGATGACCAAGACTTGGGTGCCAATTTGTTGATGGACTAGTACATTTTTATTACCCTTTAAAATTACAACCATCTATTTTTCCTCTTCATCTCCCTATATAATAATCTATTAGTTCCTATAAACTCATACACAAAAGCAAAAAAGAAAAGAAAATGGGTTGGTTCACATGGTCTTCTCAACTTCTCTGCTTCCAACTTGCTGTGTTGCACTTAGTGAGCTATGCAAAGCTCTGTTCTCATGACCAGAGTTCTGCATTGCTCCAATTTAAGCAACTCTTTTCCTTTGATAAGGAATCATATATTGAATGTGGTGCTTCTTCTTATCCAAAAATGAAGTATTGGAAAGAGGATAGTGATTGCTGTTCATGGGATGGGGTTACATGTGATATGGTGACTGGTCATGTCATTGGCCTTGATCTTAGTTGTAGTTGGCTTTATGGCACCATACCTTCCAACAGTAGCCTCTTCCTCCTTTCTCACCTCCAAAAGCTCCACCTTGCTTACAATAACTTCTGCGATTCTCAAATTCCTTCTAATTTTGTCCAACTCAAAAGTTTAACACACCTTAACCTCTCCTACTCCGGCTTTCATGGTCTAATTCCACTTGAAATCTCTTACTTGTCAAAATTAGTTTCACTTGATCTCTCTGTTATGCCATTAGATATCCGTCGTGCTCTAAAACGTACCCCTGTCTATTATCAATTGACACTCAAAACATCCGTTATGAAAGGGATAGTCCAAAATATGAGTAATCTAGAAGAACTTGCTCTCGATGGTGTAAATATGTTTACCATTGATCCTGCTTACTTAACAAATCTATCTTCTTCTTTAACGTTGTTGAATCTCCAGAATTGTAGATTAAAAGGGATGTTCCCAGAAAACATCTTTCACCAACCACGCCTTCAAAAAGTGAATTTACAGCAGAACCACGTCCTTACTGGCTATTTGGCTATGGTTAACTGGAGCAGCACTCTCAGGTATTTAGATATAAGTTATTGCAATTTCATGGGAACAATTCCTAAGTCAATTGGTAACCTTTCGCAACTGCAATATTTGGGTTTGTCATCGAATGAATTCTCTGGTCAAATCCCTTCCTCTCTTTCAAATCTTGGGCAACTTTCCATTTTAGATTTGTCATCGAATCAATTCTCTGGTCAAATTCCCTCTTGTTTCGGAACTGGGCTTCGAAATTTAGCCGAAATCAATTTGGCTAAAAACTCATTAGATGGGACTATACCTTCAAGTCTTTTTACTCTATCATTTTTGGTAGACATGGGCCTCAGCAGTAATCAATTAACAGGCCGTATTCCTGAGTTTAAAAAGACTGCATTGGTAACAATCAACTTGAGCAATAATAGATTGTATGGGCCAATCCCACATTCAGTTGTTGAACTTGTGAACCTCACTTTTCTTGATCTTTCTTCTAACAATTTGAGTGGAACGGTAGAGCTTTCCATGTTTGTAAAGCTCAAAGACCTTGAAGTGCTTCATCTCTCTGATAACAATCTATCGTTATTGACCACCACAAACAATGTTAACTTTTCCTTTCCTCAACTTACTGATTTGGCTTTACGTGACCTTGACCTTTCTGACAATAAAATCTATGGCCAGATTCCAAATTGGCTATACAAAATCAGTAGTCTTTCTGTTCTAAACCTTTCTCACAACTATCTGATAGGCATAGTACCACTTCCATGGATGAATCTTCAAGTTCTTGACCTTCATTCTAACTTGCTTCAAGGACAGCTTCCAACTCCACCGCCTTCAGTGCAGTTCTTTTCAGTTTCACGCAACAACATGACAGGAGTGATCCCTTCATCATTTTGTAATCTGACCTCGATTGAATATCTAGACTTGTCTACTAATAGCCTATATGGAAGTGTTCCACAGTGTCTCGGAAACTCTACGTCCATCGAAGTCTTGAATCTAGGGATGAACAACTTTCACGGTGGCATCCCTCAAACATTTGCAAATCACAGTCAGCTGAGAACTCTGGATCTCAATGGCAATAAATTGGAGGGGCCATTACCACCTTCTTTGGTCAACTGTCATGATTTGGAAATATTAGATACTGGAAATAACATGATTAATGATACATTTCCCCATTGGTTAGCAAATTTGCCGAAACTACAAGTTCTTATATTACGATCTAATAGGTTTTATGGTTCTCTTGGCAATCCCAAGACAAGACTTCCTTTTTCAAAATTACGAATTCTTGACCTCTCATACAATAGTTTCACCGGTCATTTGCAAACCAGATTTTTCCAAAAATTTCAAGCAATGATGAACTGGGAAAAAAATGATGTTGAACCGAGGTATATGGGATCTTATTATAATGAAGTTTCAATAAATGTGACAATGAAAGGAGTTGATACTAAATTTGAGAGAATTCTCACCATTTTTACTACTATGGATTTGTCAAGTAACAAGTTTCAAGGACAAATTCCAAAGGTAGTTGGAAAACTGAATTCTCTTATAGTTCTCAACTTTTCTCATAACAATCTAATAGGTCATATTCCAGTATTGTTGGAAAATTTGACAAAGCTAGAATCTTTAGATCTGTCTTCAAATAGGCTTGAGGGTGAAATTCCTAAGCAATTAACAAGTCTAACATTTCTTTCGGTACTAAACCTCTCATATAATCGGCTTGAAGGGCTTATACCTCAGGGGAATCAGTTCAATACATTTGAAAACAACACCTACATTGGGAATCCCGGGTTGTGTGGACTGCCATTGACAAAAAAATGCAGCAATGATGAAGCCCCGAAATTAGAGCCTACAAAATTTCAGGAAGAAGAGGTTACTTCAAGTTGGTTTGATTGGAAAATGATTTTGATGGGTTATGGAAGTGGGCTTTTGATTGGCTTGTCGATAGGGTATATTGCATTCTCAACAGGAAAGCCATGGAGGTTTGTGAGTATGGTTGAAAGAAAGGTATTGAAGATTGCTGGAAGAAACAAAAGTGGAAGGAGAAGAAATTAGCAATATGCAAGTCATTCTCTCAATGAGGTAAATACTCCATTCTTTGATACATAAGTAAATAGTGTTCATTTTATGGAGCAAAATTATGAGCTTATCTTTAGAATTGCAACAAAAATTGCAGTTTACAACATATTTCTTAGTTTCTTTTTGTTTCCTCAACTACATACTTTACAAGAGTTGTAACTAATAAAACTTTTAAAATCTAAATTGTGCTATACTTTGTTATTCTTTGTTCGTTTGTTGTTTGTCACATTGATGCCTACGTTCATTATTCAATGTAAGTTTGATAAGATATAGGACCACTCAATGTATGTACTTGTGAGCATTGTATACACATCTTTTATAAATTGTTCCATATGTGAGATGTATACTCTAAAAAATTTTCTTAACTAATTTAGAGGTTATGCTTATTTACATAATCAATCAATACTCTCTTTTTTATGTTGTAGATTTGACAGAGTTGACATGTTTATCGATAACAGCCAATTGCTTGGAAGATGATATCAAACAATGTATGTTTGAATACTGTTGGGGTAAGATGTCAATCATTTTCTAGTATATAAATTTCAAGTTGGTATTACTACAATGTAACTTATGTATTTCATTTTTAAAATAGATTTTGTTTAATAAATTTTTGCAAGTTGATATTCATATTAAAGTCTTACGAATCATCGTGGAATCCTTTTCTTTCCCCTAATATTATTAAAAATGTGGCCTAGAATTTCATGGTCACAATATGCTAGTTTACATAGTTAATAAACATGAGAATAAGGTAAATTCTCCACCTCAAAGAAGACAATAATTACTTTATCTTAGAATTTTAATATGTAAAATTAATAGAAATTAGAGAGGGTCCTTCTAAGAAAGTGTTTACAAAATTTAGCGAAATTGAACAATAACATCTATGTAAAATGTTGTAAATGTTAGGGGAAATTGATATAGACACTAGACTAGAAAGGGGGAATGTAAAAAACTCTCAAAGATATTTTCTGCTTAAATCATATCAAGGCACCCAGAAAATCTCATGTTTTCACACTTATCATCTTTAATGCTCCACATTAATTATCAGTATTTACAATGATTGCTTAAAACCAATTTTTACATATCACTGTGAATAAGATGTTGCAGTATCTTTTGTCACATAATCATGAGTGCCACTGTGAATTATAGAGAAGTAGACATATTAAAAAAAAAAAAAAAAAGAAAGAAAATCAAATACACAATGCAGATAATAAAAATAGACAATTTTTATGTGGTTAGACGATCAATGTGATCCCTATGTCCACAGAGCGTACAAACATTCAATCCACTATTAAATAGTTGTTTATTATCTCTCAATTTCATGCTTCTAACATTTTCAAAACCTAGATACAGGAAATTTAGATAGAAAAATGCTTGGGTTAAGATCAATAAAATAGTCACTTCTAAACAAATTAGGAAATTAAGAGTCCTATACAGAGCTGGAAATAGATTTTCTAAAAACAAAATCAACTCGACTCTTGTATGGAGTATTCATAGTGCAACATCGTTAATTCAGATTTCACAATCCAACATGAATAGGATTCTCCTAAGTGCCAATGTATAATCTTCTTGACAAAATTCAAATGATAATCCAGGCTAAGGTCTCCCTTGATAGAATTGCACCTTATGACCTCATTATTTGACATTCAAGTAAAATTCTCAATTTGTTGTTGAATTTAGTTGCTTGGATATAGGTTGGCTCCTCTGTTCAGCAAATACCTTTGTTGACCTCCCCTCTCTGGTATACAGATGAGATGAAATCAATTGCCAAGTTGTAAATGTGATAACAGTGTGGTAATCAGGTACATATATCCCAAGAGACCCATAGTTAGTTATGTGGCTTTCAAGGCTTATGGCTGTAAAAGCATGGCAAAAGCTTTGGTTTTTGTTAAGTCCATCCAAATTCATGTTCACGGTTCAGATAAATCAATTACTTTCAAAAAAACATGCTATTGATATCTACCTTCTCTTAATGCAATTTTTCTCACATTTGAAATATTATTTGAACTTGAAGATGTGACACAATTGTAGTTGAAACATGCTATTGATATCCACTTTCTAATTCATTGGTTGCGTCCATAAAAATTTGGAATTTTTTACTTTCGTACTAAAAAATTAATTAATTGAATTAAAAACATTTGTACAATCAAATTACATTCAATAAAATAATACAATAAAAAAACCAAAAATTAGTTGGTCACAGTTATTATACATTTCAAATACAACCTAATTTCTGCTATTTTAATTCTTAACCAATCTAATTAACCGACTTTGGTGAAATGAATGATTGCTACTTATGTAATTAAAAAAAAATGGTGAAGTGGATATTGCTACTTACGTTATTAAAAAAAAAAAAAAAAAGAATTTAAATGGATAAAATGACACATATTTAATCAAATAATAACCAACAAAAATCATAAATTAAAAAACCAAATACAAATGCTCACAGTTATTATGATTTTTAAATACAACCCAAATTGTTGGGTTTAGTTGTCAACCGACTTAACCAACCTCGATAACTTTGGTAGAAGATGATTTTTTTTTTTTTTTTAGATTATTGTCGGAACTAGTTGAGATAAAACTTTAAAGCAAAGTCCGAATCTTTGCTCCTAAAAAGTAGAAGAGGACTACCCACACAAAGGTGGGAAAAATGCCCATACCATGGTGGGAAGGGTAAGTTGAACCCATCACTTGGAGGTGTATTAGTAGAAGGTGATTTCAGTTTACTCAAAAATGATGAAAGCTTTAAACAATCCAAACAGTGTAGCATTCAAATATTGAAAATGGTACAGTTCTTTATTGTATCTCTACGTATCAAATAATCCATACTCTATGGTTTAGAATTGTGCTGGCCAAATGGGCTCAGTAAAATAATTTGGTATTCTTAAGTTTTATTGGGCCTATTCGGTCGTCATTACTTTTGGGCCCCATCATATATTTGTGCCTTTTTATTTTCTAAATTTCAAAATTTGGGAATGGTAAATAATCTGAACTCATAATTTTTAGGATGTAATTGATATTTTGGAGAAAGTTTCTTTAATGCCCAATATTATTATTTTTTATGATCATTTTGTGTATTATAAAGTTGGTTTTCTTTCTTTTTTTATAATATATATATATATACACACACACACATTGGAAGTTCTGCAAGAAAACATGTATACTTTAGTGACTTTTTTATTTTTTAATCATTTTAAATTATTTGTTCAATTTTCATTGACCCCACTTTATTCATTAGCATGTTTTCAAATTTTCATTATTGATTTTGTGGTAATTTTAAGTGTTTCATAATTTTCTTTATGTTTTAAATTTGTGTGTTTAATTTTTTTTGTCCTAATTGTGATCAAAATAAATTATTAATCTGCATAATATTTGATGCCTTTTTTATTATTTGAACAACATCAAATTTTTTATATATTTTTTAATCTATTTCGGAAAAATCTCAAAAACCACCCAACTTTTGATAGATTATCCATTTTACCCATATAGTTTCATTTTTTATTGAAAATCCCACTTCTATTACAAAATTAATAGAAAAATTAGATAACAAGTAAAAAGACATTTTTAACCCTTAAATTTTTATTTAAAAAATAAATAGTTACAATATAATATTTTAAAACAAAAAATCATAAACTAATAAAAAGAAGTGGAGATCCACTGCATCATCATCATTAACCTTCAGACGCACTGCTAGTAATGAACAACCACCTACAACCATCACAGATGAACATATCAACAACCATCACAATCAACATACCAAAGATGAACAACATTCAATCAATAAATCCACATTGAACAAAAGTATATACTTATATTGAAATTACATAAATCGACATTGAACTAAAATGAGAACAAGAATGAGATGAAAGCACCTTAACCCTTATTCAACCCATATATATTGAACTCGAACCCGTGAGAAAGAGAAGACTTTTGACCAATGACCAACAAGGAAAACCACGAGTGGCGAATGACAACGGATGAAGAAGACCAATCGATGAATAATGAGGAAGACTCAATTCCAGTCTCCAATGGTGGAGACCATTGGGTCTCCACGAATTGGGTCTCCAATTGTGGAGACCCAGGTATCAGGTCTCCATCTTGTAAACCTATCAAGGTCTCCGATCGTGGAGACCCAGAACTGGGTCTCCATGGTCGAAGACCCGAATTGGGTCTCCATCAATTGTAGACCCTTGGAGACCTCAATGGATAGAAACCCATTTAGGTCTCCATGATGGAGACCTAGTCTGAGTCTTCGATCGTCGGGTCTCCATCATTAGAGACCCAGAACCGGAGTCTCCACAGTGTCACCATCATCGAACCCACCTGCAAATCCGATCGAAGATGAAGAGAGAAAGAGAAAAAGAGGAGAGAGAGAGAGAGAGGAATTGAGAGGAAAAAATTATTCTTGATATATATTTTTATTTTTTATTTTTAAATAAAAATAACTTATTTTAATATTATTTATATTAATCTGTCATTACTTTTTCTTTCCACTTTATAGCCTTTTCTATCTTCTTGAGCTTGCCTTCATGAACCTGAACTTCGGTGTCAGATTCTTATCATCCGTCATGAATTCAGACAATTCAAGTGAGTCCTCTGGAAAGGGTGTTGTTCTCTACGAAGGCCTTCTACAATAATGCTTATCTCACCCTCCTTCGCAAGTCCTGGATTGATGCGACTGTCAACATAGTACTAATTGCTTCTTTGAGTGTATAAATATCAAACTTATGATCCATCATCTGTTTCATAATATCAACAGCGGCCAGCATCCCGGAGACATAAATGCCATGCTTCAAACTCTTGTCGTACTCATCCAAGACTAGATACTTGTCAACGGTCCCTATGAGGCAATTCCTTAAGGCAACGGATCATATGATGAACCTTCTTAATTTTAGCCTTTTAATTTTTCCTCTCATTCTTCTGGGTGAAGCGGAGGTGACTGATCTTTTTTAGAAAGGCTACCAGATCTTTTTCGAGTATTATCTTCATCTTCTCTATCTCTAATATCATCTGACCTGTCAACTGCACTTGTAATGTTCAAATCCAATTAGATGTAGAAGTATCTATATAATTTTGAATAAAACATAAACGAGGTTCAAATAGATAGGTCAAGAAATTCGATTAGAAATTCAAATTGAAAGAGCCCAGTTGAAGTGATAAGAATTACTCAACAAACAATTTATGGGGTCTAAAAATTTAAGTGAGCCCAAATCGAAAAATTAGGATAGCCCATTTTTCTACTAAATGCACCCATTTATTTTTCAAAACAAAAGATATGTACAAAGGAGTGCCAAATTCGGTGAAGTAGAAAAAGATAAGTAAAAGAAAGTGAGATAAGGGAGTAGTGGGACCGATCCACTAATACCAAAAGCAAAAACCATAAAACAAAAACAAAATGGTTTTAAAGGAGAAGTGTTGCTCGGTCAAACAAGCAAAAACAAATGGAAGAAGCAAAAAGGCAAAATGGAATGAAATGAGAGAGAGTAGGGCCAATCCAACTTAAACACAAAACCAAAGCAAGTTAGAGAGTTAGAGATAAGAACATGGTGTAGATTTTTTTTTAAGAAAAACATAGACAGCTGTGGCATGGTCAATGGATAAGCTTGAAAAAAATAATAGAAATATATATATATATATATAGATAAAGCAAACCGTGACAGAAACACAAAGCCAAACCAGAAGTAAGAAACAAAAATACAGAGCTAAAAATGCACAGCAGAAGGAGAAGAGAGAAAAAATATATATATAGTGACGCCATGGAGCAAGAAAAGGAAAGAAAAAAACGAAGAAATGAATAATTGGGAGCAAATCTTTTGGTGTGTAGTTGTTTTAATTTTGGATTCAATTTTTTTAGTTGCTTTTTATAGATTCTCAATAGGTTTTTGTGTTGTTTTTAGGGTGTAAAAGAACCCAAGGAGAACAAGGGTGCTAGTGGTTCTAAATAAAGCTTGAAATCAACCTTGTGAGTGAATAGTTTTATTTTACATTCAATTGATTGAGTATGTTTATTTAAATGTTTTTATTTTAATATTTATTTCAAGTAAATGATTGGTTTAGTTACTTGATTCCTTGAATTAGAAATTTGCTATAATGTTTGAAATTAGAATTTAATTGTATACGTATTGTATTTTTACATATCGAAATTTCTATAAGAAATTATTGTTTTCTAGTTGAGTTACTATATGAAAAGTTTCAAGAATTATCTAAGTATTGTTTACATGTTTGAAAAGAATATTATTATGTTATATATTTATCTCTAGAAATAGAATTTGTAATTCATATATGAAAGTTATATTGAGATTTAAAAACAACTAAAATGAGATTTTTAGAACACCAGTGTTGCACCCCTTCTATCTAACTGTCAGTAGGCTTCACGTGTGTAAGACCTAAAGAATCGCCCAACATGTGTATGGTAGATGTTCTAAAGTCACTGAGTTTACCCCGCACATGTACAGTAGAATGTTAACCCTCGCTTTGCGTGTATGTCGAGTATCTCTATCACGTATGACAGATTTTCCCTGGGTACTAGATTGGTGTAGATTACAAAATTTATAATTATACAAAAATGATCCATATATATGTTTTCAGTTTATTATGATATGAAATGATACAGATGTAATTCAGTTTTGATTTCAGATATTGAGTGAATGTGGATCATTGAGATTTCATGTTCTTACAGACCTTTATGTTTTGTTAATTATGACCGCCGAGGATTTATTAGTTTTCGAAAATTATATCAACTCATTGGGCGTTAGCGCTTACCTTCTTATGTTTTTAAAACCATTTTCTCAGGTAAGTGTCGGGTCTCGAAGAATTCCCAAAAGAGGAGGAGGTGGGCCACTTGATCAATGATGAAAAGAAATCATATTTGATATTGTATAAGTATTTTGTATATTCTATGGCATCCAGGCATGCATGATCTTATTTACACTTTAACATTGTAAAATATTTAATTTTCAGTTAGTTTCACTTCTATTTTTATTGTTAAGGTTGCAAATGGTATAAATATCCTTATAGCTATATATGTAATATGAAAGCAAGTTTGTTTTTACATGTTTTACATGATATTGCATATATTTGAGACACAAAATTGGGGAAGGACCGGAGGTCCTGAGTAGTTGAGATTTCTTTAGAATTATTTAGAAGTGCATATTTTGTTTATTACAGGGTGGAGTTATTGAATATATAGTTGTTATATTACCAAAATTTTTATTAAACCACCCTATATATTATTAGATTTAAAAATTGATTTCAATTAGAAAATTTTAAAACCATATACAGCTTGATCGCATATCAAAGGATTTTTCTGGATTCAAGATAAGGATCGGCCAACTATTCCTTTGCTCTGATACCAACATAAAACCTTGGGCATGACTCTCTGCCCAAGGGCTTCATGAGGAAAGGGCTACCCAAAGAGGTGAAGCCGCCCATAAAGTGCTCTGATAGGTACCAATGCTTGCCCATTGGGGACAGTGGTGAGAGTTCCGCCCAGATCACAACTACTTGGTGTCAGAGCATTTGGTTTATGATTTTAAACTATTGCATAATTGCTTGCATTTAGTTTCATGCATTGATTACTAATTAATTTTTGTTACAACATCATGTGTCAAGTTGGTAGCCCACGTAGGCAGAGACTTGCGGCAAACCTAGATAGAAATATAGCACTCGAATAAGGTAATGAATCAAACAAATGAAATAGAAAGCAGAGCCCCATCTTAACCCATTTGTCCCTCCACCTCAAGTTCCGAAGCCTAGAGAAGAACCTATGGATAAAATAGCTCAACTTTTGACCGCTTTAGTTCGGCAACCGCGCACCCCAGAAATTACTATAGAGCAACCACATAGTCTTGGGGCTACATCTTTTGATGGTTTCGGTGATCCTGATAGTGTCGTATCGTGGCTGAATAATGTGGAGTGGTGTGTTTGGGGATATAGGATGCTCGGACGAACAAAAAACTTACTTTGGCCACATTTTTATTGAAAGACAGAGCATATGATTGGTGGGAATTGGTTCAAAGGCAAAATGTAGGGGTGCTATCATAGGAAGAATTTAAAAAGACTGTTTAATACTTATGTTTCATCCAAAATTCTACCAAGATATGAAGAGAAATGAATTTTTCAAGCCGATGCAGGGTTCCTTATCAGTTGAAGCCTATGAGAAGAAATTTACAGAACTTTCAGAGCCACTACGAGAGTAGTGGAGAATGAAGAAGATAAATGTAGAAAGTTTGAAGCAGGCCTTGACATGAAATTAAGATCCATGTCTCTTCTACTGAACATACCAATATGGAAAGTTGGTAGGGTTTGCACTGCAGGTAGAGAAAACTATTGAAGAGGGTCGTAAGTTTGAATTCAAAGATAGAAACGCAATAGTCAAAATTTGTTAATCAGAGGCTCTGGTAGTAAAGTACATAAGATAGGTTGGTGGTTCTACTGGACAGGTTGGCAATTATCGACAGAATTATGGGGGGGTTCTAATCAAGGCTCTATTAGATCACCCACAAGTCAGCAACGGTACCAGCATAAGCAAAGGCAAACAGCTTCAGTGTCATAGATGTGGTAGACATCATGATGGGGAATGCCATTGAGGTATATTAGATTACTACCATTATGGACAGGTCGGGACATTTTAGAAAGAATTGCCCTCAGTTAGTTTCGGGGGGCACTGAGAAACAGAGATTGGGATTTAGATGCAAAGTGATAGTGGGCAATTTTAAGAAAGGAAATGACCATATATGAAGAATTCTACCACCTCAAGCCAGCTAGTTGAAGTCACAAACCGAAGTTAACCTAGTCGAGAAGCCATCTGGTAGACCCCGCACTAAGCTAGAGTTTTCACTCGACTCAGTAGGATACAGAGACTACCCCAGATGTTGTCCATAGGTATTTTAAACAATTTTGGTCGGGATGCTTATGTTTTAATAGATAGTGGGTCCACCCATTCTTTCATCTCCAAATCATTTGCAATGAATGCGAACAATAAGATGGAACCTTTAGAGTGTCGTAGGTGGTAGCTACTCTTACAGGGATCTTTTTGTTAACAGAGGGTGTGTATAGAGATAGCAAGGTTATGGTGGGTGAACATGAATTTAATATTCATTTAATCCATTGGATATACATAACTTTGATGTTATCTTGGGAATGGATTGGCTTGCCACACATCACGCCACGGTTGATTGTTATTGAAAAGAAGTAAGGTTTAGAAAAACAATGAGAATTTGATGTTGTTTTCAATGGGGAACGAAGGATTCTCCTTTCTTGCATTATATCTCCCATTACTATAGACGATTACTTAAGAAATAATGTTCAACTTATTTGGCTTATGTAGTTACGACTACAATAAGTGAAATGAAATTAGAAGATATTTCGGTGGTAAAAGAATTTCCAGATGTGTTTCCTGAAATCTTCCTAGGTTACCACCAAATAAAGAAATTGAGTTTGAGATAGACTTGCTTCCAGGTACAGCTCTGATTTCCATTTCACTTTATAAGATGGCTCTAATAAATTGAAGGAATTGAAAGTGCAGCTAGAGTAATTAGTGAACAAGGGTTTTATCAAGCCTAGTGTATCCCCATAAAGAGCACCAGTTTCTATTTGTTAAGAAGAAAGATGGAAGTTTGAGGTTATATTTTGACTACCGGCAGTTGAATAAGGTGACACGTGGGTAACAATTACCCACTTCCGCGTATTGATGACTTATTTGATCAACTTTAGGGTGAAAAGGTGTTTTCAAAAATAGATCTACATTCGGGGTACCATCAGCTTAAGATCAAGAAGTGTGATGTACCCAAGACTGCTTTCAGAACGCGTTATGAGTATTATGAGTTCCTGGTTATGTCTTTTGGGTTAACTAATGCCCCTGCAGCCTTTATGGATCTGATGAATAGGATCTTCCATTCATTTTTAGATAGATTCGTGATTGTGTTTATCGATGATATTCTGATCTATTCTAGTAGTAAAGAGGAGTATGCAGAACATCGTAGAATTATCTTGCAAATCTTGAGAGATAATCAACTCTATGCCAAGTTCAGCATATGTTAATTTTGGCTAGATAGAGTTACATTTTTAGGGTATGTGATTTCAGCTGACGGTATTTTATAGATCCTTAGAAAATTGAAGCTATAGTGAATGGAAACAACTCACCAGCGTCACAGAAATTAAAAGTTTATTGGGTTTAATAGGATATTATCGGAGATTCGTGAAGGGATTTTCTAAAATAGTTACACCACTGACGAAGTTAAAACAGAAAGATACGAAGTTTGTATGGTCAAAAGCTTGTCAGCGGAGTTTTGAAAAATTGAAGAAAAGGTTAATTTCTACCTCAATACTTGCACTTCCATCGGGTACTGATGGGTTTGTGGTTTACAAGTGATGCATCTAAACAGGTTTGGGACATGTATTGATGCAACATGGGAACGTGATAGCCTATGCTTCTAGACAATTGAAGAAACATGAATTGAACTATCCAACGCATGACTTAGAGCTTGCTATGCTTGTGTTTGCATTGAAGATATGGAGACATTGCTTGTATGGGGTCACTTGTCAGATTTTTACTGATCATAAGAGTTTGCAGTATCTTTTCACACTAAAGGAGTTAAATTTGAGCAAAGAAGGTAGATTGAGCTTATTAAAGACTATGATTATACAATAGAGTATCATCTTGGTAAAGCAAATGTAGTAGTGGATGCCCTTAGTCAAAGATCTACTAGTTCCATAGAACATTTGAAGACAGTGTACCTTCCGTTATTAATTGAATTGAGATCCTTAAAGGCTAACTTGTTGGCAATAGATTCAGGAGCATTGTCAGCTACATTTCAAGTTCGACCAGTTCTCATTGATTGCATTCGAGAATTATAGCCCAAGATCGATATTTAGCTAAATTGAAGGAAAAAGTGGAGACCAAGCAATGTGAAGATTTTCTTAAGAGTTGACTTTGTGTACCAGACAACAAGGAATTAAAGAAGGAAATCTTAGAAGAAGCTCAGTCGTTGGCTTATGCAATGCATCCAGAAGGCACTAAATTGTATCATACATTAAAAGAACATTATTGGTGGCAAGGTATGAAAAGGGAGATAGTAGAGTTTGTCTCCAAATGTTTAGTTTGTCAGCAAGTCAAAATGAGGCATCTGCAGGACTCTTTAGCCACTTTCGATTCCTAAATAGAAATGAGAGCACGTCACTATGAATTTTATAGTAGGACTTCCTCGTAGTCAAAGTTGTCATGATAGTATATGGGTGATTGTAGATAGGCTTACGAAGTCTACATATTTTCTACCTATCCAAATACTTATCTTCTAAATATGGTGGGTAAGATTTATGTAGATGAAATAGTTCGTCTTCATGGGGCACCTACATCTATTGTTTCAGATAGAGATCCTCGATTTACATCCAGATTTTGGCCTTACTTACTACAACCTTTGGGTATAAAATTACATTTTAGCACCACATTTCATCCTCAAACTGATGGTCAATCAGAGTGTATTGTTTAGACATTGGGGGATATGCTGAGCTTTTGTAATGGAATGCAATGAAAGCTAGGACACTCACCTAACGCTGATTGAATTTGCCTATAACAATAGTTATCAAGCCAGCATTGGAATGACACCATATGAAGCTCTTTATAGGAGAAAGTGTAGAATATCGATATGTTGAGATGAAATGGGTGAGAGGAAATTATTTGGTCCAAAGATTGTTCAGGTTACCACTGAAAAGTTCAAAATCATCAGAGCAAATTGAAGATAGCTCGATATAGATAAAAGAACTATACAGATAAATGTAGGAGGGATCTCGAATTTCAAGTTGGAAACCAGATGTTTCTATGAATTTCACCATGGAAAGGGATACTTCGATTTGGAAAATATGGGAAGCTAGTTCGCGATATATCGACCCATATGAGATAATTGATAAAATAGGGACAGTGTCGTATCGCTTAGCTTTACTTTCAGAACTTTCCAAGATTCATGATGTGTTCCATGCTTCTATGCTTCGTAAGTACATATATGACCCTTCACATTTTTTGGCAGAGCAACTAATGGAGCTAAAGGAGAACTTAAGATATGAGGAACAACTAGTTCAGATTCTAGATGAAAGAGAACAAGTACTACGTACGAAAGTTATTCCTTTAGTGAAGGTATTTTGGAAGAATCATGCCACTAAAAAGGCAACCTGGGAACAAGAGGATTTAATGTGAATTCAGTATCCTGAGTTATTTCAGACCAGTACGTAAATTTTGAGGATGAAATTTTATAAAGGGAGATGATTTGTAATGTCCGAATTCAATTGGATCTAGAAGCATCTACATAATTTAAAATAAATCATAAATGAGGTTCAAATGGATAAGTCAATGGACTCAATTAGAAATTCAAATTGAAAGAGCCCAGTTGAAATGATAAGAATAACTCAACAAATAATTATAGAGTCCAAAAAGTGAGCCCAAATCGAAAAACTAGGATAGCCCATTTTTCTACTAAATGTACCCATTTATTTTTTAAAACAAAGACATACATGTACAAAGGAGTGCAAATTCGGTGAAGTAGAAAAAGAGAAGCAAAAGAAAGTGAGATGAGGGATTAGTGGGACCAATCCACTAACACCACAAAGCAAAGGACCATAAAACAAAAACAAAATGGTTTCAAAAGGGAAGTGTTGGCTGGTCAAACAAGCAAAAACAAATGGAAAAGGCAAAAAGGCAAAATGGAATGAAATGAGAGAGAGTGGGGCCAGTCCATAACTCAAACACAAAACCGAAGCAAGTTAGAGAGTTAGAGATAAGAACATGATGCAGATTTTTTTTTTAGAAAAACATAGATAGCTGTTGGCATGGTCAATGGATAAGCTTGAAAAAAATAATAGTAATATATACATAAAGCAAACCGTGACAGCAACACAGAACCAAACCAGAAGCAAGAAACACTAACACAGAGCACAAACACAGAGCTGAAATTGCACGGCCGAAGGAGAAGGGAGAAAAAAATATATATATATATAGTGAGCCGTGAGCAAGAAAAGGAAAGAAGAAAAGAAAAAAGAAATAATTGAGAGCAAATCTTTTGTTGTGCAATTGTTTTAGTTTTGGATTCAATTGAGAGCAAATCTTTTTATAGATTCTAAACAGGTTTTTGTGTTGCTTTTAGGTGTAAAAGAAACCAAGGAGAATAAGGGTGCTAATGGTTCTAATAAAGCTTGAAATCAACCTTGTGAGTGGATAGTTTTATTTTACATTCAACTGATTGAGTATGTTTATTTAAATTTCAGATTTTAATATTTATTTCAAGTAAATGATTTGTTTAGTTACTTGATTCCTTGAATTATAAATTTTGCTATATGTTTGAAATTAGAATTTAATTGTATACATATGTATTTTTAAGTATTCGAAATTTCTATAAGAAATTATTGTTTTCTAGTTGAGTTACTATATGAAAAGTTTCAAGAATGATCTAAGTATTGTTTACATGCCTGAAAAGGATATTTATTACATTTATATTTATATCCAGAAATAGAATTTGCAATTCATATATGAAAGTTATATTGAGATTTGAAAACGATTGAATTGAGATTTTTCGAACACCAGAATTATACGCTTCCCTCTAACAGTCAGTAGGCTTCACGCGTGTAAGACCCAAAGAGTCGCCTAACACGTGTATGGTAGATGTCTAGAGTCATTGAGTCGCCCCACATGTGTATAGCAGAAGTTAAGTCTCACTTTGTGTGAGCGTCGAGTATCTCCACCATGTATGACAAATTTCCCCTGGGTACTAGATTGGTGTAGATTATAGAATTTATAATTATACAAAAATGATCCATATGAATGTTTTCAGTTTATTATGATATGAAATGATATAGATATAAATTCAATTTTGATTTCAGAGATGACTGAATGTGGATCATTGAGATTTCATGCTCTTACAAACTTTATGTTTTGTTCATTATGACCGTCAAAGATTTATTCAGTTTTCGAAAATTATATCAACTCACTGGGGGTTAACGCTTACCGTTTTATGTTTTTAAAACCAGTTCCTAAGTAAGCATCGGTTCTCGAAGAAGTCTCCGAATAGGAGAAGGTGAGCCACTCTACCAAATGATGCAAAGAAATCATATTTTGATATTGCATAAGTATTTTGTATATTCTATGGCATGTAGGCATGCATGTACTTATTTACACTTTAACATTGTAAAATATTTAATTTTCAGTTAGTTTCACTTCTGAATTTATTATTGAGTTTGCAAATGATATAAATATGCTTATAGCTATATATGTAACATGAAAGCAAGTTTGTTTTTACATGTTTTACTTGATATTGCCTATATTTGAGACACGAATTGGGGAAAGGACCGGAGGTCCTGAGCAGTTGAGATTTTTTTGAAATATTTTAGAAGTGCGTATTTCGTTTATTACAGGGAGGAGTTATTGAATATATAGTTGTTATATTGCCAAAATTTTTATTAAACCATCCTATGTATTATTAGATTTAAAAATGAATTCAATTAGAAAATTTTAGAACCATATACAACTTGATCGCATATCATAGGATTCTTCTAGATTAGAGATAGAGATCTGGAAGGATCTTGTCAGCACTTCTAACTTCGGAAATTTAACCAAGTCATTGGTGTTCAACAGCTCCGTCTGAAGCTTGTGCATTTTCATCAATCCATCTCTAACTTCTAAGTCTACCATGGTCCGAATGGCCCGAAAACATAAATCAGTCGAATGTTTGATTATATAACAATCAATTTAACCTACTGAACTTTGATTGTGTTGATACTACTCTAAATGTAATTTATAATAAATGATAATTATCACATATTTAAAAGGGTCATCTATAATGCACTTGGATATCGATACACCTCATCTGATTACATTATAAAAATACTGATTGTATTTTATTATATCTGATTACAACTAAACATGGTTGATTGTTGTATTAATGATTTGACTCATTTAGTTACAATTCAGATAAAATAAAATATAATCAGTACTTTTAGAATGCAATAACTCATTGTAGTTGTCAAGTATAGATATCCCAAAGTGTCATTTAATGTGCCTTTAACTTAACTTATATTTACTAACTCATATTTTATTTTTCCTATAAAAGCTCATATTTTTTCCTATGACAGCTTAACTTTGAAAGTGAAAACATGTAATTAAAATTTTTTAATTTTAATAAAAAAATTTCATTTGTATTCCCACTTTTTCAATTGTAATCACTCATTTTCTATAGTAATCTAAATTTGTCAATTGTAATCATAGTTTCCATTGGTAACCAATCATGTAACAACAAATGTTAACTATAGAAAATAGAGTAGCGTGTATGAATTTTAATAAAAGATTTGCCTCTTTGAAAGTTCATGTAAGGCTCCAATCTAAGTGGATCCAAGAGAATAAATTAAGCCCAAGTGAAATGCATAAACAAACCAAATTTAAGTGTAAACCCAATTGTAGCCCAAGTTTAATAATAACATAGGTAATTGGACAAAAGTCCATATATTGTGGAATTGGTGGCCGTGCAGGGAAAGAACACGTGGAGTGCCAGGCAAAATGAAATCAGGTTAGCATGCAAGAAATAAGAAAAAACAAATGAAAGTGAAAATGACAAAATAGTTTGTTGGCCAAAAAAGAGATGGATAAAAGCAAAACTGCAAAAGCAAAGAAAAGAAAGAAGAAGATAAAGAAAAAGAAGAGAGAGAAGGAAAAAATAGGAAAAATTTTTATAGGTGATCTGAATATTTGGATGTCCAATTTATCTAGATAAATGACCTTTTTTTTTTTTTTTTATTTCAATGGGATTCGAAATCCAAAAAATTAGTTAATTTTTCCATAAGTTTTGAATTGAGTTTTATGTGATTTTAGGATGGATCCAGGATTATGAGGAACTTATGGAAACCTGTTTTAGATCCAGAAATAAATAAAGGAGTTATGTGAATGAATAGTTTTGTTTTAATTAAATTGATTAAATTATGTTTGACAGACCCCTTTCCCTAGGCGATCTGCCGGCACCCTACAGTGATCCTTCAGCTAGCCCTTATGCTCAACTAAAGGATCTCCACCGAGCTAAGCCCTGTTCTTTCTGAAACATTTTCGAAAACAGTGGAAACGCGAGGAAATTTTTTGTTTTTATCTCAAACTTTTGTAAAACATTTTATAAAAATTTTGGCAACATCTCGTTTGTTTCTCGGACTTTGCCACCTTACAGATTATCAAATTTAACACTTCTAAAATATCACAAATCAATTTCCTCAAACTATAGAGCCTTAGACCCTCATTTTTCAACACAACTACAACCACAATTTCACATTTCAAATTATAAACTCATTATCAACAAAATCATATGTCATACATCAATTTACTCCAAAAACCCAATTTAAATCCACATAAAGGATATTTATAAAACCACGTAAAGATAATAAAATATATACAACTTCTTTTAAAATCAAACAAATATAAGAGTAGATAATCATAAGAGCATTGTCACAACGACTATCTGGTATAGTCTCGAGGTAATCCGCAATTATGGTACTTGTGCCTGAGGAGGTTTTATTGGAAAACACAGAAAACGTTTGGTGAGCATTGAAAGCCCAGTGAGTGTGTTATAACATATTTAAAACCATATTTTCATAAAAGCCTTCCTAAAACAGTTTTAATAATTCGAATCAAATCCATTTATTCTAAATTGAGTTTCATGTATTAATGCTATAAAATATATGTTGCACGGTTTTCAATTTCATAAATGGATCTACTGTAGTTGCTGGAGTTTTCATTCTAAAAATCTTTCCTTTTTATGAAACGGAATGGTCCGATTCTGCTCGTAAGTATCCTGCCCACCAGCCCCTTTCATTATTATAAAATCGGACATGGTCCGACTCCGCTCATAGGTGTCCTGCCAACCAGTCCGACTCCCGTCAATCTCTAATGACCTGTGCCACATGGCACCCTAGTATAGAGCGAGATCCTGAATCGCTGTCTATCCAGTTCAAGTAGCGGAATGCTGCATCGCTACAGAGCGGAACTCTGTCTCGCTTGGGTGTAAGCTAGCTAATAATATACCCTCCACTTGCATTGGACTAATCTCTCGGATATTTGACCGACACGACTACTTACGGGTACCTCCCACGGTTAGTATAGTTAGTGACGTATTGATACTACTAACTCTACCAATGCACGCTTCGGGTACTCAAGCCAGATCGGTAATATTCTGATACTCTTTGGGTAAGCCATAGGTTTTGCTTTTCACATTTTTAAAACTAAAATCCATTTTATATACAATTCAAAACGAAATTCATTGTTTAAACGAAAATACAAAAACTATATTATCCGTTACCATGCAACTTATCATTTAAATTATATTTTACTTTTACCAAAACATTCAAACATGCATGAAACATTTATTTATAAATCAAATCAACACAAAACTCATTGAAAATCATTTTGACACTCACCTTAACTAACGATTGTTTCCGAATAGCTTTCCGGAAGGCTTCGAAATGCTCCCTATCGCTCTTCCCTTGCTCTACCGGCTTGCTCGTTACCTACAAATCATATGTATACGTAAATTTAAGTTCACGTCAACTTCTGGAAACTCGAAATAACTAAAATTACACAATTGCCCCCAAGTGACCCGTTTACACATAAACCTCCCTTTTTCGTTTCTTTATCTATTTTAGGGTTCCGAACTCCGTTTGCTTCACCTGAAACCTATTTACTATCACTTAGGGACGTTCTGGCACTAACGAAATCGCGTTCGGAGATCCGAAACGAAAATCATCCGATTTCGACCCCTTTAGGCCGAACACCTATTCACAGCCCAATTGAGCGGTTTTCTTTCCTCTATTTTTGCTCCAATCATCTCCCTAACTCGTGCTTAGGTCAGCCCAAGTGTGAATTCGAAATAAAACGTTCGTTGGGTGGACGTCTCTAGCAAAAACACTCACTTTTTCATACTTTTTCAAAGTGCATTTTACCATTTTTGACATCCTAAGTTCACTCACTTGATTCTAAGACCTCTTGGACTCCAATACACTCACTTACATTCATTCATGGTGAAAAAATAGAGAAACAGAGCGATTTTACGCTTTGGGTCCGAATAACCAATATCGGGCGAAATTGTTTCCAATTGATTTCTAATGTCTCCAATGACTTCCTAACACCCTATATACATCAAAATGAGTCTCATTTCACCAATATATCAATGAGATTACAAATCCCTAACACAACCCTCAAACTACCACAACATACTCTTCAATTACATCAACTCAATCACCAACAAAATCATCAATAAAAACACTTCCAAAAACTTGAACCACTTACCCCTTTTCTTCCTCTTCGTGTGGACTTCATTTTGGGGCTGTTTTAGGGGTTTGAACTGGTTTTGGTGGCAGATCTGGGCTAGGTTTGGTTGGATCTTCCTCTCTTCCTTCTCATCTCTTCCTCTCTCGCTCTCTCGCTCTCGATCTACCTCAGTTTCACCGTTGATCTGTCGTCGGTTCTGCGTGCGTGAAAGACTAGTTCGACTTCATTTCAGCTCGGTCTTGGCGAGCTCATGGCTAGATGAGCTTGGCTTGACGTCAGGTTCAGGTGGCCAGAACAGCTCGGTCGGGACGGCAGCTCGTCGTCTTCTGTTCCGCGCAATTTCTGCTCTGCTTCAAGGCGAGTTTGGGTTGTGCTTCGCCGCTGGTTTGCGTGCGGTTCGAGCTGGTTTCAGGTGGGCTTACGGCTGGTTAGCGAGTTACTCGGCGTTGGCGTCACCCTTTTCTTCTTCTTCTTCTTCTTTTCTTCTTCTTCTTCTGTTTCGGCGAGACTGACTTTGGTTTCAGCTCACTGTTCTGTTTTTGTTTTTGATTTTTGGGATTAAAACAACTTTTGGGCTTCATGTTTTCCTCCACAAACAACTTCAATAATTTCGGTCACGTCTTGAGAAAATTTCATTATTACCCTTAGCTTTTAACTAAATTTTAGTTTGACCACAAATATTAAAACTTATCTTCAATTTAGTTCTTTATCACATTAAATAATTACTCAATTTTATTTACCATTTTACCCTTCCATTTAATCTCCAATCGAGTTTAATTCAATTTCTAAGGGTTCCCTATAACCTTAGACACTTCCATGAACCACTTAGAGTCTCTAATCGTTACTTAGGGACTATTACCGAGAAATCCGCAAAATTAAAATAGAGGGTTTATAATGTTTATTTATATTTCGGTTTTATTATGTATTCGAAATAAATTATTTGTTTAGTTAATTGATTTTATAGATTATAAATTATGTTTTATGATTGAAATGAAGATTTATTATGAATTTGTATATATATATATTTATTAGAAAATTCCAGTAAAAATTTTATGTTTTCAGCTTGAGTTATTATTAGAAAAATTTCAAAATGTTTCAAATAATATGATTTTATGTTTTAAGAAAGAATATTGAGCTTTGTTTTAAGAAAACTATTTATTCATAATTATATGAATATTCAATAAGATTTGAGAAAGAAAAAATAAAAATGTTTTTAGAACACCAAGATTGTACTATCCCCTCTAATAGTTATACAGGCTACACATGTGTGAGACCTAGATTCGCCCAACACATGTATAGTAGATGTCAGGAGAGTTATTGAGCCGCTCAGCACGTGTATGGTTGAGTTATCCCTCGCTCTGTGTGTGTATTGAATATCTTCACCACGTATGACAAATTTTCCTGGGTACTAGTTGATGTAAATTTTCAGATTACATATATTATATTTTGAGTTTGATCAATGTAGAAAGAGATTTACAAAAAACTAGATTTACAGAAAGAAATTTTAGAGAAGTTTTACAGATTATAGATTTTCATATTTTGTATTATTTAAGTTATAAAGATAATTTATATAGGAGTTTACAGTTTTACTACGATATGAGATTATATTCAGTTCTATTTCCATATATGATTGTGTATGAATCATTGAGAATTGTTTCTTTTTACTAGTGATATTTGATGTTTTATTTAGAATATTTTTAAAAAAATTATATCCACTCATTGGGCGTTGGCGCTCACTCTTTTATAAAACCCATTTTTTCAGGTATCCGCCGCGAGTTCGTGCAAATTATTGCAGATCGTGAGAAGGACCACATAATGATGAACAATTACATTTGTATATATTATTTTTTTTATTTACCAGATTTAGTAAATGTGTTTCTAGAATAGTTTTACAGATGAAATATCATATCCAAAGTATTTTATGAATATTTTATATATTCAGTAAATGGGTCCAACACGAGAGAAATGTACGTAATTTTGATTGATTCAGATTAAATTTTATAAAACGACCATCAGATTAATGATGATTTTTTTAAAAGGTTTTAGAAACTTTAGATTCCAATAAAAAAAAGACTCCAGTTATTACATGATTCTCACAGACTCATGATAGGAGTCGGGATGGGTCCTGTCAGTTCGCGTTACCCAATTACCCTTTTAATCAGCTCTATGAATGGTTGTCTATTATGTCCATGCAGTCCTATACGTGCAGAGCCAAGTGAAATTTCCTCAACCACGAATGGATAATTTCTCCCTTCTGTGAAATGAAGGGGCTCAAGAGTTGGTCCCGTATGAAGTGAGGGAATTATTGGTTGAGTGACTTTAGGTGGAGTAGTGGCAATTACATCCATGTTTATTGTTGAGATATTGAATCCAACGACTTGGTTCCTTTTCTTTCCCTGCTTGCCTCTGAAGACTGAGCTGCTTCATCTACAATGACTGTAAAACCCCTAACCTGAGGGTTTTTCATTGGTGACCTTTATTTTTCTTGGTCGTTGTGGACATCCATTATGTTTAAAATAGTGAGAGGCGTACGCAACTGGGATCAAAGAATGCAAGGAAATGGTAAAACAATGATAGAATGTTTAACAACAAATATATATATATATATATATATAGGAAGTGAAGTAGAAAGATAAAAAGGTCTTTTTATAAAATGTTAGTTGCAAAATCTGATTTTCGAGACTGTAGTTTCCAGCAAAAAATAAACATGACTTTTATTTTTTAGGCTGAATTGTAAAAAACGCTCAAACTTTTGTCTATAACAAAAAAACACCCCGACTTCTACCTAAAACAAAACACACCCCGATCTTTTGCAAAATACCCATGTTTGACCCTACCATTACACTTTCCATATGAAAACTTGACTATGAGCACTAGATGACTTATTTATCTTTGATTTAAACTTAATTAAAAGTAACTAAATTAAATAAAAAATTTGTTCATATGATCTCTACCATCCATCTTAAAATGGACAATGAAGATTACATTGGAAAAAAATTTAAAAATAAAAAAAAATTTAATTAATATATATAATTTATTCACAGATCTCCATCATTCATCTTAAAATGGACGGATGCGATAAATTTGGAAATATTATTTTTCCATCTTAATTGTTTTTTTTTAAATTTTATTTTAAGAAAATATAGGGGCAAAGATCCAATCTCCACCATCCATATTTCAATGGATAGTAAAGATCCAATCTGGATTTCTACTTGTAAAAATCAAAACTTGCAGACCAAAAATCATCTTAAAATGGATGGTTGAGATAAATTTGGAAATATTTTTTTCCATCTTAATTTTTTTTTTAAATTTTATTTTAAGAAAATATAAGGGCAAAGATCCAATCTCCACCATCCATATTTCAATGGATAGTGGAGATCCAATCTGAATTTCTACCTATAAAAATCAAAATTTGCAGACCAAAAATCATCTTCATCAGCAATCAAACTCATCCACCTCTGATCAAACCCATCCACACATCATCTTCAAACACATCTAAACCCAACATCATCAATCATCTACAATGACCCAAGCACATCATAAATCAATCACCCATTGCAAAAACCTCAAACATTCAAACCAAACATAAAGAAAAAAAATCATAAAAAAATAAAAAAATTATAATCTAAGTTCATCGAACCCAAATTGACATCTGGTTTTGACTCGAACCAAATAAAATCTAAGTTTGTTAAATAATCTGGGTTCGTGGAACCCAAATGAACGAGAATAGGAAGAATAGAAGAAGAAGAACAAGAAGAAAAAGAGAAGAATAGTACATAAAATAGAGTGGGTGGTAGGCGTGTGAGGGCGTGGTGGTGGAGGTCTGGTGGAGGATGATGGAAAAAGAGAGAGCCTAGAAACATTGGGTTTTGTTATTATTTTCTTATTAACTCATGTTTAATTGAATGCTTCATTTACCATCTTACCCTCAACCCACTAAGGTCAATCACTTTTTCAAATGGAAAAAGTAACAGTAGGGTGGACATCATTGATAGGTTTTTGGAATTTTCTCTAAATAACTTTAAAATATTTTCTAGGTTGACAAAGTATCTTTTATTTCAAAGGAAAATTTTCAAAGTCAACCCAATAATTCATAAAATACAGTCTATGTTGAAAACATAATTATTAAAAGTTATACGGTTATTTCATAATTAATTTGAGGTGGATTTACAATTTTCAATCATAACTTCAATTTCCAGAGCTTGCACCCTTGAAAGCCACAGTTGCACTTCATTTGTCGGCAGCATCTGTTTTTGATCTTGTTCAGCGATGTTAATTCTTCTCATCACATGGTTTCTTGCTGCAACCAAATTCTCCAATTCACTCTTCAAAGCATCCACATCATAGGCATATGCGTCCCAACTAGCCACAGTTTGTGTAAGAGGAAGATCCAAAGGTATCTGAAAAGAGTTAGGATTCTGATCTAGAAGAAAAGAAAGAAAAGAATTGGAAACCATAGCCTAGAAAGATGCGTATTGAAAATGATTATGATACAAGTCATGGTTTAGAGAGTCCATAGTTTAATGTAAATTAAAATACAAGTGGTTCGATTGCCATACCATGTGGTCATACATCAACATTTTAATAAAATTTTTAATTATAAAAATAATTTAAGATAAGGTGATTGACGGGGACCATATAAATATTATACTGTTGACAAAAAAAAATAAAAAATAAAAAAAAAAGAAAATCATGTGCAATTAAATGATATTCAAACAATTTATCAATATGAATAAACAAACATTATCCTTTCCAATTAAATAAGCATTTTTGTGCTTTTTTTAAAAGCCTCTTTAAAACACACATTAGAGATATTATTTACATATATTTGAAACGTTTGTTAATAGTTTTTTCTTTTTAACAAATTAACTTTAAATATAACAAGATTAAAATGTTTTAATTGGTAATATTGAAGTATTCTCAATTCTCAAATAACTCCCAAGAACATTTTATGATTACAACTACATTTTATTGAGTACAATAATTTTCTAGTTGGGTTTAAGGTGCCTTCAACTAAGTTTTCTATTGTGTGCAAATTATACGAAAATTTTATATTGAGTACAATAATTATCTCATGTTTGACTACAACTGCTAATTTTTAGTAGGCACCTTAAACCCATGCCAACAAAATCAGAATATTGGTTTTTTAGGCTACCAATTAATTAGTTGGATTTTCAGTTTTTACTTTGGGCTGCCCATCAACATTAGGCCCGAAAGATGGATCTAATTGGGCCTAAAACCCTGATGGATCCAACAATCCTTTTGTGATCCATAAAGCTTTCACCTGTTGACCATAATCCATAACTATTTAGTTTCTCTCTCTCTCTCATATCCAAACCAAAACCATGCCGTCTTCTTCAATCTCCACTTCTGTCCGCAAACCCAACAATTATTTTCCTACATGTGAAGGACCCTATTTATATTATTAGAGTTTTTTGTTTGCATATAATTAGGTCATTAAAATATAGGAAAGACTAAAGTTCTTTCTTATTTTACATAAAACTGCATCGGATAGATTATATTTGAATTAAAATGTAATTCTGGAAGTTCCCTATTTGAATTGATTCTCTGCTTGATATAGGATTTTTCTTATTTCTGAAATTCTGCAAAGGAAATTACCAGAGATGCTGTACTTCGAGCTGTTACCTAATTGTGGGTTCGAGTTGTCTCGCATGTGAGCTAGTTAACTCGAGCAGTCCTTTTGGCGTTTACTTAGGAACAATAATCCCTCTATTCCCTCTACTGACGTGACACTAGACCATAGACCTTGTTGTGCTTCTATTTCTTTTCAAGGCCCTCAGGCCTTGTGCCTCATGGGAGTGAAAGTTCTGATACCATTTTTGGGCACAACAATTTTCATACTCTTGGTTTTGATTATAAGTTTTTTGATTTCGATTAAGTTGAGATAACCTAATATAACATATTATGTTATGTAAGAGATGTCCCTATACATATACATCAGCTATGCAGAATTATACTATCAAGCAAATAGAGTATGACTGAATAATTATCGAAGATTTTATTTACTAGTTATTGCTATCTTGACATCATATTATTTAAAATTACAGCATTATTGAATTGTCTTATTACTATTATTATATTTTCTTTTTTGACTTGTAATACCATAACAATTTTGAGAGTCCATATACTAGACGTATTACACAACAAATTGGACAACACAACACTAACGTGAAAGAAAAAATTTTCTTCAGGATGACTACCATTACTCCCTGTCAATATATTATTTTTTCTAGTTAATAGGTAGAATCTGATTAGTGCAATGTGATAAGATAGCAAGCGGATCTATGGTGTGTCTAATGCATGTAAGTTATCCATCTAACGTACTGAATCAGTGATTAATGGGGCATTGACCACAAATGTAATCCATAATCTAGGAAAACAAAGATATAGGGTGATCAAAAACCAACAGAAGATTAGAGAAAAACTTTGAAAACTGATTGACAAACAATGATCAAAAACCTTTATGAAGCATTTGCCTTCCAAATATGTGAATGCTTTGGTCCGACTTTCGAGCTGCTCGAGCCATTCTGCATTCGAGACTGGAATTCTGGCACCAAGCAGAACCTTTTGATAGCTTGCTTGCCACAATGAGAGTTGAATCCAAACTCACTGCTCTTTTGCGTACCATTCGCTGAAAAGCTTTGATCACTAGGAGAATTATAGTTCCTTGCCTCAATTGTGGGCCCGTAGGCCCAAGTCCATCATTGTCTTGACCGTGTCTCTAAGCCCATCTCGATGGTGGTCTCCGTCGCCTTGATCACATAGTTTTCTACTAACATTTATATTTCTAAATTAACGGAATAATATGATTGATAACATTGTGATCAAGAGCTGCAAAAAACGATAATGGCTATGACATATGAATGCTGACCAAATGATTGTTCTCGAAGGCATCCGTCACCCTTGATTGCCCATTATTTCTTTTACTGAACTTTCCTTTCTTTTCCTTGACAATTTTGCCTTTGATTCTAATCCATGATTCTTCATTGTTAACACAAGTCACTGGCAAAGTCTATTGCTTTCCACAAGACGATGCTTTTATTACTTGGACTCCAAGGCACAACAGAATCAGTCAGAAGGATCATCTATCATCTCATACGTTTTCACAAGGGAAGAAGGCACCAAATTTAAACTGCCATGAGCTTCCTTCAGCGCAAATTCAGTTATCTTCTAAAACAAAAATCACATTTTCAGGTAAATCCCTCTTAGTTTAGACCCAAGCTCCAACGCGTTTATGAGACTGTCTTCCTTTTTCTTTTAGGAGCAGAACGAACAGATATAATCTTTCAATTTATGACCATGCATTATAATGCAAGTTTTTTCATTTTTCAATTTAGAGAATGTTTTTATATATTGTTTGCGTTGAAGTTAAAATGACAGTACAGTCTTTTTATTTTAGGAGACAGAATATAATAGATGAATTTGGTTAATTTATTCTAATTTTTTTAAGTTAAGAGACACTGATAATAGAATTACTCATATAGAGTAATTATTATTGTAAAAGTTCGTGTTGTTTGAGTAAAAGGTTAATTTAATTTAAAATTCAATTTTTAAAACATGAATTTGAACTAAAAAATGTGTCTTTTTAGTGAAAAAGTGTTTGTCTATTCTTAGGTACACATTCTGTAAAGTTGTATTTGTTTATAGGTGTCTATTTTGTATATCTCATGAACAGCAATCACTATCCTCTTTCCAATACTCCAGTTTTGGATAAGAAGAATCACCACACACAAAAAAAACAAAAAAACAAAAAAAAAAGATGATTGATTATCAAAGGAAAAGAGTTGCTTAAAGTGGAGCAATGCAAAACTCTGGTCATGAGAACAGAGGTTTGCACAGCTCACTAAGTGCAAGACAACAAGTTAGAGGCAGAGAAGTTGATAAGAGCATGTTAACCAACCCATTTTCTTTTCTTTTTGCTTTTGTGTATGAGTTTATAAGAACCAATAAATGATTATATACAGAGATGAAGAGGAGAAATTGATGGTTGTAATTTTAAACGGTAATAAAAATTGACCGAAGTCTTGGGCATCCACTAAACAAAGGCAGAGGTTCTTGGTCTTACAAATTATAGAGTTAGTAGATGGTACCAAACCAATACCAAGCAAATAATTTAATACAAGTTCATTCAATCTATTATTATTATTTTTTTTAATCAGAGATTTGTGTGTAAAATAATATCTATTTCAGTATTTTAATCTCTCGTACGCTAATTTTTTATGAATATCAAAAGACTTACATGAATAATTACCAACTAATTTTTAATTAAATTAGAATTGTATGAATGATTGGAGACTTGCATGAATAATTAAAGTTAGGGTTTGAAGATGAACTCTTTTCATTTTTTATGATTAAAGTCATAAATCTTTTTTACTCTCTCAAACTTTAATTGTTCATTTACATCATAAAACTCGCAGAAATAATTACCAACTAATTTTATAGAACCCTAAGTAACATTTTTTTTTTTTTAATGAATTGTGAATATCGATATAGATATAGAGTTTTTGGATTATTTGAAGCACACCCTTTCACTTGTTTGCTAATATGATGAAGAAATTTGAAGAAATGAATAATATTTTTGTTTTGTTTGTGAAAAAATTTGACAATAAAATGGAAAATACTGATGTGGTGATTTAACGTTTCATAATATTTTGGATAATTAAATTAAGATTATATAACTGATTAAAAACTTTCTAATTTTTTATGAAGAAAAGTTAGGGTTTGAATGAGTAACAAAGAGAAAAATTATGGATTAAAAAAGTAAAAGAGGTTTAAAATATAAATAATATTTTAATTAATAATGGATAAATGTATTTATAAAATATTTATTTTTTAAATAATTTTATTTAAGTATAATATTATATATTTAAAAAAATTACTAATTTAAGGTGTATATACAATTTTTGTAGGGTGAAAAGATCGCCACTCTATTATTCAACATTATTGAAAATTTGGCACTAAGAAAGTCACTTATTGGATCAGTCAAACTGGGTGTTCTGCTTCTGACATTATCAACTAGAAACCGAACATTATTGCCTCTGCGTCCTGTCCACTGACAGGTTGGTGAGAAAGGAGACAAGCCCCCAGTATATGCTTGACTTTTTGATTGCATCTCTCATGTTATTTTCACTAATTATTTAAAAATAGGGAAATAAAAAATTATATATATGTGTATATATATATAGAATAAAATAACAGAATAAATAATGGCTCAATGAAGTTTGAGAAATTTAAGTGAATTTAAAGTAAAATGCATAATTCTAAATGAAAACATGGTAGCCATGAGGGTTGTTGTAGACGCCACTAGTCCATGAACCAAGCAATTCCTGGCCAATATATTTGGCCATCCACTAAACGGAGACGGAGGCAGAGGTCCTTTTCACAGGCGTGAGGGTTGGGCATGACAACTAGTCAACTACGAGTCTGTCAACGAATTGGTACCCAAGTCTTGGTCATCCACTAAAGTGAATGAAATAAGCTGAGAGTATAATATATATATGAAGACACGGGCTAGTGGCAATGCAAGAAATAGAGTGATGATACAAGCATAAAGATTATAAACTTGTTAATTAGTTAATCAGTTAATTTGTTAATTAGTTACAGCTAGTACGGCAGTAGTCTTGTCAGCAGATGGTCCTCCGATCCAATCGTAATCCTCCACGTTAGATTTGTAACTGAATTCAGTTACGGTCTTACAAACGAAGCTATAAATAACTTTAATTATATTCAGTTGATTATTATGGAAAATATGTTGTAATGTTTTCAATTGATAGTCTAGAGAATTCTCTCTAAAGATTTTCTTATATTTTCTTTCATTTTCCATCATGTTTTCTTGAGAAAGTGACAAACACATTTAGTTGCTATAATTTTGAATTACTGTTATCAACAAATTACTAATTAATTAGATGATGATAAAATAACAAGCAACATTAGTGTGGATCTCTATGAAGACAACCATTTTGAGTATTCAATTAATTTCCACTAGAATTTATTAGTGCTTCCATAACTTATTCAAGCAAAATGAAACAATTATTTTTATACACAAGCTAGTTATGATCATGAAATTCCACTTATGACATTTGATATTAAATAACGTGCATAAATTGAAGTGCTTTTTGAGTAGGCAACTTAGTGGTGTATTATTGTCCCTTCGTTTTATGTACTCTTACATTATTGAGTATTTAATCCTTACATTTAATACACTTTTCCTTTAGAATTTAAGTCTTGATTCTCCACTTCAAACTACCTTTTTTTTTTTCTTTTTTTCTTTAAGGTTTAAAATAGGCTCCATTTTCCAAAATTGTATGTTCATTTAAATGAGTACCAAGTCACTTCTTGTTGATGCACAACTTGTTGTGCATAGAATATTAGCATCAGCATAATTTATGGATTGTTAAGATGTTGTAATATCAGGCTTGAAAAAGTGTTGCAACAATCAGAGCACAATTTGTGTTACAACACTTTTTGTTAATAGTGTTTAATGCAGAACTCAGAGTACTTATTAAATAGTGACTTGATTGATTTGATTCTCGTGATTTTTCTTTTTTGGGTTTTATCTGATTATTTTTCATATAATCTTATGTTAACATAAATGTGTAATTAAGTTTCTAAAGATAAAATATAATTTTCTTTTTATATTTCTTGGAATTTATCTTTAAAAATTTTTTTGGAAAAAATCCAAGAAAACCCCCTGAAAACGAAAATAATATCAATTTACCCACTTTTTGAAAATATTAGCTAAAAAACCCTTTACCGTCTCCCAAAAGCGGTTTTTATCCAGATTTAAAGCGGTTTTGTGAAAAAAACAGTAAAAGACCAAAATACCCTTATAATATTAAAAAACTAATAAATTAAAAACAAACAATTAATCAATTATCAAATTACCTTTTAATAACCAAAATTAAAAAATAAAAATTAAATAAAATTAAATAAATAAAATTAAAGAAAATTTCATCATATGTAAAAATTAATTTGAAAAAACTAAAAAATTAAATAAATTTAACAAAATAAAAGTAAAATAAAAATAAAAATTAAATAATTTTTTAAAATTAACCTCCACCCTCCATCTCAAGATGGATGGTGGAGATTAATTTAAAAAAAATTAATAAATTAAATTTAAATAAAAAGTAAATAAATTAAATTAAATAAAAATTAAATAAAAAAAATTCCAACAGATATCCCATTTGAAAAAGATTAAAAATTTAATAAAACTTGAAAAAGAAAAAACAAACGAACGAACCCAGTGCCTGGGTTCGTTTGAATAATATACGTATCCCAGATCCAAAGAAAGCAACCAATAACATACATACAGATCTAATGAACTCAGTTACTAGCTTTACAACAATCAAAACCCAGATCAAGAGACAACAACTCACAACAACCAAAACCCATAATCTTCATCATCATCATATTTTATCCAATTAGATCAAAACATCAAAACCCAGATTTCATCCTAAATCAAACCCAGATTTCATATGCCTGCAGATCCACCTCCACCGTTCTTCACTGTCCTGCCCGCAGATCCACCTCCGCCGTTCTTCCCTATCCTCTACACCTTCTCCACGAACGGTGTCGGGAACAACGTCCGCACGATCTGATCTATCTCCGTACCACCGCTCCGCTCGACGCCTCAATGCCACGACGCCATAGCACACAACCCGTCATTCCTCACTGTCCTCTCCATGATCTTCACCACAACGTCGTTTCTCCTCCGATCGATCTCCTCTTCTTTCGCTTCCATCATCGACTGGTCACCGTCACCGGTGGCGTAAGAAGAGAGAGAACCTGCTGAGATGTAATGATAGAGAGCGAGAGAAATAAAGATGGTGAGTGACGGAGAGAAAGAGACTGAGATGGAGTGAGGGTGAGTGACCGGAGAGACGAAGAGAGACGTTGAGTGACCGGAGAGATGAAGAGAGGCGGTGAGTGACAGAGAGAAAGAGACTGAGTTGGAGAGAGAGAGAGAGAGAGAGGTGTGACCGTGTGAGTGGTGAGAGTGGTTTTTGTTTTTGTTTTTTTTCCTTTTTCTAATTAAAAGATTACATATTATATTTCAACTATATTCCATTCTCTATGGACACGTTTAATTACCTATATACCCTCGATATTAACAGATCCGTCATTTTTTTAACTGTTTTGTTTTACTATTTCAATTGACGGTTGGATCTTTTTGGCTAATATTTTCAAAACCAGTGGTGGTTTGACATTATTTTCATTTTGAGGGGGCAAATTGATAATATCCCAATTTTTTTATATGAATATATATCTCTGAGTATTTTTGTAGGGTTTGAAGTTTATCAGTTGATGTGTAGAAACAAAATGCATGTGGATAGGTTTTTGTTCGAATAAGCAAAATAAAAGGATGTGATCATTGCTTATCTATTTTTTTAACAAATATTGTTTTTTCTTTTGAGATATTTATCATTTGATAAATATTTGATTTTTATCTAGTTGATAATATTATTTTATTTTACAGGTTTCAAGCTGCACACATCTTATATAAATTGTAGATTTTATTTTTCTTTATTTTGAGATATTTATCTTTTGATAAATATATGATTTTTTCAGCTAATAATTATCTAATTTATAGTTGATTTATCTATGTTTCTTTTACAGGTAATTGGTGCACATTTCTGCTATAAATACAGAACACATCAATGCAAAGTTGAACAAGCAAGCCACTAAGAGTTAACGTGCAATATTGAGAGTTTGCATGTAATCCTTAGAAAGTTTGTTCTCTAAATTGTTTTTATTTCTAGACTTAGGAAATAAGCCGACTAAGTCTATGTTTGTGTTTAGATGCTTGTTGGGATGACAAGTCATTAGGTCTTCGAAAGAAGATTGGTTCACAATCTTTGAAGGGATTTCAAGGAGCATAAGTTCTTCGGAAGAAAGAACGTTTTTGTCATTGGGAGAAGGTAACTTAAGTCTTGAAATGAGTTCAAGCAACAAGTGTTCTTTGGAAGAAAAAACCGATTGGCTTTTGGGAGAATCCAAGTTTGCAGCTGTTGAAGGGACTTCAAGAAGCTAACAACCATTAAAGGCAAGGGGAGCTTGCTACAACTTCATTAATGATCTTGGGCTTGCATCAACATTAAGAGAGAGTCTTAGCTTGTATGAGTCAAGTATAGGTTGTATCCTTGTTTATTCATTAATGGGTTAATATCTTTGGGAATGGCCTCGTGGATGTAGGGTAAAGCCGAACCATATTAAAAACCTGCTTGTGTTTTTTTTTTTTTACTTTACTATTTTTATTTTTCTATTACATTGTAACATATTGAATTGAATGCATTGCAATATTCTAGTTTAAAACGTGTTACAACATTCTTGTATTTTTATGTTATAATATTTCTGAAAAAATTTGGTGCTGCAAAGTGAATAAGTCATTTCACTTCTAAATAAAAGACAAGACGCGATTTGGGAAAAAAAAAGAAGACATGTATAATCTATGATACTTTTTCACAAAGATATACATACTCTTCATGTCTTGAGTTTTGTAATTTGGAATATAGTTGTCGAAAAGTTATAAATATGTAACTACTTAGAATGTCATCCCTACTTTGCATCTGCCACAAGTTCACCTCCACAGCGATTTTTTTTTTTTTTAATGAATATTACAAAATTTTATATATATTCAATAGTTATGTTTATATAAAAGAAATTATTATATTATACAAAAGCTCAATACTCATGTACCAAAAATAGTTTGAATACTCAATAATTGACTATTAAAAAATTCATAAAAATAATTAAAAAGATACAATAATAAGTGTAAAGCTTGAAAACCATAAATGAGTATTTAATAAATACATATTTGATAAATTTTATCATTTATATGTTTGTTTTTATTAATTATGATATATCCATGCATATTTATTGATTAAAAATATTTTGTAATTAAAAAAATATTAAAATTATAATAATTAATAAACCATATATTAAATTTTATTTATAGAATATTAATACATTAATAATAATAAATGGGTTTGGGGTGGGATGGATGCGAGGATAACTAATCCCACACCCGTTCTGTTTCTAAAACAGGGTTTAGAAATCAATCCCAAACCCGTTCCAAACCAATTTATATTGATGTAACCTCGTTCCATTAGGGGTGGGACGGGATGAGTTCCCAGAGTTTTGGGTGTTTTTGGCATGCCTACTAGAACCAACATACACAATAAAATTCTTTCACGTTGACAGGAACTGATATGTAAAATATTGCGCTATTAACTCAAAATTATTGAAAACATTTTAGCTACAAATTGGTCTATTAGTTAGTTCAAGATCCATTGACATTAATTGAGGATTAATTGTAGAATTATTCTATCTCCATTCTTACTCTACTTCTAATACTATATATGCACTTGCTCTACTATGTTAGTGCACATGTGTGTAGTGCATTGGTATTGGTATCTTATAGTGTTGAGGTTCATCTTATGGCACTGGTGAAGTAGCAAGTGTATGTAGCAGAACCCATGGATGATAAGTGTTTACATGGATTGCAGTGTATTTATGTAATGTGTTGTTTGTTGTTTGAGTTATAACATGTAGGTCAATGTTGCTATATTAGTTTTGATGTTACAACGAATTTTCCTAACAATTCATAATGCAAGTTTCAGTGCAGATTTTTTGAATTTTTTCATAAGAGACTTAATTTCATTTTATTGATTCTTGTCTGACTTGTTGAATGATTTTGTGATTATTCAATAAAGTTTTTACTATGTATAAAGTATTTATTTTCCTTATAGATTGAGGTTAATGAAGATATCTTTTTATAAGGAAACTTTGTAATGGTTGAATTATTCTTGGGCAAGAAGCTTGGAAAATATTTTTGGTTGAGTTTGAAAAGTTTTTTATCTGCCAACTAGTGACTTAATATGCAGGAAACTTTATTGATTTTCCAGTTTCCAGGTGTGCACTTGTAAGAAGAATGGAAGACAAGATTCTTGGTCAAAAGTCTAAAAGATAGGGAAAGTTTCTTTCTATTTTTTAAATGCCCTTTAATGCAGATTTTATTCCCTATTAATTGATTTTAATACTGATTTATAGGTGTTTTTGAGAGTAAAAGTAATGCACATTCATTAAGAGAATTGTGAGATTACTTGTAATACTTATAGAGGTTTATTCTCTAAGTTTGTGTACTAGACTTAGGCTAGGTGAGACTATTTAGTCTAGACTAAGTGTTTTGTTAGGAGAACAAGACATTAGGCCAAAGAGAAAGGTGACAGGTACAAGGTTGAAAGGAGTTCAAATTGCTATCACTATTGACGACAAGGGGAGTTTGTTGTAACAAAGTTGATGAATGTGTACAAGGCTTGCTTTGATTCTAAGAGAGAATCTTAGGTTGAATAAGACAAGTAGGTTATACGTTGTTAAGTTCATTAATAAGTTAATCTTTGGGTAAGGTCTTGTGAATGTAGAGTAATACTAAACAACGTTAAAAATGTTCTTGTGTTGATTTTACGTTTCCGTATTTACTGCATCTATATTATTTTATTACAACACATAGTTTAGATATTATGACATTTCACTTAAGTTATAGCACAACCCACTGAGTCATAACATTGAATAATCTCAGCATTTGCAAAAAATTAGGTAGTCTATAGCAAATAAACATTTTCACAACATTGAATAATCCCAACATTTGCAAAAATTAGATAGCATTTTCATACTGAATGGATAGAATTCAACAATTTTTTTTCTCCCACTCATCTCTTATTAGTTTTTGCGCTCTCTGTTGTCACATTTGAGACACAAACGTACTACTGCATCAAAATAAACATTAATGAGCCTAGAGTAACGAATTTGTAAAATGACAGACTTCAGCAACTGGTAGCCATTTCAACTTGCTCATGCTGCCACCTTTCATGGTACAAAAGTGGTCACGATACCCCCACAACTTAAGCAATAACTGGAATTTTCTTCATTCTTCAATGTGATCTGCTTTATTTTATTATTATTATTGTTTTTTGAGATGATATCTTCTTTATTCTAACAATAAAAAAAGACAAGAACAAAACATGGGTTTTGAAATTAAAATTGACATAACTCCATCACAAATGTTAGTTTATAAGTAGAGGTTTATTCTCATCTTATAACTCACTTAAATTTACTTTTTCAACCGATGTCCCTCATGCATAGCGTGCCTAACTCTAATATTATAGTAGAAAAGATTTTGAGTCTAACTTCATTATAAAAGCTAACACACCAGTGAAAATTTACCCTCATATTATAAACCACCACTACAACAAAACAGTTCATCCATATCGGGCATTGCCCGGTATGGATACTTGAATTATCCATACCGGGCATTGTCCGGCATGAAAGATTATTATCCATGCCGGGCATGTGCCCGACATGAAAATTCATTATCCATGCCGGGCATGTGCCCGGCATGGAAATTTAATATCCATACCGGGCCTTTAATGCCCGGTATGGATAATATTTTCCATGCCAGGCACATGCCCGGCATGGATACTTGTTTTCATGCCAAGCACATGCCCGGCATGGAAAATAATTTAATTCTGAATTCATTTTCCATGATTAAAATATATATAATTTAATATTAAGATTAAGACTATATATTCCAAAAAACCTTTAACCAAAATTTAACATACATTTAAAATATATTTATAAATATATATATGTATTACTTAAAGTCAGATATATATCATTTACGGTTACTATATATATGATGATAATAAAATCTTAACATACAATATATTTTATTTATAATGCCCCAATCCGGACCGCCACTAGGCTTCTATCCGAATGGTACGTCCGGGCACCCCAACGAATCCCTCTAAGCCCATCTTGATAGGGAAGAAAGCATTCGAGGAGCGAACCCTCTTAACTTGAAACTTAATTTTAGCGGAAACAAAATCTTTTAAACTTTAAAATTGAAATGATTTGGGTTGGTTTGACACTATTTATTTGGTCATTTTTAAAACTAAAAACCAGCAACATAACGGCTACAATTTGGATAAACCAAAAACCTGGAAAGCAATTTAAACACTTCAAACTATAATCACATCCAACCCAACTTCTCTCAAATTCAGTTTATCACAAAATCACAAAAATTTAAAACTTTCAAAGACAAGATATAAACGTGCATTTTAAATCTAGTAAGCTTGATTTTTCAAGCACAAAATAAAACACTTTTACACAACTCAAAAGATATCACTCCTTTTATGCAAAACGTACAAAACATAAGCAATATACAAAAGAAAACTCAAAATATGCTTAATACATTCTTTAAGATGCAACTGCCAGTAATTGCGCCCACTTGAATGCGAAAGAGGGAGGTTTCACTCGTCTTCGCCCACATGTACACCTGAGGAGGTTTTTATAAACAGTTTGAAGAGTGAGCTATAAAGCTCAGTGAGTGCAATAGTTTATAAACTTAGCTTTACTTTTTAAAAATTTCCTCCTTAGAAAACTTTAATAAAAGTTTCTATTTCTTAAAACTTTTAAAACTTAAATCTCAATCAATTGCATAGCATTAATATAAACAATTTACAATAAACTTGTAAAGCATAAATCTAAACATACTTAAAATAACTGAACTTTATAAAAGCACCATTCGTATCCCTAATCTCTTGACCACACGGCGACTTAGCTAAGGCCGCAGTGTGGTAGGTCACAAGGCGATGTATCTGACATCTACCGCAACCAACTCTCTGAGACCTCTCAGCAACTACGTGCGGAATGCTGCATCGCTAACCGTAGTGCGAGACCATATCCCACAAAGTAGGGGCGACACACTCACTCATAACTCTAACCACACAGTTAGTGACTCAATTCCCCCAACCCTTGCCTTACTAAGTGGGATATACCGTACGGGTCTGAACTCGATAAACTGGTGGGTACTTATGGCCTTTGAAAAGCTTATTTTTCTCTAATGCTATGCTTACAAATCTTTATACTTGGTGCACAAGCATAAAAGCTTTAACTTGAAAGCTTTAAACTTGAGTCCTTGGACTCGTTTACTTTATAAATACAATACATGTATTTAAATATAAGAACTTATACGTGCAAAAACATAAATTTAGCTTATCAATGCAAAAACATAAAATCACTTTAGAAAATTCTTTGAAAGTGCACTCACCTTAAACTTGAACTTAATTTGGATGAGCTTCAAACACCTTCTCGTGATCCTGTGGGATGCTCTTCACCTACACAACATATATATACGTAAATTTATGATTGCGTCAACTTCTGGAAACTCGAAATCATAAAAAATTTTACACAATCGCGCCTAAGTGACCCTTTTTAGGCGTAACTCTCTATTTTTGGTTTCTTAATTTAATCTTCGACTTTTATTAATCCCAATACGCCTAATTAAACTCATTAGGGTCATCCAAACTCTCAACGGACGCCATATGAGCCAATTTACAAAATTGCCCATTAAACTAGTTTAGCGCGCGTTTTGATTTCTTTCTAAATCTTTGGTTTTCTAAACTCCCAAAATGCTTAGATCCACTTATTTTTCAACTCGTTTTCACTCAAAACAACCAACAAACAAATCATAACGAGATCCATTTTGAATCAACTTAAGTCACCAACGAAATCATCAATTTCAAACTTAAATAACTCACCCATTCTTCGTTCCCGTTAACTACGCTTTGGGGTTGATTTTCGGGTTGTTTTGGACTACTTTTGGTGACAGATCTGAGCTGGGTTGGAGCTGATTTTCTTCCTCCTTCCTTCTCCTCTCTTCCTCTCTCTCTTTCCCTCTCACTTCGCTGCGATTCACGGCTGAAATCGTCGCCGTTCTGCTGTCTCTGTCGCGCGGGTGGAGGGCTGGTTTCAAGCTGAAAACCAGCTCAGATGCAGCTGAAATGGAGGAAAATCAGATGGGTTTTGCACGCAGGACTGCAGGTGACCGAATAGTAGCTCGCCACTGTCTTTTTCCTCACCGATCGGAGCTGATTCGCGGCTGTTCTGCTCGGTTTTTCTGCTCTGGTTCGCGGCTGGTTTGCGCGACGTTTCTGCTCGACTTCGGCAGCTGCTGTTCGGCGACGGCGAGCTTGGTCGGTCGGCGGTCGGCTGCTCGGTCGGCGACGTCACTCCTTCTTCTTTCTTCTTCTCTTCTTCTTCTTTCTTTCTTCTTCTTCTTCGCGTGAGAGAGACTGGTTTCTGATTTTATTGTTGAAAGTCAACTTTCAACTTTTTGGCTTCTAATTTCCTTCTCAAAACTCTCAATAATTCTACTTACGCCCTAGAAAATTTCATTCTTGGCCCTTGACTTTTAACTAAATCTTGTTATGACCATAATTTTAAATCTTATTTTCAACTTAGTCCCTTATTTCCTTAACATTTACTCGATTTTATTCACCATTTTATCTTTCCGTTTAATCTCCAATTGAGTTTAAATCAAATCTTAGGGGTTCTCTATGACCTTAAATCTTTCCATAAATCATTTAAGGTCTCTAATAAATACTTAGAGACTATTCCTGAGTAATCCGTACAATATAAAAATAGAGGGTTTACATTATTGGCCAAGCAATAAATGAATATAATATATGTTCTAAAATTTGTAGCTCGTTGGTAGAGCACGGTAGCGGAATACTAACTAGTACTTTCTTCACAGAAACGCGCCAATAATCCGAACCAAACTCTTCGTGATGAACTTGATCATAGGGGTCATTGGAGTCAATTTCTACTTCCGCCACCACTGTTCCTATGCCCAACCAGTCTAATAACTTGCAACGGTTTTAACTAGATCCACCAGCTTGACTTGTAGAACTCCGAGAAATGGACTACATTTGCATAAAAATTTAATTAATTACTCCTATAAAAAAATATTATGGAAATACATTTATATCTGAAATTAAGTTGAAAGAATAAATAATAGGAATTTGATGAATATTTACCTTGGTTGAAGGTTCAGTACATGCAACACTCTCTTACTAGCTCCCATTGAATTTGAGCCACTTGAATATTGTGTCTACGAAAAAAATAAATAGTATGGTTGTGAGAGAACATAAATAAGGGGAAAAACAATACTAAATACAAGTAAGATAGTGATCACAAAAGTTCAAACATAATAATAGAAACTTTTTCAACATCAGTGTCTACTGCCCAAAAGCATAAGGTTGGTCCAAACCAATTCATTTTATCAACAGTCTTGGTCAACTTGATAGCTTTGAGGCATACCAGAGTAACTAGTGATAAAAGTATACTAAAGTCAAAATCAATAGCTGAGCAACTAGCAACACCAAACAAGTTCTGAAGGTTGCCCTAAGTTCCATTAGCCATGTCAACTTACAGGCAAATCAGACACTACACAGATCTTGAACCCACGTAATAAACAAACCAGGCAAAAAGGTGTGCCCATGTGATCAAGTAGAATGGACAAACTCTCATCCAAAAAACAGGGGCCAAAAATTGAGCAAGTGTAAGAAAACTAACCGTGAACATCTTAGAGTCCGGATCCCAGTGTGAGAAAAACTTGGGTGTAGATTTGTCAATCTCTGTGCTAGGAACCTGAGATATAAATACAGAAACACAGATAAAAGATATTTCTGAATGTGATCAAATGGTAAAACAAAAATTAGCTATGCAACAGACAAGTTACTTTACCTTAAAAGCTATGATCTCATATGGTTCAGCCGCAAACAGAAGATACTGGAATCTCTTATCAAATGGTTGCACTCTCTGTGTAAACATAGAAAGGAAAATAAGTAACATGGTTTTGTGATTTATCTAATGTACAAGTATAATGAAAGCTTAGATCATCCTAAAGGCTGCACTAAAATTTGGAAAGAAAAGTACCAAAAATCACAAGTATCATGACAAAGCTTTTACAATTGAATTCTCGAGTACAATACCGAGCCTACCTACTCAAAAGATGACATAAACCGATGCCTTGGCTTTGCTAGGTCTTCTATCTCAGGATACTCAATCTGCATTAGGAATCACGTTATCATTATACATAAGATATATCATTGTAGAATCTAAACAGTAAGTAAACACAGAAAGATATAATCACACACTTGGAAAAGAAGAGACTTCTGCTTTGTCTCTGCATCAAATTGCTTAGTCACACGATACCCAGGTCTACCAATTTTCACTGCAAACAGACCAGACATATATAGACACTATTAGATATCATAAATGAGATTTTTAAAATTCTGACAAATCCATAGTTCAGACAGGTTTAGCAGAGATAGGTTTAGAATCTCCCTCTAGGCATCGACTCGTCGAAAAGCGTATCTTGCTTGGGCAATCGGCGTGAGAATCGACTCAGACTACGCGAGCGGCGGTCGCACGGTCGGATTTGTTCCGGCCGATCGCGCGGCTGTGAGAAGAAGAAGAATGGAGAAGAAGAAAGAGAGAAGAAGAAGAGAACAAGAAGAACAAGACCCACTCTTACTAGATCGGCGGACGGCGGCGCACGGCGAGGTGAACGACGAGCTCCCGGAGCAGTGACTGGTCGGTAAAGGTGGAGATGCGTCGAGTCGGCGGTAGGGTTGGGAGAGAGAGGATGTGAGAGAGAGAGAGAAAGAGAGAGAAAAGAAAGTGAAAATAGGGGGGGCAAGGAAACTAGGTCGCAAAAACCCAGATTTTCCATATCGGGCGTGACCCGCCCGATATGGAAACTCATATTTCTTACCGGGTGCGACCCGCCCGGTAACGAAATTGGGTTATCCATACCGGTCGGGTTGCGTCCTGTAAGGATGATTCAAATTCCTTACCGATCGGGTTCCGCCCGGTAAGGAATTTGGATTATCCTTACCAGGCGCGACCGCCCCGATAAGGTTAATTGGATTATCCATATCGGATGTCACCCGCCCGGTATGGATAATATTTTTAAATTTTAAATTATTTTTATCCATACCAGGCGGGTAACCCGCCCGGTAAGGATGATCCATATTCCTTACCGGGCGGGTCGCGCCCGGTAAGACTTGGGGATTATCCATATCGGGCGCGACCCGCCCGGTATGGATAACCCGTTTTCAATTTTTTTTAAAATTTAATTTAAGTATCCATACCGGGCCTTTAGTGCCCGGTATGGATACTCTGGAACAGCTGAGCAGTTTTGTTGTAGTGCACACAGATTCATCTTTTTAATCAATGTGGAACTATCTAACAATTCGTAGATAATGCCTATACAAAAAGGATCGTTAATACAAAAAGGATCATTATTAAAAAACTTATTCAATGAAATTTTCTTTCGGATTGTAAAATTTAAGTAAATTAAATAATTAAGTATATAAATATTATTTTAGACGTGAGGGTGGGCTAGACAACTACTCGTCAATCAACAACTTAAGTCTCGGTCATTGTCATCAATTACAGCTTCATTATTCTGTATGAAAATATTTAAGTAGTTATAAGATTATATTTCAAACAATTAACATTTATAATTTTCGTAATGTATGAATACATGCAACGAAGGAGCAATTGTGCTAGTAGTCATTGGTGCGTGGGCCAGAGTCAAATAGAAAATATAAACCTTCCCATCTAAAGAAGGAGTAGTACAATCATAGACAATTTAGAATTAAGTGTTATTGGTCTTGTCTTCTTTAGAAATTATGACGCCATTGAAAGTTTGTTCTCTTTCCTTTTGACTTCAAAGTAGATTTCATTTTTCAAAAGGCATTATTTTCTGCTCGATTACAGTTTTGTAATTTGCCATATTAGAATAGTCCAAAAGCATGTGTAAGTTATTGATATGTAGCTAATGCAATGAATAGAAAATGGCCATAGAGACACCTAATCAATTCAAAACTAAAAATGTACACGTTGTAAATCATGGTATTCTAAATCCATAGTTGTTATATTGTATAAGATTCTAGAAAATAAAGATTTACGGTTGACATCATCCACTTAATTTCCACAAGCATGCTGTCTACTACAAATTAGATTGGTATTGATTAATGTGGTTCTGTTTTTTGCTTTCGTCAATTCTTTCAATACAAGTCAGACATGACTCGGTAATCAAATCTACCACAATAGTAATTCATTGACTTGACAAGGAACTTTTATCGAGTCATAGCAGATTCGTTGTTATATGCATCAAATCATTGAATTTGCCCTTATTTTTTATTAGATTTCTAAACATCAGTTTTTACCTTATCGAAAAGCAAAACAAGAATGGAAGTCCAATAGAACAATTTGTCAAAATTTGAATATCAAAAGAGTAATTTATAACAAATTAATTTAGTTCTAAGCATTTTAAGTGTCATAAATTTTAAAGATCATGGTCTAATGTTATTTTTATTTGACTATAGGAAAACTTATTGTTAGTTGTTCTAAAGTTTGAGAGGTCTTTCCTTGCTCTCCCATCAGAAGGACATTTTGCTGTAAATCTTGTTATATGATTACAAAACTGGTTCCCAGTGTTATACCCTGATATGAAGGCTAGTTGCTTGTCCAGTAAACAACATCAATTTTAACTACTCAATTTGAACAGTTATATAATTTGATATAGACAGCTTTAACCTGTTTTGCTCTGCACCTCTCTAGGATTTGTTGCTATTTCATCACAATATGGAGTAGTATCCTGCAGGTCATAAGCTGAATATAAACAAGCTTAATTCACCTTCTAATCTAATAAATGAAAAAAGGTGGGTGAGTTTTTGATTCAGTAAATAATCATATGCATAGTCGTAAAACTAGATGGATTAAATTTTGGATTCTAATTGCAGAATATACATCTCAAATTTGAAACTATAAATAATAGAAGATGCATATGCAAACTAGTTCACAAACACCAACATCATGTTCATAGGTAATGCTTATATATATAAAGTAATGTTAATTCAACCAGTTCTTGCACTCATCTAAGTGTTTGTTGACATATGGCCGATGCACTGCATTGTGGTGGTTAGAAAGACATTCCACTTTTTTCAAAAGTTAAAAAGCGGACATGTAAGTTACATCATGCAAACCGTTTTAAAGATATTGATAATGTCACAGAAACGTACAACTTGTTGCGTCAGAGTAAGTATGCTATAATATAACAGGGCACCTGTATTAAAATGCACTCCTTCAAAACTATTACGAACTCAGCAAACTACTGCTCAGCGGCACTAATACACTCTTTGCTTGAACTCACTCATTAATATCATATTTATACTCAATTGCACATAAATCTTTCCTACTAGCATGGCCTGTTTCTCTGCAGTACTCTTGTTTATATAAAGAGCTACAATTAGTAATTAGTAAACTTCTACTAACATGGTCTTAATTGATTCATGATTTCCCATAGATTAGATTGGTTTGTATTAATGTGACATTGTTAGCCACTTTTACCCTCCTAGTAATATCTAAGTCTGGTTGATTTGGTAATCAAGTTCTACGTAACATATATTGATTCACTAATAAAATTTGATTAAGTCAATACTCACTCAATTTGCTCAAAATTTTAAATATTAGAAATGTGCTTTATTCAAAATAACTCAATCTAAGCATATAGATGTTTATTGAAGCATAACTAATAAAATGTGTAGAAATGGTGGCTACAGAGGCACTTAATCATTTCAAAAGTAAAAGCCAAGATGCATAAATCGCACTATCTAAACTATGATTAATATAATGCTAGTGAACCCCATCATTTAGAAACTAAAACAGTTAAAAAAAAAAAAAAAGAAGAAGAAAAAAAAAACCCACATGCCCTTCATTTGTTTATTAGCGTAATTTGGAATTCAAACATTTGATAATTAGTAACTTCTAATTACTTTTCAAGAATAATCTTATTTTACCCTATCAGACTAAAGTCTACAGTAGAATAACAGATTACTTGTAATAACATACAAGAACAACTATTTTAACTTAAAATCAAACGCTTAAAATGCACTCATTTAGAACTATACAAACGCTAACATTTTCATTGATGCACTAGTTGTGTTCACTCACTTACACATATCACATTTATTGTCGCAGTGTGCACCTAATTAAATCTTTTTTCAAACTTAAGAAAATGACCCATTAAACAAATTAGAAAAGTAATTATTCAAGTAATTTGATTGTATATCACATTTTGTGTTGCATCAGAGAAGTTGTTTGTTGTGAAGCAACGCCCAGGTTAAAGGTCTGGGCTACAGTGATACTTCAAATGGATTCATGGCCCTTGGAAGCCTGTAAAGGCCTAGTTCATTTTGGTCTTTGATCCGAAATGCACAATTGCTCATTAAACCTTGATAATTTATTATTATTTGTTGAATTGATGATTTTAAAATTAATTCATTCAATCAAATTACATTTCTTATTTTTTTTAGGATTTGTTGTAGTCCATATATATTGACTTGATTGTATAAGAATGATAAATCTACATCTACTTTTTAGCTTTGAAGATGTTATATCAAATTTGAAAAATGGTATTTCCAATTTGGTATTGAAATTAGTATTTTCTGTACATTCATATTTATTGACCAATTTGGTTTCAATTTAAAATGGTCAGGATATTTTCAATAATGCCACCCATAAAAATGATTTAAACAGGTATTTTCTTAAGAAAATTTATATGATAAAATTATTCCCAAATAAATTTACATATTTTGTTTTAAATGAAAATAATTAATTTTAGGGATATTATTGATATATTTTTGGGTGTTTATATTAATATGAAGATTTTTAAATTTAATTAATGGATACACTGATAACTCAAGTGTGAAAATCATATTTATGGATAATAATATCTGCACTCATAAAAATAACTATTTGTTTTTTTATCCCATCTAATAATAAGCCAAACTTTCAAAAATTGGAGAGGGCAAAAGGAAACTTCACTACTTATGGTGGTCCAACTTGCGAGAAAAGGGCAGTGTTTATAGCAGAGAGATTGGATTTATTTTTATTTATTTATTTATTTTTTTGAGGAGGAGAGATTGGATTTTTGGCAAGCTATTATAGGTCACACAATAAATATCTAATCTTTTTCTATAGTCTATAATGAAGTGATAAAAATATGAAAGAACTCAATCTGCACAAATTATTTTAAATGTGAAGATTTTTAGCACTAGATTTATTCTGAAAATAAAATATCATAAGATACACCATAGGCATACAAACTTCAAAATTATATGCTAGAATTTGTGTTGCATCGGAGAAAGTGAAAGGTCTTTGGCTATAGTGAAATTTCAAATGGATTCATGGGCTTTCAAAGATTGTAAAGGCCCAATTCATTTTGGGCTTTGATCCTAAATATACAATTGTTCATTAAACCTCAATAATTCATTATTATTTGTTGAATTGATGATTTCAAAATTAATTTATCCAATCAAATTGCAATTTTTGTTTTTTGTTTTTTTGTTTTTTTTTTAAGATTTGTAGTAATCCAAATATATTGACATAATTGTATAAGAATGATAAATCTACAACTACTTTTTAGCTTTGAAGATGTTATGTCTAATTTGAAAAATCATAATTGCATTTAGATATTGAAATTAGTACTCTCTATATATTCACATTTATTGACCAATTTGATCTCAGTTTAAAATTATTAGGATATTTTGAAGTTAGGGTGGCATTATTGCCACCAATAAAATTATTTAAACACCCATTTTCTTAAGAAAAATTATATGATAAAATTATTTATGAACTAAAATTATAAAAAAAAAAAAAAAGGAAAAACACAAATAAGTATAACGAACTTTCTACTTTACAACTTGAAATAATTTCCTTTAAAAAAAATTGAAAACAAAATAAAAAAAAAAAAATTGTGACTAGTTGTAACGAAAATCAACAGATGTCTTTATGGATTTTATATAATATCAAACAACCTTTTAAATTTGTTGAATGCAAAAGATTAATTGGGAACATTAAAGATGGTGAGTTCGAAAGCATGGGACTTTCTGGGTACCTTGATGTGACTTCTAAAGAAAATATCTTTGGGAGCTTCTTACATCCCCACTATTCTGGTCTAGCGTTTATATCAATTTCCACCAACGTTTACGATATTTTACATAGATTATATTATTCAATTTCGCTAAATTTTGTAGACCACTTTATTAGAAATAACCTCTTTAATTTATCTTCATTTTACGTGAACAAATTCTAAAATAAAGTAGCTTTTTTTTTTTTTTTTTTGAAGAATCATGTTTTCTTGTGAATTTAAAATTTGAGGCAGAGAATTTACCTTATTCTCATTCTTATTAACTAGCAAAACTAGCATATTTTGACCACCGAATTCTAGGCCACCTTTAAAATAAATTTAGGGGAAAAAAGGGATCACACTCTAATTGATATGATTTTAATATGAGTATCAACTTACAAAAATTTATTAGACTAAATTTATTCTGAAAATAAAATACATAAATTACATTGTAGTAATACCAACTTGAAATTAATACAAACATCTTGTTTCAATAGTATTCAAACATAAATTGTTGGATAGTATCTTCCAAGCAACTGTCTACTATCAGCTAGCATGTCAGCTCTGTCAAATCTGCAACACAAAAAAGAAAGCATATATTGATTATGTAAATAAATATACCTCTAAATTAATATTAATATAAATAAATAATAGAAGATGCATATACAAACTAGCTCACAAACACCAACATCATGCTCATAGGTAATGCCTATATATAAAGTACTGTTAGTTCAATCAATTCTTACACTGCATCTAAAGTGTTTGTTGACATATGGCCGATGCACTGCATTGTGGTGGTTTAGAAAGACATTCCACTTTTTTCAAAAGTAAAAAAGCGGACATGTAAGTTACATCATGCAAACCGTTTCAAAGATATTGATAATGTCACAGAAACGTACAACTTGTTGTGTCAGACTAAATATGCTACAATATGACAGGGCACCTGTATTAAAATGCACTCCTTCAAAACTATTACAAACTCAAAACACTCCTGCTCACCAATACTTTCACTAATACACTCTTTGCTTGAACTCACTCATTAATATCATATTTACACTCAATTGCACATAGATCTTTCCTACTAGCATGACCTGTTTCTCTGCAGTACTCTTGTTTATATAAAGAGCTACAATTAGTATAATTAGTAAACTTCTACTAACATGGTCTTAATTGATTCATGACTTCCCATAATTAGATTGGTTTGTATTAATATCACATTGTTAGGCACTTTAACCCTTTTAGTAACGTTAAGTCAGGTTGACTTGGTAATCGAGTTTTATGTAACGTATATTGATTCACTAATAAAATTTGATTAAGTCAATCCTCACTCAGCTTACTCAAAATTTTAAATATTAGAAATGTGCTTTATTCAAAATAACTCAATCTAAGCATATAAATGTTTATTGATGCATAACAGATAAAATATGTAGAAATGGTGGCTACAGAGGCACTTAATCATTTCAAAAGTAAAAGCCAAGATGCATAAATCGCACTATCTAAACCATGATCAATATAATGCTAGTTAACCCCATCATTTAAAAACTAAAACAGTAAAAAAAAAAGAGAGAAAGAAAGAAAGAAAGAAAAATAAAAATCCACTTGCCCTTCATTTGTTTATTATTGTAATTTGGAATTCAAACATTTGATAATTAGTAACTTCTAATTACTTTTGAAGAATAATCTTATTTCACCCTATTAGACTAAAGTCTACGGTAGAATAACAGATTACTTGTATTAAATTACAAGAACAACTATTTTAAGTTATAATCAAACATTTAAAATGCAGTCATTTAGATCTAAACGAAGGCTAACATTTTCATTGATACTGAAGCAAAGCAAAAAAATAATGAAACTTTGAATAATAAGGGCAACACAAGAGAGAATTTACGTGCTTCGGCTGTCAATGAAGCAACCTACATGCATGGGAGAAGAGGGCAGAATTTTTCTCTTATTCATTGTGAGGAAAAAAACCAACTACAATAGAGAATTAATAGAGCAAATACAGAAAAGGTAATTTTCTTTATTTTGTAATAAAATCACCCCTTTCAATGGTAGAATATTATTCCCCAATTTCAGCCAATATGTGATTCCTCAATTTAAGTGTACTCCCCCTCAAGTTGGTGCGAAAATATTGATAAAGCCCAACTTGGATAATATCTGCTAAACTTTCGTTGCAGTTAAACTTTTTGTGAAAATATATGCTAGCTGTTGATCACTATGAACAAAAGGTGTACAAATTACATTGACTTGGACTTTTTCGCGAACAAAATGACAATCCACTTCAATGTGTTTTGTTTGCTTGCGAAAAATTGGATTGGAAGCAATATGTATGGCAGCCTGATTATCACAAAACAATTTTGTTAGTCCTTGAACACTGAAATTCAAATCCTTTAGTAAGGATCGAAGCCAGATAATTTCACTAGTAGTAATAGCCATAGCCTGATATTCAACTTTTGCACTTGATCTGGCAACAACATTTTGTTTCTTGCTTTTTCATGTGACCAAATTTCCTCCAACAAATGTGCAGTAACCTATGATAGATCGACGATCAATTGGACATCTTGCCCAATCTGCATCAGTGTAAGCAAATATGGAGGTATGACCATTATTACGCATCCATATACCTTTTCCTAGTAAACCTTTTAAATATTGCAATATTCTATTAACAGCATTCATATGATGAACTTTAGGAGCATGCATAAATTGACTAACCAAGTTGACAACATAACATATATCAGGGCAAGTGATTGTCAAATAGATTAGTCTTCCCACTAGTCTTTGAAATTGTCCAACGTCATGATGTAATTCACCATCATCATCAGCCTTACCTTTACTTTCTATTGGTGTCTCCATTGGTTTTACCCCTGTTTTTCCTGTTTCTTGTAGAAAATCTAAGACATATTTTCTTTGATTAAGAAAAATGCCTTTCTTTGAATATGCAACTTCGATTCCCAGAAAATATTTTAAAATACCATGATTCTTTATAGCAAACCTTTTATGCAACAATGTCTTCAACTTTAAGATTTCTTCTTGATCATTACCGGTAATCACAATATCATCAACATAAACTAACAAAATTAAGATACCAGAAATACCTTTCTTCACAAACAAAGAAGAATCTGTAACACTCCTTCTTAGCCCACACATCATGAGAACTGAGCTAAGTTTGGCATACCAAGCTCTTGGCAATTGTTTGAGCCCATACAATGCCTTCTTTAATTTACATATAAGGTCAGGTTTTGTCTCATTTGGATGACCAGGTGGTACGCTTATGTAGATTTCTTCTTCAAGATCTCCATGTAAAATTGCATTTTTCACATCCATTTAAAACAATTTCCGATCTTCATTTGCTGCAAGAGAAATGAGTAATTGGAAAGTGTTCACTTTCGCAACAAGTGCAAAGGTCTCCTTATAGTCTTCTCCATATGTTTGAGTAAATCCTCTAGCGACTAATCTGGCTTTGTGTCTTTTGATGGTCCCATCACTTTTATATTTTATTTTGTATATCCAATGACAACCAACAGTTTTCTTTCCTGTGGCAGTTTAACAATAGCCCATGTATTGTTATCATCAAGTGCTTGAAGTTCTTCTTGCATAGCCTTTTTCCAAATCAAATTGGAATTAGCCTCTTTAAAAGTTTTGGGCTCTTGACTACTTGACAATGCAGTAAGATAGGCACAATGAGAAGTAGACATATTATCAAATGTAAAATAAGCCTACATTGGATAGGAAACCACATGATAAGTAAGAAAATCTTTCATTTTTTCAGGAGGACGGATTTGTCTATTTGATCTCCGTAGAGGCTGGTGTGATGTGGGCAACACAATGTCTGTACTGGAAGTTGTTGATAAAAGGGCTATTATAGGTTCTAGACTAGCAGCTTGTTCATCTTGTTAAGGTTCTTCAGTTAAAACAATATCATTACTTGTGAAGGTTGGTCGAGGAGTCAAATCACATAGCTTCTCCCCCTGAGATTGATTCTCGTTACAACCTTGATTTTGAAAAAAACATTCAGATTCACGAAATTGCACATCATGTGAAATGATCAGCTTTCGAGTTGTCAAATTATAGCAAATGTATCTCTTTTTTGTAGACTAATACCCAAAGAATACATCGAGTTGCTTGAGGGTCCAATTTATCACGATGAATAGCCTGTTGACAGACATAACACACATAACCAAACACCCACAAATGTGAAATGTTAGGCTTCTGATTTTTTAAGGCTTCCAATTGTAACTTAAATTCAAGAACACGAATAGAAAGTCAATTGATAAGATATGTTGCAGTGAAAACTCCATGAGACCAATACTTTTTCAGGACGTTTAGTTGAAACATAAGAGCTTTTGCAGTTTCCAGAATGTGTATGTTTTTTTGTTCTGCAACTCTGTTTTGTTGTGGTGTTCCCACACAACTTGTTTCGTGAATAATCCCATAACTGTGAAGATATTTAAGAAAAAACCCTTTGGTGTATTCAGTTCCATTATCAAACCTGGAAATTTTTATCCTGACATCAAACTAATTAATCATTATATTATGAAATTCTTTAAAAACTAATATCACCTCTGTTTTTGATTTCAACAAATATAGCATGAGATTTATCATCAATAAATAAAACAAAATACTTGTATCCATCATAAGAATCAACAGAAGCAGGACCCCATAAATCAAAATTAATCCGTTCAAATAACGCAAAAGAAATTGACCAAGATTTAACAAAAGGTAAACGAGTTTGTTTCGCAAATTGACGAACATCATGAACACTTGATTTCAGAGAAATAGATGGAAAAGACTTGGCAGAACTTGATCTAACGGATGCCCAAGTCACTTATGGAAAATATGATTTTCTTTGAATCTTTTTGTAAGACATGCTTTTTCGGTGGTATTCAACAAATACAAGCCAGGTGAATGAATTCCCTCACCAATTATCTTCCTCGTTTTTGCAGATGAAGGGGAAAAAATAACATCAAAATTCAAAGAGTTAGTGATTTTTCCAACTGATAAAAGCTAAGCAAGAAATGATGGAACAACAAGAACATCCGAATTGGAACTTTGAGAGAAAAATTTAATTTTTCCACTTCGTGACATAGGAACTGTGGCTCCATTAGCAATGGAAACCTCATGCTTATTTTTTCTAGGAACAAAATCATGAACAAAACAAGAATTATTGGTCATGTGATCTATGGCTCCAAAATCAACAATCTATGAATTTGTATTACAAGAAGAAGTAAGATAAGCTTGCAAATTACCTGAAACATGAGTAGAGGCAGGCTGACTAGTTTCAAATGACATAGACATACTAATCTATAGAAGAAGTTGAGTCAACTGATTCATTGAGATTGATGTTTTTGCAACAGCAGCATGGTCTTTCTGTTGGGGTTTCTGCCCTAAGAGCTTGCAATATTGTAAACGGTTTTATAAATTTTTAATAAAATATTCATTTCATTCAATTGATATATTTTGCAAAAATTGTATATATCATGAGAAACATCCTTGATTACTGATGTAATTTCAAACTAAGTGTATAAATGTTATACACTGACGGATTTAGTTTGAGATAAGTAATCTAAAGAGTCCGTAGAAAACAAACAAAGTTGAGTACTTCGTTTGTGATAAATCTACAGTTGCGGTCCCTTTTGTATTTGATACGACAGTCTTATTCGAGACTGTTCATGTGGTGACATGCAAATAGAGGCACCTTATATAATAAAGATTATATAGGACTGGACCACGATAAATATAAATCTCTAAATAATATCCGTTAAACTAAGAAATTTATATTTATCAACCAGATGATCATATATGAATTGATCTTAATTCTGAGTGTATTATGAACTCCTGCTTGTTAAGTTATTTCCTTTGATTTACATGGGTGAGATCGGTGTAGATACCCGATCAATAACTTCGTACTTTGGGGATATGATTTAGTAAGTAGCTGGGAATATTCTATACAATAGTGGAATCCACTCCTTCTTGCGAGAAGTAGAAAAGTAGTTCCCTTAAGGGTTGATTCAGGTCTTGAACAATAAGAGCGCTCAACTTTCCATTCATATGTAAACAGAAAGATAAATTCATAAGTTGTTATGAATATATTGTTCATTAGAGAATCAATGGTACTTAAGGATCAAGAAATAATTAGAGGGGTAAAACGGACATTTGATCTAACTCTAATTATGAACTATTTGTGGAGGGTCAAATCATATGTAGTGATTAAATCAATGGACACTGAAAAATTTCAGATTGTATAAAAAACATCTACAATTTTGAGAGTGCAATCTTAAGTTTTTAGTGGAGTAACTTTAAGATTAATAATAATGAATTATTTAATTAAAGAGTTTAATTAATAATTCCGATATTATTGGAGCTCAAAACTGTAGGTCCATCGGGTCCCCTTGATAGCTCATTTTACTATAAGAAACGTGTATATAGAATATTGTAATTGGACCGTCCAATTACAGGTGTTACATAAGTAACAAAAATTTGTATTCACTTAGTATTTGAATAATATTGATTATTCAAATTATTTAATTATTAATTATGAATTAATAATTATCTAATTAATTTTATAAGAGGTTACAAGTTATATTTCAAAATATAATATGAATTAATTTTGAATTAATTATATTATATGGGGTAAAAGTTTAATTATAATAAAATTAGGGTCAATATTAATATTGATTAATTAAAACCCTAATTGTTTGCCTATAAAAAGAAAAAGTTTCTTTTCTACATCTATGTTTTTGGTTGTTGTTTATGTTTTTGAGAAACAATAAGAGAAAAGAAAAAGTTTTTTTTCAACAAATACAAAGAATAAGAATTTGTGTCTTTGTTCTTTGTATAACCAAAATATCAAATACTCACCTCTTATAATCATTGATTTAATTTGATTTTTTTTAGAAAGAAATCAAAAAGTAAGTGAGCACAATTCTATATAATTGTGCCCACTCATTTGTTTCTTGGTTTCGAGATATATCAAGAAAGGCAAGGTGGTGAGCAATTCACAGAGATCAATATAGAAGGTAAAAATCTGATTTTTATTTATTTATATTATTTTATTTTATTGTTTTATAAATCTTGGGTTCTTGAGTTTTCTAAAAAGTTTTTGAAACTCAATGTTCCGCAAAATCCTTAATTTTATGAGAAGAAATTGTTGATTTTTGTTTTTTCAAGCCAACACTTTCTTGCTCCTATCATAATTAAGCTTCAAGTGTGGATTCAATTCCCAGCATCGATCTTTTCTACGACCATTTTTCCCACGGTGATCACAATGTATATTTCCTTTCTACTTTTACCTCAAGGAATATTTTTCCACTTTTCCTTTTTATCATTTTTTTTCAGTCACCAAAGCATGTGATTCAGATTTTTCAAATGTGATTTTTGAATCAGTTTTCATGGTCTTTCGACGAGTATCTTCTCTCTGAATGGTAGCACAAACACTAGCAAAAGAGGGAACCTATGAACCCATGAGAATATTGCTCCTCAAATTTTCATACTCTGGCTTCAAACTATTGAGAAGAGAAAAAATTTTATCTTCTTCTGCTCTTTGTAAAGGCATTGTAGCATCAATGGTATGAGGACGATACACATTTAATTCATCCCATAATTTTTGAAGATGCCCCAAATGTTCACTAAAGGTTTTATCTCCTTGCTCAACTGCTACAATTTCATATTTTAATTCAAAAATACATGCAATATTGTTATTACTGCCATATAGCTTTGACACAGCATCCCACAATTCTTTTGCAGATTCAAAGAATGTAAAAATCTCAGCAATATGAGGTTCCATAAATTAAGAAGCCAAGATCTAACAAGTTGATCATTTGCAAGCCAATGCTCATATTAGAAAAGTAATTATTCAGCTAATTTGATTGTATATCACATTTTGTGTAGAAGACATGTACCGCATTCTGTGTTGCATCAGAGAAGTTGTTTGTTGTGAAGCAGCGTGCAAGTTAAAGGTCTTGGGCTATAGTGAAATTTCAAATGGATTCATCATGGGCCTTTAAAGCCTGTAAACGCCCAATTCAATAATCCATTTTGATTTGTTGAATTGATGATTTCAAATTTAATTCATCCAATCAAATTACAATTTTTGTTTTTTTAGGATATGTTGTAATTCATATATATTGAATTAATTGTATAAGAATGATAAATCTACATCTACATTTTAGCTTTGAAGATGTTATCTCAAATTTAAAAAATGGTGTTTCCATTTGGGTATTGAAATTAGTATTTTCTGCACATTCATATTTATTGACCAATTTGGTCTCAATTTAAAATGATCAAGATATTTTCAATAATGCCACCCATAAAAATGATTTAAAGAAGCATTTTCTTAAGAAAATTTAAATGATAAAATTATTCCCAAATAAACTTACATATTTTGTTTTAAATGAAAATTATTAATTTTAGGGGTATTATTGATATATTTTTGGGTGTTTATATTAATATGAAGATTCTAAATTTAATTAATGGATATACTAATAACTCAAGTGTGATAATCATATTTATGGATGGTAATATTCACACCCATAAAAATAAGGGGTCGTTTGTTTTTCGCACTTAACACTTAAAGGTGCTGAATTAGGCTAATTAAGATATTTTTGTTTGTTTTTTTAAGTGGTCAAACCACTTAAAACCTAACAGACCCCTTTCCCTAGGCGATCTGTTGGCACCCTACGGTGACCTTCCAGCTAGCCCTTTCGCTCAAGTAAAGGATTCCCCGCATAGCTAAGCTATATTCTTTCTGAATCCTTTTAAAAAACAGTGGAAATGAGGGGAAATTTTTCGTTTTTATTTTAAACCTTTACAAAACATTTTATAAAAATTTGGACAGCATCCCGTCTCTTTTTCGAACTTAGCCACCTTGTAAATTATAAAACTTAACACTTCTAAAATATTATCAATCATTTCCCCCAAACTACAGAGCCCCAGACTCTCATTTTTCAACACAACCACAACCACAATTTCATATTTCAATTTATAAATTCATTAACAACAAAATCATATGTCATGCATCAATTTACTCCCAAAACATAATTTAAATCCATAAAAGGATATTTACAAAATCATATTGAGATAATAAAATATATATATACATCACCTAATCTCAAACAAAAAGAGGGATAGGAAATCACATCAGCACTATCGCCGCGGCTGCTTGGTGTCGTCTCGGGGTAATCCGCAGCTATGATACCTGTGCCTGGGGAGGTTTATTTAAAAATACAGAAAATGTTAGGTGAGCTTTAAAAACCCAGTGAGTGTTATATAATATTATTTGATAATTTAAATCTAATCCATTTGTTTTAAATCAAGTTTCATGCATTAATATTATAAAAGACATGTTGCACGATTTTTCTTTTCATAAACGGATCATCTATGGTTGCGGGGTTTTTATTCTAAAACCCTTTTTCTTTTTATGAAACCGGAAACTGGTCCGACTCCATTGGAAGGTGTCCTGCCAACCAGCCATTTTCATTTTTATAAAACCGGATATGGTTCGACTCCGCTCGAAGGTGTCCTGCTAACCAATCCGGCTCCCGCAAACCTATAATGACCTGTGCCTCATGGCACCCTAGTATAGAGCGGGATCCTGAAACGCTCTCTATCCGGTTCAACTATCTGTTGTATGGCTGCAAATATTCTAGCCTAACTGCGAGATCTCCCAGACTGTCCTCTGGGTGTTACTCCATTACTGGATCCACCATTAGTCTGCTCAGGATCATATTTTATGGCATTAAAACTATATCTCATTTATATATATATCTCATCTCGCCATTTCCAAATTGATATCTATTGTTTCATAACTCAAATTTCAAATCTAATAGACATGAATTTCTTAAATTAAAGGTTACGCATTACACTTTTGCTATGAAATTTTACTATTTCATCATAATTCACACTTAACTCCAAAATCTTCAATAAAAAACTTAAATCCTCCAATCTTATCTATATTCAAAAATAGACAATCATGTCCATATATACTAACTCAACCTCATTTTATCATATCCATTAGTTAACAAATTATTTAACATCAAAAAAATCTGATTCGTACAAGATCCATCTTACTTACCTGTTACCTTTCTAATGAACTCTATGACTTTTGTGATTCCTACTATCAACATTCTCAAAATTCGTGCTCTATGCTAAGCAGTTATTAAACATAATAATGTCGTATCTGTTTTAATTACTCAAATCATAAAATCATATCATCTAAGCATTTCAAAACTCAATCGTCAATTATTCATATCAATCCTAAATCAGTAGCCAATTCAAATGTAATAAACACTACAACTTCTGGTCATATTCACTAATTTCTCTCTCGGGTGGTAAACTAGGAGGCTCCCTTGAGAGCACACATTCGGAAATTTTCTAACTACCGGAATGTCTTTCAGCCTCTCTCCATTATCTCACACTTACAGTCTCCTGTTTCATATGTTGATTTTGATTCTAATAAATATGAATGTTTTGGAACTAAAGATTATACCCTACGCTTTCGCTGCGCAACTTTACTATTCAACATCAATACCTTACGCACATCATTAATAACATCTCAAAATCATTATGTCATTTTATGCGAAATTCAAGAATCAATGTAGAATTTTATCCCATACTCTAGAATTCAATTGCTTGAAAACTCCAAGACATAAAATTTTGGATCGCTTATGATTTACTTTACTCACATATCATCCTTCCAATTAATTCCACACTTTTATAACTCATAATATCAACATTTTCAAGTTCTACGTATTGAGCCAAATAATAATTAAACAAAATAACTCTATATCCATTCTAATTGATCAAAACATAAAGTTATATCATGCATAAAGGTAATGATCGACTTACCTAAGTAAAATATGAAATCTTTGCTTATCAATTTCATAAAAATGAATAGAGCATTTATTAATCTGAATGATATCACTTAGGAACTCATAATGCCCTTGGCGAGTTTCGAAAATCATCTTAGAAAGCTTTACATATCCTAAATTAATAGTATCCTTAATACACCTTTCTTAATCTCTTATTAATCTTCATCGTACTTATCATACTTGTAGGAAGCATCTTTTTCATATTACCTAAAATTACATCTGGTTCCCTAAGTCTGTTGAACTTCACTTCCTTTCGATAACTTCCTTCTTTTAACAATCCATCGTTCTATATTTAGACGACCAATTCATGCCTAATGAAACATCAAAATCATACATACATCTGGTAGCATCAAGTCTACCTTAAACTCTTGACTTGCTAGGTTTACTCTGCTACCTATATAAACTTTATTCGTTATAAGCGAATCATCCGTAGGGAGCGATATTAAAATGCTGCAATTGGGGGGTTCCATTCCGTATAACAATTATTCTCAAATCATTTTAAATAATTATACTTAAAATATGTCAGGCAATCATCATTTTTCCTATTATCATTTCTCATAATAATCAAAACTTAATAAATCAATTTGCATATTCTTATACTTCACGTAACTGTTAAATGCTAAATCGCCATTCATCAATAAACAGTTCATACCACCTTATCATCCTTTCTCATCCGTACTCTTAATACTAATAAATCCTTCAAGAATCATATACTTACGACAACAATACAATATCATATCCTTATAAATTTCCTTCATTTACCTCAACATTAACATTTATTCCAAAAATCAATCTATAGCTTTATCTAATATTTTGCAATCACCTTACTAAAATGCTGACCAATTCATCAACGCGCTTTTCTTCCAATTTGTTTACTCTCTCAATATCATTTTTCCTGCCATTGGGAGCCTCCCGCGGTTGCTACATCGCCGTTGCTAACATCTGCGCAAACTGCTGCGCATTAAAACTTCCTGCAACCTAGCCATCCGGTCCTCTCTACTCAAATGTAGGCTGCTCAACTGGGGCATTCACAAACCCCGTACCACGCTCAAGCTCCTCGAAAAAAATGGTGCCTCAGTAGCTGGAGCTCTTGTGAAAGCTCTACCGGAACCCCGTCTATCGCATCCGCGTCAATCCATAGTGATGTGATTTCGAAACATCAAACTTATGAAAAACTTGAAAATCTTTTCAAATTACGATGCATGACATTAAAATACATGTGGTTGTGTATTTCATTATCAAAACAAAACATTCTATATTTTTATTTTCAAAATTGCGCTTAAACCACACTCTGATACCACTCTGACAGAACCCTTTCCTTAGGCGATCTGCTGGCACCCTATAGTGACCCTCCAGCTAGCCCTTTCGTTTAACTAAAGGATCCCCCGCAAAGCTAAGCCATATTCTTTTTGAATCCTTTTCAAAAACAACGAAAACGAGGAGAAATTTTTTGTTTTTATTTTAAACCTTTACAAAATATTTTATAAAAATTTGGGCAGCATCCCGTCTCTTTTTCAGACTTAGCCATCCTGTAGGTGTCCTGTCAACCAATCCGGCTCCCCCCAACCTATAATGACCCGTGCCTCATGGCACCCTAGTATAGAGCGGGATCCTGAAACGCTCTCTATCCGGTTCAAGTAGCGGAATCTTGCATCGCTACTGAGCGGAACTCTGTCTCGCTCGGGTAAGTTAGCTAATAATATATCCTTCACGTGCATTGGGCTAATCTCTCAGACATCTGACTGACATGACATCTTACGGGTGTCTCCCGCAGTTAATATAGATAGTGACATACTGACACTACTAACTCTACCAATGCATGCTTCGGGTACTCAACCCAGACCAGTAATAATATGATACTCTCTGGGTAAGCCATAAGTTTTTTTTTTCATCTTTATAAAGTTGCAATCTCTTTCATAAATATCATTCAAAACAAGAAATCATTGGTTTAATGAAAACACAAAACCATATTATCTGTTACCGTGCCATTTATCATTTAAATCATATTTCACTTTCATCAAAATATCAAAACATGCATGAAACATTCATTCATTAATCAAATCAACAAAAACGTATTAAAAATCATTTTAACACTCACCTTAGCTATCACTTCCGAACAGCTCTCCCGAAGGTTCTAAACTGCTCCTTATCGCTCTTCCCTTACTTCACTAGCTTGTTTGTCACCTATACAACATATATGTATATGTAAATTTACGTTCGCGTCAACTTCTGGAAACTCAAAATAATTAAAATTACATAATTGCCCCTGAATGACCCCTTTTAGGCGTAATTCTCCATTTTTGGTTCCTTAATTTAAATCTCCGACTTTTAATAATCTCAATAGACCTAATTAAACTCATTAGGATCATCCGAACTCTTTACGGACGTCATATGGGTCAATTTACAAAATTACCCTTTAAACTAGTTTATTGCACGATTTGGTTTCTTTTTAAATCCTTGATATTTTCTCAGTTTCCTAAGCTCCCAATAAACTTAAATCCACTTATTTTTCAACTTATTTTTACTCAAAATCAACTAACAACCAAATCATGATAAAATCCATTTCAAACTCAACTTAAATACTAACAAAATCACCAACATCAAGAGTAAACAACTCACCCCTTATCTTCTTCACGAAATCACTCTATTTCTCTTTGCTTAGACTTCGTTCTGGGGTGGGTTCAAGCTAGTTTTCTTCCTCTTTTCTTCCCTCACTCGATCCCTCTCTCTCGCGGTTGATTTCTCATTTTTCTTCCCCGATCTACCCTCTCTATTCTGGTTTCAGTTTCAGCTGTGTTCTTCACTGGTTTTGAGCTTAAAAGGGGTATCGGTTGCAGCTGAAAAGGGAGTGAATCGGCTGGGTTTCGCATTGGGTCTTCGTGGTGGTCGCGATGGCAGCTCGCCGTCACCGGTTCCGCTTCGATCAGGTTTGGCTTGCGCGCGATTTCTTCTTCGCTTCAGGACAAGCTCGGGTCGAGCTCCGTAGCTGGTCTTCACGCAGTTTGAGCTAGTTTTAGGCGACAATGGTGGCTGGATTCTGCAGGTCGATGAGCTCGGTGGTGACAGCGGCTCATCGCCGTCTCCTTCCACGCCGATCGGGTCTGATTGCAGGTCAGGTGCACTTGCGATTCGGCTCGGTTTCGGGTCTGCTTTCGCCGTCGATCTGCTCAGCTTCGAGTCATCTCCATCTTCCGATTCTGGTCGACGCCGGCGTCGTCGATCGGCGACAGCTCTTTCCTCTCTTCTTCTCTTATTCTTCTTCTTCCTTTCTTCTTCTTCTTCTTTCTGGTTCACGACAATAACTTGGACTCAACTTTATGAGTCAAATCATCTTTTTGGCTTCTATTTTCCTCCACAAGCAATTCCTATAATACCAATTTCATCCTTTAAAAATTTCAATCTCCTCCCTTGACTTTTAGCTTAATCCTAATTTGACCACAATTATTAAAACTTATCTTCGATTTAGTCCCTGATTTCCTTAAATATTTACTCGATTTCGTTCACCATTTTATCATTCCGTTTAATCTTCAATAAAGTTTAATTCAATCCTTATCGGTCCTCTATGACCTTAAGCGTTTCCATAAACCATTTAGAGTCTCTAATCGATACTTAGGGACTATTCTTGGGAAATCCATAAAATCAAATTCGAGGGCTTACAAAACCACCCAAAAACCACTGAAAAAAAAAAGTAAGGGGTTATTTGTTTTTCGCACTTAACACTTAATGGTGCTGAATTAGACCAATTAAGATATTTTTGTTTGTTTTTTTTAAGTGGTCAAACCACTTAAAACCACCCAAAAACCACTGAAAAAAAAAAAGTAACACTTTCTTACTTTTCACTGAATACCAAATCACTGGATGATTTTGTAAATATATTCTTCCAAGTTTATCCTTCCCAAAATAACATATTTCCAAGTTTATCCTAGTTATATATTATATAAATTTCTTTTAATGCTTTAACAAATAACATTGAAAAATAAAAACCATAAACATCTTAACATCAAATTTTTTTATAGCTGGATTCCTATATTTCTCCGATCAAATTCTGAGAAGAATCTTTATTGATTTTATTTATTAAACTACTTGTGGAGTAGCCCATATTGTGTTTATTTGTTAAAGCTTCATTGTGTTGTTTTTTATGTATATTGATGGGAATTTGTTTTGTATATTGAGTTTGTTTGTGTTTAATAGAACCTCAAAGTTTCTCCTTTTTTTTTTTATATTGGATTTGTTGTAGAATTTGTTTCTTCTTTTGGTTTTTTATCTTAGAGTTTTATTGATGGGAACGCCATAAATCTGGACAATATTATGTCAACTGTTATGGGGTGCCCTTGGACATATCAGCAGGTCTTTATGTTTTTGTGGGGTATATATATATTGATTATTGTTGTAGGTGTTGCTAGTGCTTCATTATCGTTGTTGTTGGTGTTTTTTTTTTTTTTTTTTTCCATTATTATTGTCAGTGATGTATATAATCTTTGTCATGATATTGTTGATTATTATTGTTGATTTGTTTATTTTATCAAAATTATTATGCATGCCGGTAGTTTAATTTATGATATCATTGATTTTTTATGATAATTTCAACTTTAAATTTTTATATAGATGTCTCAAAATAGCGAAAGTTGTAGGGCAAATTTTTATATAGAGTCGAAAAATATCAATTGATGATGAACTATTCGTCCAATATTACGATGAGGAGCTTTAATTGGATGGTGACAATGCCAATGATCAAAGTCAAACACCAAGCACAAACAATGAATATAGAAGATCAGATCAAGTGTTTATGCAACAAGTCAGAGACTAAATTGCAAATCAATTTGTTTAAGTATTTGATAATTTTTATTTAATTATAGTAGCAAATATATATTATTTTACAATTTCAACTTTTGTTGCAATAATAATTCAATTTAAGACCATTTCGTTTTTTTTGTTTTTAATTTGAATATATAAATTTAATTGACTCTATGATAATAATTCATCTTATTTTAATTATGAATATATATATATATATATATGCGTTTTAGTATTTGTTAAATAATTTATTATATTTTTTTATCATATCAAATAAAGTTACGTAACAATTAATAGTAAAAGGACATAAATATCACATTACTAGTTTTCAGATAATTTTAACTTTAAAAACAAACAAGATTACTGTACATTCAGAGGTAAGAAAAAAAAAAACAAACATGTCTTTCAGATTTCAGGTTTCAGTCACTATTCAGTTTTCAGTCTTCAGTGGTACTGTTCAGTCTTCAGACAAAAAAAACAAATGACCCCTAACTATCTTTTTTAATCCCATCTAATAATAAGCCAAACTTTACAAAATCTTAGAGGACAAAAGGAAACTTCACTTCTGATGGTGGTCCAACTTGAAAGAAAATGGCAGTGTTAATACCAGAGAGATTGGATTATTTTTTTATTTTTTTTGAGGAGGAGATATTAGATTTTTGGCAAGCTATTATAAGTCACACAATAAATATCTAACCTTCTTCTACAATCTATAAAGAAGTGACAAAAATATGAAAGAACTCAATCTGCACAAGTTATTTTAAATGTGAAAATTTTTAGTACTAGATTTATTCTAAAAATAAAATATTATAAGATACACTGTAGGCGTGCAAACTTCAAAATTATAGACTAGAATTTGTGTTGCATCAAAGAAAGTGAAAGGTCATGGGCTATAGTGAATTTCAAAAAGTGATGATGTTTCCATTCTTCAAAAATGTTACGTACACCCGTTTTTTTTGCACATCCAATAAAAAATTTAAAATTTTTCTAATTTGTTTTCAAATCCCACTTAATACCATAACTATTCTTTTCTCTTAATTTATTGTATATATTTTTTAAAACACACCTGTTAAGTCAGCCACAAATAAACTATAATATATGTTAAAAGTAGATTCAATATAAATTATTTCGTTGTTACTTATTAGGAAATTTTTATCTTACCATTTAAATTTTTTTAAACACCTTCATTGTACATGAAATGAAACCTATACTAAGCAAATAATATAATACAAATTCATTGAATCCATTAGCTTTATTTTTTATTTTTTTATTTTTTTATAATTAAAGATTTGTGTATAAGATAATATCTATTTTATTATTTTACTCTTTCAAATCCTAATTTTTCATTTATATCATAAGATTTGCATGAATGATTATCAGCTAATTTTTAATTAAATTAGGATGGCATGAATTATTGGAAATGATTAAGTGAGGGTTTGATGATGAACACTTTTTAACTTTTATGATAAAAGTCACAAACTATTTTTCCTCTAAAACCCTAATTTTTCATTTATATCATAAAACTTACATGAATGATTACCGATTAATTTTATAAAACCCTAAGTAACACACTTTTTTGATGATGAAATGTGAATATTGATTTAGATCTATAGTTTGTGGATGATTTGAAGTATAACATTTTGCTTGTTTGTTGATATGATGAAGAAATTGGAAAAAAAAAAAAAAAAACCTTTTTGTTTGGTTTATGATGGCTAATTTCTAGGCGCGCCCTGAGTTCACACGACACATACATGAGAAACCCGTGCAAATATATACAATCCACAAGTAATACAATGATGAGTAAGATATTGTTCCCACGGAGATTGGGCTAATTTATCAAGTACTAAAATTATTTCAAAACTAACCTATTAAAACTACCGAAAATGAGAAATGAACTTACGAACACCAAACTAAAATTAAGAACTAAAAATAAAGAACAAAACTAAGAAGGTAGGAGCTCTAGAATTGTAACTTCACCTCAGTAATTCACCCAACATAATCATCTACCATTTTCACTCTATCTCTATCTAATCTTCAATCGAGTAATACCTAATTTATCCACACGTCTCTTCCAATAGTCTAGTGGATATGCTCAAACTCACCTAACCCACTATATTCCTATGTTGATCAACTAATTTGAGTTCATTAAGTTTAGATTACTCAATAATGATTGCACAAGCAACACAAGTATATTCCTATCCCATGCTACTGATGTCACTTTTATTGGGGTCTAAACATATATATTCCTTTTCCAAGTTCAATATGGTTACTAAATCTCCTAATTAGTGATCAATTAATTTCGGAGCATTAAGCACAATTAAAGTAAAAGATTATAATGGCGAAATCAAGTTTTAAAGATAAATGATAAATCAAGCTACATAGTTTGGTTATATTACAACCTTAGACAATAAATTAGTTCATGAATATAAAGAGAAAAACAATCAGACAATGCACTATCAACATATTTTAACAATAAACACAAATAAAAAAGAGAAAGTAAAGCTTATGGGGTTGGTGTGAAACCTGCTCCTTTCCAAGAGTGTCACTCCTTCCCTTTCAGGTTAGAACTTCCTCCCTAGTTCTTCTCCTTGTTAAATGGTGCAAAGATGGAATGATTTTGCTCCCTTAGCTTGGAAATGGTGGAACTTTGTTGTTGGAGCCCTAGGGGCTGCTCCCTCTCCAAAAAACCTCATTTTTCAACAATTGGTGGTGTATTTATAGCTCTCCCAAATCTAAGGCACGAAAGTGCGTGTGAAAGGTCAAAAGTAGTCTCTGAATTTTCCTCCTGCGTTGGCCTAGATGAGCGCCCAAAGAGGCACAAATGAAAGGGTGGAGCACGCTCAAAGGTGCGCTTGGCTGCAATACAATACGCATGTTAGCGTGGTTGTGGCCTGATGACGTGCTCAGATGCGTGCTGAGTTGCTAGGCAGAGGGCATGAAGGCGCGCAAGACATTTTGTTACGGCAGGGGAGTGCGCCTAACTGCGTGCTAGGTGATAGGGCGGCGCGCACGTCAGCGCGCTTCTAGCAGTGAGTAGCGCTTGGTTGCGCGCTGGCCTGGCTGGGGGTGTGGCAATGAGCGAACTTAGGGCAATAGCTAGCACTTAGTCGCGCGCTGAGAAGGTTGGTAAGCGTGGCAATGCACGCTACTGAGTTGAACTAAGGCTTGATGATGCCTTAACCAAGTTTTTCGCCTCAAATTGGTTCGATTATATCCATGTCATCGAGCACACCATTTTCAAACTTAATTCCTGAAACAAGCTCACAACCATATTAAACAAACCAACATTTACTCAACGATCAAGCAAAAGACTTAAATTTGGAGGCTAAAATCAAATATCGAAATGGTGTAATCAGTTTATAAGAAAATCTGACAAGAGAATAAAAAATGTTGATGTGGTGATTGAATGTTTGACAATATTTTTGATGATTAAATTAGGATTATATAAATGAGTGTTGGACTTTTTAATTTTTGATGGAGAAAAGTTAAGTTTTGAAAGAATAACAAAGAGAAAAATTATGGATTGAAAGAGTAACAAAGAGAAAAATTAGGGATTGAAAGAGTTAAAAAGATTTAAAACATAAATGATATTTTAATTAATAATTGGTGGATGTACTTATAAAATATTTACCCTTTTAATAATTTTACTCAAGGGTAATATTGTATACTTAAAAAAAAAAAAATGCTAACATGTGGTGTAAATAAAATTTTGGTGGGTTGGAAATTATCGCTACTCAATTTCAAATGGATTCATGGGCTTTTAAAGCCTGTAAAGGCCCAATTCATTTTGGTCTTTGATCCCAAATATACAATTGTTCATTAAACCTCAATAATTCATTATTATTTGTTGAATTGATGATTTCAAAATTAATTCATCCAATCAAATTACAACTTTTGTTTTTATTTGTTATTTTTTTTAAAGATTTGTAGCAATCCAAATATATTGACTTAGTTGTATAAGAATGATAAATCTACAACTACTATTGAGCTTTTAAGTTGTTATGCCTAATTTGAAAAATCATAGTTCCATTTGGGTACTGAAATTAGTACTCTCTATATATTCACATTTATTGACCAATTTGGTTTCAATTTAAAATGATTAGGACATTTTCAAGTTATGGTGGCATGATTTTGTAAAGAAAATTTATATGATAAAATTATTCCCAACCAAAATTATAAAGAAAGAGAAAATACAAATAAGCAAAATAAAATTTCTATTTTTACAACTTGAAACATTTTTTTTTTAAAAAAAGTGAAAACAAAACCAAAAAAAAAAAAATTGTGAGAAGTTGTAACGAAGATAAACAAAAATCTTTATGGATTTTATATAATATCAAACAACCTTTTAAATTCCTTAAATGCAAAAATTATTGTGGGGCATTGAAGATGATGAGTGTGAAAACATGGGACTTTTTGGGTGCCTTGATGTGATTTCTATAGAAAATATTGAGAGCTTCTTACATTCCCACCATTCTATTCGTGTAAACCCTTGATTTATATATTTATAGTTTCTCCAGTAATAGTCTTTGAGTAATGATTTGAGACCATAAATGATTAATGAAAGTGTCTAAGATTGTAGAGACCCTTTAGAGATTTATTTAAACCTAATCGGAGGATAATTAAAAGGGTAAAATGGTAAATGACATTAAGTAATTATAAGTGTGACATAGGGACTAAAATAAAAACAAGTTTTAATATTTGGGATCAATTAGAATTAAGCTAAAGTTGAAGAATGAAAACGAAATTTTTCAGGGACAAGATGGTCATTTTTGAGAAAGTTGGAGAACAAAATGTGAGACTTTCAGCCCATTTACACAATTCAAGTCACAAAAATGTGACAAACACAGAAAACAAACAGAGAGGCCGAGAGAAGTGCCGAGTGAGCGAGAGAGGAAGGGAAGGTTTGGCCAAGTGGGAGAAGAAGAAGATCAAGTGGGTTCAAGCCATTTTCGAGCCTCCCATCAAGCCTTCAAGTCAACCTAAGTTAGAGAATCAAGTGAAGAGTCAAGAACAAGAAGCAAAAAGTGAAACCAAGGAGAGACAAGGGGTGGTTCGACCATGTGAGGGAGAGGAGAGATCAAATGATTCCACCCCATTTTCGAGCTTCCAAGCAAGTCCTCAAGATCACTTAAGCTAGAAGAATGAATTAGAACAAGGAACCAAGAAGAAAAGAGATGAGTTTTCCCATTTTCAAATTTGTATGGTGGTTGGAATGTTGATGATTTTTGTTGGTGTTTTTGTTGTGATTAAATGTGGGTTTTTATGTGTGATTTGAGATGAGTATTTAGTGACCATAAGCAAGAGTAGATCATATGAAATCATTAAAGTTTGAGATATTAGGGTTATGTTGGAAAAACCCTAAAGTTTGAATGGAGAATTGTTTGATTATAATGTATTATAGACAAAGTGTTTGATGGAATGTCTAAGTGAATTAACATGGAAAAACTTAGTGAAATAAGCTTGGTGAGTGTTAGGCTATGAAAGGCCATAGTGAGGGTTGCCATTGAAATTTGATGGTATTAAGCATGATTCCATGTTGAATTAAGGGTCATTAAGTGTTAAATCAACTTAAAATTCAAAGAGAATTGCATAGGGACAATGTGGTTAGTTTCCACCCGATAAAGGGTATTTCCAATTTTTCATGAAATACCACTCTTTATATGCATTATGAGTGTTATTAAGCATATTCAAGTTAGTGGTGAAGAGAATTAAGTTTAGAAACCAAATGTGTAAAAGTTACCTTGAAAAAGTGGTGAAAATGTGATGTTTTTCCTAGGTTTCGCCATTCAATAGTTGGAATTTTTCAGAACTATTTTACGAGTGACCTAAGTTCGAGTTGGGGAGATGAATGGAGCAAGAATTAAGGAAAGAAAATCAAGGGAGAGGGCTGTGAACTGTGTTTGGCCAAAGGGGGTGCAAAAAATGTGATTTTTCGTTTTGAGCCCCAGAAAATTATTTTAGGTATATGGGGATGTTCCTAGGTGAAAACAAATAAGATTCATGAAAAGAAATCGTAATTTTAGAGCGTCGGTTAAGTAGAAATCAAGTAGAGAAGCTTTTTTTAGTGAAAAGTGTCATTTAATGGGTTATTTGAGTTAGAAGTTATTTAACAAGTTTTTGGAAGTTAAATGTTGTATATTCTAAGTGCGAATATGATGTGTAAGTGAGAAGGAAGCAAGCGGAGCACGACTAGGCCCTTAAAGAGCCTTGAACCAAGTTTGCAATCTAGATGAGTGGTACACTTTATATTTCAAAGTGTTTGTAATTGCTTTGTATAACTTATTTTGTATTGAAAAGCTTTAAGATAAGTTTTACTGAGATTTGAGGTTAAAAGCTCTATTTTATAACTTTTAAAAGTTGAGACATTTTGGGCTTTTGCCCTTAGCAAAGATATTTTAGTACATATTGCACTCAGAAATAAGTTTTAGTGTTTATTGCACTCAGAAATGAGATTTAGTGCTTAATGCACCCAGAAAATAAATTTGTGCTTTTTGCACTTAGAAAGTTAAAGTGAAAGAGATTTCCAAAGGCCATTAGTATACCATCAGATTATATTCTTAAGTTTTAGACCCAGCCGGTATATCCCACATCAGTATGACAAAGTCTTTGGGGGATGCATCACTAACTTGGGGAGAAATCGAGTCTGTCATGTCGCCTCTACTTATGTGGAATATTGTCTTGCACTATGGTTAGCGATGTAGCATTCCGCACATAGTCCTGAGATGTCTCAGATAGCATAACGGTTGGTGTCAATTAAAAATCGCCACTTGACATCACCACGTGACATTGCCACAATGAGCGGCGTTAGCTAGTTGCCGTGTGGTCAGATTATTTAGGGGTACGAATAGTGTTTTTAGAAAGAAAAGTTAATATTTGAAAGTTAGAAATCATTTTCAGATTTCATTGCAAATTATGAGTTTTGTTTATCATTTTGTATGGTTTATAAGTTATAAATATTATATGTGCTTTATAGTTTCCAAGCTTTATATGAAGATTTATGCATATATGAGTTTACAGTTTTTATATTCTAAGTTTACTAGCTTTATATGAAGTTATGAATATATGAATTTTATATATATTCTTTATGCATGTTTTGCATTGAAATGAAATTTCAAATTGGGCAAGTTTAAGTATAAAAAAGCCCACCTTCAAAAGTTTTCAGGAGGTATTTTATAAATTAAAGTTTTTAGAGAAAAAGTGTTATAAGCACTCACTGAGCTTTCAAAGTTCACAATTTTCTATTTTTATTCCTAAAAACCTCCTCAGGTATTGATGAGGGTGACCAAGAAGAGATAGCTCCTCCAGAAGTATAGATGGACATGTCATGACGAAGCTTCTGCGCATTTGATACATTGCATATTTTGTAGTTTAAAGAAATCATTTGTAAATCTAATCTTTTGAGTTGTAATGAGTGGTGAATGTTTAAGAAATTTGAAAGTTTGCAAATGGGTTGAACTATGAGTTTATGCTTTTGATTTTGATAGAATACAACTATGACTGGAAATGCATGTTTGTGGATAAAGAAGTTGGGTGGTATTTGAAAAAAAATAGTTAGAAGTGTAATTTTCCCTTTTACAGGTTTTGAAAATGTAAAAAATGCAGTCATTATGCTACCGGATTTTAGTTTTGAAAAATGAGTTGGATTTTAAATTGAAATGAGATTTTAGTTTTAAAATAAAATCAACCTAACTAGTTTTCAGTAAAAAAAAAAAAAAAGAGTTGAGTTAATGAGTTTAAAGAGAAAGTTTAAGGGTTCGCTCTACGAATTTCTCGTAGCCCGCCTAGTAGAGTTTAAGAGAAATCCGTTGAGGTACCCAGCGAGACCCTTTCGGATAAGAGTTTAGAGAGATCCGAATTGAGTCGCGTCAATTCTAGTGTTTATATCAATTTCCACTAACATTTACAACAATTTACATAGATGATATAATTCAATTTTGTTAAATTTTGTAAACCACTTTCTTACAAATAACCTCTTTAGTTTTTGTTGTGAGAGAGTTACCCGTAACTTATCTAAAAATTTAATATTTACAGACACATAAAACTTTTTTATTTTTTGTAGCATCCTCCCCTGGACTAACAGGTTGACTAGGTTTGACAGTCAAGTTGTCACTTTCACTATTTAAAAGATGTTAAAAGATGAAATTGCCCTTATATATATTGTCAGTGGGTTTAAAAAACCAAAACTAGAAAAAAAAATTATTTTAATTCCCTAAAGTCATCTTCCACTAAAAAAAAAATTCAACTCAATCAATCACCATAAATTCTTCATCATCTTCATCATCTTCAAGAACTGAAAACAAACCATACTCAACCTCAAAAAAATCATATGAAACTCATGAAAAAATCGTCATCAACCTCAAAAAGCTAAAAAAAAAAAAATCCATCTGAAACCTATTTGAAACCCCTCTAAAAATCATTATCAACCTAAAAAAAAAAAAAAAAAATTACCTGGGTTCCACCATAAAAAAATCATCATACCGCCAGATATTCTACAAGAACTAGGAAAAAAAAAATCAAACTCAAAATCATCTTCAACCTTAACCCATTTAGAACCACCATCAACCCATCTGAAAAACCAATTACATTCTCCTTAGCGAAACCACTCATCATAGCCTCCACCTCCTCCACACTGAGTTCGACTTTGAACCCAATTGAACCCAGATAAATCAAGGTGAACCAATCAGACATGGAGTGAACCTAAATGAATCTAGGTTCAACTTCTATCCCAATTTAACCCAGATCTAGGTTCAAAGAATAAGAAAAAGAAGAAGAAGAAGAAGAAGAAGAAGAAGAAGAAGAAGAAGAAGAAGAGAAGGATAAGAAGAAAAAGAAGAAGAGAGAGATAAGAAGAAGAGAGAAAGAGAGAGAGAGAGAGAGAGAGAGAGAGAGAGAGGATAGAGACTACGACTGGTTTGAAGAAGAAGAAGAAAAACAAAAGAGTGGAAAGAGATGGTTACTTGTTGGGTTTTATTTTTTTTAATAAATTTTTTTTTAAAAAAACATTTTTCTCATGGAGGATGAATATTCGTTTTTTTTAATTTTTAATTTTTTTTTCTTAAATTAGTCTCCACCGTCCATCCGAAGATGGACAGTAGAATCCGATTGAAAAAATATTTTTATTAAAATTTTTATTTTTATTTAATTTTTAAATTTTTTCTCAAATTAATCTCCATCATCCATTTGAAAATGGATGATGGAGATATGATTAAATTTATTTTTAATTTATTTAAAGTTTTAAAATTTATTTAAAAAATAAAAGTAAATTTATTCAGGGGTAATTTCATCTTTAAATATTTTTTACACAGTCAACCATACCTAGTGATGGTAAAAGCAGTCAACCAGTTAATCCAGGGAAGAATGTTGCAAAAAAATCAAGAAATTATACACACCTGTGAATATTAGATTTCGAGGTAGGTTGGGGATAATTCTCCATTTTTATTATTTTTAAATGCTTAAAATTCTAAATAAAACAATATTTTTTAGGAATCGTGTCTTCTTGTAAATTCTAAATTTGAGGCGAAGAATTTACCTAATTCTTTTTTTCTTTCTTTCTTAAGATGAGGAAGGGCAATTAGATTTGGAGAAAGCTACCCACTTTTGTATTTTAGGATAAAGATGAAACTTGAACCCTACATCTCTTAAAATTAAGGAAAGTATTCAACCACTCATACTAAAAAGGTAGTGTGTACCTTATTCTCATTTTTTTTCCTAAACACTGACACTTTTATGGATCAAATGACTATCGAAACTTGTCGAGATAAATTGTTGATAGCACGACCCGGATGACTATTTCCACAATTGACGAGAGGACAACTCCTACAAGAGAAGACTTACAATCCATGTATTGTGTTTTAAAGGATAAGGGTATTACTTGAACCTTTGGTCTGTTAAGGTCAAAGTGAGAACTCAACCACTCCTACTAAAGGGTGGTGTGTATCTTATTCTCATTCTTATTAACTATTAAAGCTAGCATATTTTGACCATCAAATTGTAGGCCACCTTCTTAATAAATTTAGGACAATAAATGGATCCCATAATAACTAGTATGATTTTAATATGGATATCAACTTACAAAAATTTATTAGACTAAATTAATTATGAAACTAAAATACATAAATTACATAGTAGTAATACTTTGAAAATTGTACACTAGAATGATAGACAACTTGCTTTAACAACATTCAAAGATAAATTGTTGGATAGCATCTCCCAAGCAACTGGCTGCTATCGGCAAACATGTCAGTTTTATCAAATCTACAACATAAAAAAGAAAGTGAGTATTGATTTTGTAAATAAGTATAACTTCTAAATTAGTTGGAAATTTTTTTTGGAGTATGCATCTCACATTTGAAACAATTTTTACAAGATGCGTATCCAAAATTTACAAGCACAAACATTGAGTGATCATATGTCTTATCCTACTTATAGCACTAAATAGTAAACACAGGCATCAATGTGACAAACAACAAATGAACAAGGAATAACAAAGTATGGCAATATTTAGATTTTAAAAGTTTAACTAGTTATGGACCCATCTCTTGTCAAGTATGTAGTTGAAGAAACAAAAAGAAGCTAAAAATATATTGTAAACTGCAATTTTTGTTGCCGTTCTAAAGACAAGCTTAAAATTTTGCTCCATAAATGAAAAAAAATTTACTTATGTAATAAAGATTGGAGTATTTACCTTATATTGAGAAAATGACTTGCACTTTGCTAATTTCTTCTCCTTTCTCTTCTGTTTCTTCCAGCAAACTTCAATACTTTTCTTTCAACCATACTTACAAACCACCATGGCTTTCTTGTTGAGAATGCAATATACCCCATTGACAAGCCAATCACAAGTCCACTTCCGTAACCCATCAAAATAATTTTCCAATCAAACCAACTTGAAGTATTCTGTTCTTCTTGAAATGTTGTTGGCTCTAATTTTAGGTCTTCATCATTATTGCATTTTTTGACAATGGTAATCCACACAACCCCAAGTTTCCAATATAGGTATTGTTTTCAAATGTATCAAACTTACTCCCTCGTGGTATAAGCCCTTCAAGCCGATTGTATGAGAGGTTTAGTACCGAAAGAAATATTAGACTTGTTAATTGTTTAGGAATCTCACTCTCAAGCCTATTTGAAGACAGATCTAAAAATTCCAGCTCTGTCAAATTTTTCAACGAGGTTGGAATATGACCAATTAGATTGTTATTAGAAAAGTTGAGAACTTTTAGAGAATTCAATTTTCCAACTACCTCTAGAATTTGTCTTTAAAACTTGTTACTTAACAAATTCATAGTAGTGAAAATGATAAGAATTCTCTCCAATATAATATCAACTCCTTTCATAGTCACCATTGCTGAATCTTCATTATAATAATATCCCATATGCTCCAGTTCAACACCATTTTTTTCCTAGCTCATTATCGCCTGAAATTTTTGGAAAGATATGGGTTGAAAACGACCAGTGAAACTATTGTGTGCGAGGTTATACCCAATGTTAAAATCTAGGTATTAAGATTATTAGCTATTTATTAACAATGTTTGAAGCACATGAAAATCTGGTCATTAAAAACAATGTTTGGAGAGATACAATGAAAAATTTTATGGAATGGGAGTTGGTCCTTCAATAAGTCCGGGTTTGATTTGTCTATGTGAACAGGCCAAGGGAGACCTACCTTAGGTCCAGACAGGGCACGTACCCCCTTCTGAAATTTTATGAAATTTTATAAAGTTTATGATGTTAGCAACTAGATATTTAAATCTATGAATAAATTGTTAGGTATTGTGCCCTAAGAGCTTGTAATTTGTAAACGTTAATAAATAATAAATAAATAAAATTTATTTTATTCAAATTAATGTGCAATTATGAAATGTTTGCTTCATACGAATATCATGTAACATCCATGATTACTTATGTAGTCTCAAACTAAGTATGCAAGTGTTATATACAAGATGATTTAGTTTGAGATTAGTAATCTAAAGAGTCCGTAGAAAGCAAACAAAGTTGGGTATTTTGTTTGTGGTAAATCTACAACTACGGTCCATTTCGTATTTGATATGATGATCTTATCCAGGATTGTTCATATGGCGATATGAAAATGGAGGCACTTATATAATAGAGATTATATAGGACTGGACCACGATAAAATGAATTTCTTATTAATATCCATTAAACAAAGAAATTCTTCTTTATCACAAAGAAATTCTTCTTTATCATGTAGATGATCATATATGGATTGATCTTAATCCTGAGTATTTTATGGACTCCTATTTGTTGGGTCATGTCTTTTGATTTACATGGGTGAGACTGTTATAGATTTACGGTCAATAAGCTTCGTACTTTGGAGATGTGATTTAATAAGTGGCTAGGAACATTCTACACAATAGTGGAATCCACTCCTTCTTGCAAGAAGTAGATGAGTAGTTCTCTTAAGTATTGATTCGGGTCTTAAACAATAAGAGCGCTCAACTTTCTGTTTACGAGTAAACGGAAAGATAAATTCATAAGTTGTTATGGATATATTGTTCATTAGAAAATCAATGGTACTTAATGGAACAAGATATAATTAGAGAGGTATAACGGATTTTATTAACCTAGCTCTAATTATGAACTACTCATGGAGGATCGAATCATATGAAATGATTAAATCGATGGACACTGAAAATTCAGATTGTGTAAAACATCTACACTTTTGAGAGTGCAACCTTAAGTTTTAGTGGAGTAACTCTAAGGTTAATAATAGTGAATTATTAATTAAAGAGTTTAATTAATAATTCCGATATTATTGGAGCTCAAATTGTAGGTCCATTTGGTCCCCTTACTAGCTCACAACCACATAAAGAAACAAGTTGAAGAATATAATTGGATTGTCCGATTATTGGTGTACATATAAATTAATGTACATGTTCATAAATTATTTAAATAATTTGATTATTTAAATATTTATAATTATTTAATTAATGATTAATTATTTAATTATTTGTAGAGGTCATGGGTTCATTTCTAAATGATGTCATTAAATTAATTATGATTTAGAATCATTTAATTTAATGAAAAATCATTTAATTAATTAATGGAAATAATAATTTTAATTGGAATAAAATTCCATTTAAATTATATGAAAAGAGTTTTAATTTAATAGAAATTAGATTTCATATTAAATTAAAAGAATAGAATTCTAATCCAATAAGGAATTTGATTCCATATTGGATATAAATTAAGTCTTTCAATTTAAATAGGAATTTGGATTCCTTGTTAAGTAGGAAGTGCCCTAATTTACCAATATAGAAAAAGATGTTTTATGATTGATAATGAGAGTGGTGGTTGAGAGAATTTTTGGCTACTTGAACCAAAAATTTTTCATTGATTAAAAATCACCTAATAACCATCTACTTCAAAAGGATCTTCAAAAGATTGTGTCCACACACAGTTTCTTTTGTGAAGGGTCATAGCAAGGAAGATCAGGTGGTGAAAAATCTGCGAATCAAAAGGGATCAATTCAATCTTCATGTAAGGTAAGATTCGATCTTATTAATTTAACTATTGAATCATTATTACTAGCATCGATTGGGCATGTTTTGTTTGAAAATTTTTAAAATTCACGTTTCCGCATTCGAATTAAAATCGAAATTTTTCCCTTCAATTGGTATCAGAGCCCCGTTTTGCTAGTTTAATAATTGATTCAATAATGATTGAATTTTTCTTTTGATTATGATTCTTTGTATGTGATAGAGTAGGCACAAATTATTGTTTGATGTGCATATTTTATATTCATGTTTGATGAATTGGGTTTGCATGGATTGATCGTTAATTATATGGTTCTTTGACTAATTTAATTTGATTAATTTGTAAGCCGTTTGTGGCAATTTAATTTCCTTGTAATCATAGATTTAGGATTTTACTTTTGTCGAAGAATTAAACACGAAGAAGGATGCTTTTATGGGCGAAAATTGGAGTTGAAATCGGCTAAAATTCTGGGTTATCGAAACGGGGCTATGGCTGTCCACAAAATTGTTTTGAACAGCCCATAAGGGCAGATTTGTGCGGCTGTATAAACTGGTTTTGAACCAGTTTCGGCCGTGCAACCAAGTGTGTGCAGGTCTGATGGCGTGACTGGTTTTGAACTAGTTCGAGTGCGCAAGAGACAGCGAATCGAATGCGACCAACATGCACCAACAGTGCATGTGATGCACGGCCAGACATGGTGCATGATCTGGGGTGCGTTTACGAAGGACTGGTGCGACTGGTTATGAACTAGTGCAACACTGGTCTGCTGTATGTCTGGTTCGACTGGGACAACAACGCGAATGGCTGTACGAAGGGCTGTGTGACAGCTTAACGCGCAGTCAAGTTTAGCAGTGCAGAAACTTGCTTATGGCCATACCTGGTGTACTGGTTCGTTGTGCTTCACAAACTGTTGTGACTGAGCATCATGCGAACTGTTTTTTGAACCAGTTGAGCACCAGGTCAGGTGTCGTTTGCTGCGTCCAGTGGCTGTGCATGGAGTCTGATGCGCTGTAGGGCTGCGCAACAGTCTGGTGCGACTGGGCTTGAAACGCTGGTGCTGCTGGACTGCAGTGCGCAGCGCTGATGCGGTTGCTGCGCTGCAGTGTGCTGCGCTGGTGCGGCTGGGCTGCAGTGCGCTGCGCTGGTGCGGCTGGACTGCAGTGCGGAGAGCTGATGCGGTTGCTGCGCTGGTGCAGCTGGACTGCAGTGCGCAGCGCTGGTGCGTCTGCTGCGTTGGTGCAGCTGGTGCCTGGTGCACTGGTTCGCTGCGCAATGGGACTGGTTGTGCCTGTGCAGTTTGACATCAGTGCGCAGGTCTAGGGACTGGTTGCGTTTGTGCTGTATGGTGTGGTTGTATGAACTGGTTTTGAACCAGTTTTGGTGTGCGATTAGTAAACTACTGGAAATGGCACCGACAAGATGATAATTTGATGGATTGATGCAAGACCATAAAGTTACACCATGTGTGAGTGCAGTGGGCTGCATGTGAGAATGCATGCACGGAGTGTGCATGTGTGATTCACACCAAGTGCAGCAGCCTGCATGCACCAGGTGGCAAGTTGTAGATGCCACTTGGCAGCTCAAAGCTGCTGCCATATGGCAGTAGCCGGACTGTTTCCAAACAGTCCCAAACGCAGTCCGTTTTCGAATTTTTCTCGAGTCTTAGGTTTCCGTTTTTCACGGTAAAACTATTTAAAATTGTCTACTCGTTTGGATAATTTTACTTGGGCCCTAAAATCATAAAATGGGCTCTAGTCCAATCCATTTGATGGAGATTCTTAATAATTAAATTGGATTTAATTATGAACCCAAGAGAGCCTATCAAGACCATGAAGACTGTGAACTCCTTGAAGACTACAAGTGAAGGCTAAGGAATACCTTGGTTAATTTTGTAATATCTAAAATTAGTTTTAGGTCGTTAAAGCCAAAGAACTCGATCAATCATATGTTATTTATTTACATTGTTTATCATGTGATGATTGAATAATTTGTTGATAACATGATCATGCATAAAATATGTTATATAGAATAGAAAGTGCCTACTCGTTGCGTTATAACATGACATACATGCTTGTATTATTATTTATTTTTTCTATTAAATAGTTTATTAGTTAAAAGAGAGATAATAATACATTAAAATACTAATTTCATAATTTGTTAGGATTTTAGTTGAAAATCCTAGGTTCACAAATTAGAAATATATAATTAGTTTTAATGTGATTAGAATAAATATATTTCAAATAATTGGTAGTTGTAATGTGGATTAGATTTTAAGAGTTAAAATTGAGTAATCTCACATTAAATTTAATCTTCATAATTAAAGAGTTTAGATTATATAGATTAGATCTTTCATAATAAATTAGATTTTTAAGAGTTAAAAATCTGGTAATTTATTAGGTGTTAATAGGATGATGATTCTAGTAACATATTGATTCCTAGTAACTTAGATTATATTTGTTAGTCGTTAATAATCTAAGATGAGGACTAGGAATATTAAATAGAAAACCCTAATCCTAAAATAGTGAGTGGGAGAGGGATATATGACAATATATCTCACGGTCTCCATCGTTAGTTCAACACCGTGAAATTTGAGTGGCGCCTCGAGACGACTTTGTTTTCGTCCCCCTAAGGGTGGTGTCCATTTGGGTCAATATCAAGGTTGACTTCCTAACGGATAAGATTTCTGGATGTATTTTGGGATTGACCTACCCTAAGGTTGGCAATTCTCAAGTTAAGTTTGAGAGATCTGAAATGATGGGTTACACTCACAAAGGAATAAATAAATTAGTTAGTTTATTCCTTGACCGAAATAAGCGGTAGTCAGATAATATAGGAATAAGAGTTAATCTGTTATATTATTCGACTGAGATTTTCTTAATCTAACATACAAATATTTGACCTACCCTAAGGTGGCATTTATTTGTGTCATGTTAGATTATTGTGGCATAATAATTCTTTTTAGGGTATTTCTGATTCATTATTCATGTATCATGCATCATGTTTAATTTTATGCTAAAATTTATGATATTCATATGAAGCAAATTTTGAATAAAATATTTTGTTTATTTATTTCAGCAATGCCGTCACCTTTAATTACCATACTTGCCAATGATAAACTGAATGGGGATAACTATGTTAAATGGAAAAATAGTATAAACGCCATTCTGGTTTGTGAGGATTTAAAATTTATCCTGACGGAGGAGTGTCCTCATGTGCCACCTGCAAATGCCACGTATAATGTACGTGAAACCTACCAAAATTGGGTTAAGTTTGGTGAAGCAAATGTTGTTAAAACTTCTACCTCTAATAAGAAAAAGAGGAAAAGGACCACCAGTAAGGCTAAGGCAAAGCCTAAGAAGCAAGCTACCCAAAAGAAGAAGCAAAAGAGTTCTAAGGCTTCCCAACCCAAAGAAAAATGTTTTCATTGTGATGTGGGAGGTCACTGGAAGAGGAACTGTCCAAAGTACCTCGAAGAGCTCAAGAACAAAAAGAAAATGAAAGGTAAATATGATTTACTTGTCATTAAATCTTGTTTAGTGGAGAATGCGTTATTTACCTGGATAATTGATTCAGGAGCCACTAATCATGTTTGTTCTTCTTTACAGTTGATTGATTATTGGAGGGAGCTTGATGAGGGCGAGTTTACCATACGAGTTGGCACTAGGGATGTCGTTTCGTCTAGAGCAGAAATCGTACCCTGCAGGATATGATGAGATCTATGATTAGTTTCTCATTTTTAAATAGTTCTTTCTGGGGATATGCATTACAAACTGCAGTATATATCCTGAATGTAGTTCCTTCCAAGTCAATTCCTAAAACACCTTTAGAGTTGTGGAATGGTCGCAAAACTAGTTTGCAACATTTTCGCATATGGGGGTGTCCATTACATTTGCTGAAAAACAAGACTGGGAAGCTGGAACCACGTTCACAAGTTTGCCTATTTGTAGGCTACTCTAGAGAAATTAGAGGCGGATTCTTTTATGATCCTCAAAATAACAAAGTAATTGTATCGACAAATGCTACGTATCTTGAAGATAATTACATAAAAGAACATAAACCTCGAAGTAAGATTGTATTTGAGGAGTTATTGCCTGGTTCGACCAGTATCCAATCAACAATAGTTGTTGATAATAACATAGTTAACACCACGTCTGAGTGTCAAACAGATTTTCATCAGAATCATCTACCACCTCGTCGTAGTGGAAGGGTTATTAGACCACCTATTCGTTACAGAAATATCGGAGAGGCACAGATTGCTATCTCTGATGAGAGTGTAGATGATCCATTGACATATAATGATGCAATAGAAGATTCTGATAAGGAAGAATGGCTTAAAGCTATGAATCTCAAGATAGAGTCCATGTACTCAAATTCAGTCTAGGAACTTGTGGATCAACCAGATGGGGTAAAACCCATAGGTTGCAAATGGATCTACAAGAGGAAGAGAGGAGTGGATGGGAAGGTGGAGACAATTAAAGTTAGTCTAATGGCAAAAGGTTATACTAAAAAAGAGGGAGTTGACTATGAAGAAACTTTCTCTCTATTAGCCATGTTTAAGTCCATTCATATTCTTCTATCCATAGCTGCATGTCTTGATTACGAGATATGGCAAATGGATGTCAAGACTACGTTCTTGAATGGCAATCTTGATGAAAGCATTTATATGGTGCAACCAGAGGGATTTATGATCCAAGGTTAAGAGCAAAAGGTTTGCAAGTTGCAAAGGTCTATTTATGGACTTAAGCAAGCTTCTCGATCTTGGAACATTAGATTTGATACTTCGATCAAGTCTTATGGTTTTGAGCAAAACATCGATGAACCTTGTGTATACAAGCGTATCATTGGTAAGAAAGTGGTTTTCCTCGTATTTTACGTCGATGATATTCTACTCATTGGGAATGATGTAGGAGTATTATCTAATGTAAAAAACTGGCTTGCTAACCAATTCCAAATGAAAGATTTGGGAGAGGCTAGTTATGTTCTTGGGATCCAAATCATACGAGATTGTAAGAACAAACTGTTAGCATTGTCTCAAGCATCATACATTGATAAGATCCTTGCACGTTATTCGATGTAGAATTCCAAGAAAGGTTATTTACCTTCTCGGCATGAAGTTCACTTGTCTAAAGAACAATGTCCTAAGACACCTCAAGAAGTTAAGGATATGAGACGAATTCCCTATGCCTCTGTAGTAGGCAGTCTCATGTATGCTATGCTATGCACGAGACCTGACATATGTTATTCGGTGGGAGTAGTCAGTCGTTATCAATTTAACCCAGGATTAGATCATTGGGTGGCAGTAAAATGTATTCTCAAATATCTTCGGAGAACGAGAAACTATATGCTAGTATATTTTGGTGAGAATTTGATTCCAACAGGATATACAGATTCTGATTTTCAATCGGATAAGGATTCTCGAAAATCCACGTCTGGGTCAATATTTACCCTAGGTGGTGGGGCTATAGTATGGAGAAGTGTTAAGAAATCTTGTATCACTGACTCCACCATGGAAGCAGAATACGCAGCAGCTTGTGAAGCAGCTAAAGAAGCAGTTTGACTTCGTAAGTTCTTGACAGATTTAGAAGTTGTTCCAAATATGGATAAGCCAATCACACTTTATTGTGATAATAGTGGTGCAGTGGCTAATTTGAAAGAACCAAGAAACCATAAGCGTGGAAAGCATATAGAAAGAAAATACCATCTCATTAAAGAGATAGTACATAAAGGAGATGTGTCGATGATGAAATAGCTTCACAGGACAATCATGCTGATCCATTTACAAATACCTTAACGGCTAAAGTGTTTGACGATCATCTACAGGGTCTAGGATTACGAGATATGTCTCATTTGCTCTAGGGCAAGTGGGAGATTGTTAGGCATTGTGTCCTAAGAGCTTATAATTTGTAAACGTTTAAATAAATAATAAATAAATAAAATTTATGTTATTCAAATTAATGTGCATTTATTAAATGTTTGCTTCATACGAATATCATGTAACATCCATGATTACTTATGTAGTCTCAAACTAAGTATGTAAGTGTTATATACAAGAGGATTTAGTTTGAGATTAGTAATCTAAAGAGTTCGTAGAAAGCAAACAAAGCTGGGTACTTTGTTTGTGGTAAATCTACAACTGCGGTCCATTTCGTATTTGATATGATGATCTTATCCGGGATTGTTCATATGACGATATGAAAATGGAGGCACTTATATAATAGAGATTATATAGGACTGGACCACGATAAAATGAATTTCTTATTAATATCCGTTAAACAAAGAAATTCTTCTTTATCATGTAGATGATCATATATGGATTGATCTTAATCCTGAGTGTTTTATGGACTCCTATTTGTTGGATTTGTTGGGTCATGTCTTTTGATTTACATGAGTGAGACTGTTATAGATTTACGGTCAATAAGCTTCGTACTTTGGAGATGTGATTTAATAAGTGGCTGGGAATATTCTACACAATAGTGGAATCCACTCATTCTTGCAAGAAGTAGATGAGTAGTTCTCTTAAGTGTTGATTCGGGTCTTGAACAATAAGAGCGCTTAACTTTCTGTTTACGAGTAAACGGAAAGATAAATTCATAAGTTGTTATGGATATATTGTTCATTAGAAAATCAATGATACTTAATGGAACAAGATATAATTAGAGAGGTATAACGGATTTTATTAACCTAGCTCTAATTATGAACTACTCGTGGAGGATCGAATCATATGAAATGATTAAATCGATGGACACTGAAAATTCAGATTGTGTAAAACATCTACACTTTTGAGAGTGCAACCTTAAGTTTTTAGTGGAGTAACTCTAAGGTTAATAATAGTGAATTATTAATTAAAAAGTTTAATTAATAATTCCGACATTATTGGAGCTCAAATTGTAGGTCCATTTGGTCCCCTTGCTAGCTCACAACCACATAAAGAAACAAGTTGAAGAATATAATTGGATTGTCCGATTATTGGTGTACATATAAATTAATGTACATGTTCATAAATTATTTAAATAATTTGATTATTTAAATATTTATAATTATTTAATTAATGGTTAATTATTTAATTATTTGTAAAAGTCATGGGTTCAATTCTAAATGATGTCATTAAATTAATTATGATTTAGAATCATTTAATTTAATGAAAAATCATTTAATTAATTAATGGAAATAATAATTTTAATTGGAATAAGATTCCATTTAAATTGTATTAAAAGAGTTTTAATTTAATAGGAATTAGATTCCATATTAAATTAAAAGAATATAATTCTAATCCAATAAGAAATTTGATTCCATATTGGATATAAATTAAGTCTTTCAATTTAAATAGGAATTTGGATTCCTTGTTAAATAGGAAGTTCCCTAATTTACCAATATATAAAAAGATGTTTTTATGATTGGTAATGAGAGTGGTGGTTGAGAGAATTTTTGGCTACTTGAACCAAAAAATTTCCATTGATTAAAAATCACCTAATAACCATCTATTTCAAAAGGATCTTCAAAAGATTGTGTCCACACACAGTTTCTTTTGTGAAGGGTCATAGCAAGGAAGATCAGGTGGTGAAGAATCTACGAATCAAAATGGATCAATTCAATCTTCATGTAAGGTAAGATTCGATCTTATTAATTTAACTATTGAATCGTTATTACTAGCATCGATCGGGCATGTTTTGTTTGAAAATTTTTAAAATTCACGTTTCCGCATTCGAATTAAAATCGAAATTTTTCGCTTCATAAATGATATATAGAGTTTTGAAGTGAGCATGTTCAGATAAAGTGGAGTGGAATAAAGATATTTTTTTCAAAAATAATATACACATTTGCATGTGTGGGTGTTCGCACCAGGAACCTGGGCTGAAAAATGTTACCTTTTTTTTTTTTTTTCTTGAAATAGAAAAATGTTACCTTTGATACTTGCCAACAACACCCATCTTCAAACTTGTCATGTTTTGACTTCGCAAAATTTTATATCATATCACAAACCATGAATTATTATTTCTAACTATATAGTTATGGCAAACTATTTTTCTTATTGCAAACTATATCATGTTTATAAAAATTATTGACTAACTTTCCTTTAATAATTTAATCTTTTGGGTCTTTCTCATATTTCATTTATAACTTAATGAATGTTATGAATGTATTTCAGCTCTTTAGTGTTAGTGCATAAACTCACGTTTTTTAGTGTTATTTGATGTGGTTTACTCATTAAATTAATTGAGGTTATCATGATGACCAAATTTTAAAAATAAAAATATGTTTAACTTGATGTGAATTGTAGCTCAATTTGTTACTTTTTATTATAAGAATAGATATTTTTCAGTATTATGAGAGTAATATTTATAATGTTTTTTAATTTTAATAGGTTTTGGTTTACTCATGATTATTTATGTGACTTATATTTTGTTTCACATAAACTGTTTTACGTGATAAAATTCACAAATAAAAAAGCTCATATGAATTATAATTATTTTTATCTTAAATTTTTATCTTATTTTACTTTGTTATAAAGTATCCCCTCCTAATACAGATGTTTGAGTCAGTCACTGCATGTGAAACAGACTTATTTTTCATTGTATCTCTTTTCTCTCTATAGTATTAGCCTAACAAGACAAAGCTTCTAGTGCGTGATTGGTAAAGGTATTTTGGATACTTAAAACGGTATCTCTTTATTGCCCGATTGGAGTTTTTGCATGATCAATGGGGTTTTGACCATTTATATGGGGTTATAAGATGGTAAGGTTTAGCCATCTATTGGAAATTTGCAATATTATTCAACATTATTGAAGATTTGCCACTAACAAAGTGACTTATTGGATCAGTCAAACTTGGTGTTCTGATTCTCACGCGATCAATTGGAAACCAAATATTATTGCTTGTGGGTCCTGTCCACGATTATGTTTTCATTACGATTTTCATGTAAGAACATATGGCAGCGGTTATTTCCTAGGCTTGTGCAGTGAGGTTAGGGATAAGGGGAATAATCCATCAATAATGTAGCTCAAATGTCTTGGTCTGAGAAGACTTTGTCCGTTCATGATGCTATAAACATATATCCAACAATTGATTTCATGACCGATGCATGTAAAACTTGATTTGAGCTTACCTTACTTTATAATGGGAAGAGGGAAGTCTGTTTCTTGATTGTAATATATTTAGTACAAGAAATTATATTGAAATATAAAATTTAACCACAAGAAATAGTTTTTCCAAAAAAAAAAAAAAAAAAGCCACAAGATATAGCAATATAGGTTTTTCCAAAAGTGTTTTTTTTTTTTTCACCTTAGCCAATGTCTATGATTGGAAATTACAATATTGGCAAATATTATTTTACTAGAAATAGAGTGCCACTCTGAGAAAAGAAGGTAGATTTTTGAAATAAATTAGGGGTCAATTTGTAATTCCAATACTATTATCTGATCTTTCAAATAATTTTTTTCACCACGTAGACTCTTATTAATGGTTGTGTAAATTTGACAACTAATGACAACTTCACTACTTCCTAGAAAAAAAAAGCTAATAATAATAAGACAACTGTGAAATCCTAACCAACATCACAAAGTTGTAATTAGAACAAATACTAATTTTTACTTCCGTTACATCTACTCTATGGCCTTTTGACTACCCTCCCGACCTACTGGGGTTTTCCAGTTGAGAAAACATGGTATCCGGTTATCATTCCAATCCCATTCCAAATCCATAACCTATCAACTCATTGGACTTTCCTACCAAATATATATAAAGACTATAACATATTCTGGTGTTGTAGATGATTAATATGGTACTATCTCATCAGTATGACAATTATATAATGATTGGACTTCTTTAGCTGCTCCAATGAATCAATTAAGAATTACAATTTTGTTATATATACGTTACGAAAAGGAGGGAAACTTCAAGTACGTAGATTATCGTTTAGAGCAACTGAAATATAATTAGCTTAAGTTGCTGAAAATCTATGATTCATTGTTATAATTTTGTATAGTAGGTTTTAGCCACCCTATTTAGGTTGTTAGCTTTTGATTTCTACCACCATGTCTGAATTTTGTTTTTGATTTTTATTTTTTGTCCTTACGCCTATGCAGTTAAGGTAGGTGCTAAGAGGAGAAATCAAATTAAACAATAATTTATCAAACAACAATTTAGCGAAAAATCTTGGTCTCCTAGACTTTTTAATACAACACTGAAAAATATATATCAAATGTCAATTACATATTCTTAACAGTTATATAGTTGTATGTAAATTATGCTTGTAGATAACATAAAACAAAATTAGTCACTAACAACTCAAATTATGTTATTAGACTTTGATTCTCCTTTGCCGCGTTTCAAAATTTTCCACATTAGAACCTTTTTTTTTTTTTTTTTATATGATTCTTTAAAAAAAGAATGTGGCTACTATTATTTCTTCAGCTCATGGAGTGGACGGGCATGGTTCAAGAAATTGTTACTTGCTAATTTATTGATGAGGCAGCGATCAGTGATTTATTGGTTACACGCCAAGTATTGTTTTGGGGGTAAATTGTTATTTTTTTTGAAATCTGAAGGTGTAAACTTATGTTTCTTTAAACATCAGAGGCCAAAACTCAGATATTGGTGTAATTTTATCCAAGCTCAGGAGAGGTTTGTGTAATTTGTCATAATATATATATATACAAACTTAACACTAACCCTTTCTATTGTAGCACCGCTCACCGCTCCCCGTACCCTCTTCCCTCTCTCTCTCTCTCTTTTTAAAACCGTCGAACTCCTTCTTCTTCCCTTCTTCATTTTCTTCTCTTTCTTCCCTTCTTTTTATTCTTCTCATTTTATAGATGGACATCATAAAAAAGGTTATGGTTTCTTTTTGTCTGATTTTGGCCGTCAATCTTATCCTTATCAGACCGATAGCATGCCGATCAGTGATAACTCGTCGAAAAATTACCATTAATCGGTGACTTTTGGAATAATGGGCAGAGGTGAGATCGAGGACTAATACAACAATTATAGCTCAAAGTCTTGGTCTTGAAGAGTGAAGTACAATTATAGAATTCAGCAAAATTGAAACCACAAAATATTTTGCTACTATTCAAACACAAAATTCAGCAAATTTGAAAGCATTTGATAAACAAACAGATTACAATGTCAAAATCAAAGTTAATAAGCTAGTGTACACATTCTATAAGTACAACATCCCTGCCCTATTCTTAGTTGCATTAATTATAGTACAAGCTTTGTCAATATAAACCACACATCATAATTTTCATCACCATTAATGTAAGACTCGAATCTAAATGAACTCATAAGATTAATTGAAGCCCAAATTTTATGTAGGCCAAAATTAATTTGAGCCCCAAAAAAGGAAAAGAGTTTATAGATTGAGTGTCCACCAATTCGGTGGATACCTAGCAAACCCAATTTAAATGGGCTTTCATCATGAAAACAAAGCAAAAGCATTGTTAAATTAAAAAATGAGGTTGAAATGAGAGTGGCTTGAGGTGGTCTCCATGTATGTATGTATATATATATAGGGATAATCTTATTTTTCCCCTTGTAGTTTGACATAATGCCAAAATCTTCCAATATTTTTGAAAATTGCTAATATTCTAATATTCCCCTTTGTCAATTTATGAAATAAATCAAATACCCCCCCTTGTAGTTTATGAAAATCTCCAAAAAAAACCACTTGCTATCAAAGTTGACCGTTAATATAACAGGCAAAACTATAGGGACACTTTGGTTATTTCGATTATTTTAGTAACGATAGTAACAGTAGGGGGTAAAATAGAATTCTTCGAAATTATAGGAATAATTAGCAATTATATCAAACTACAAAAGGAAGAGTGGAATTATCCCATATAGATAGGCACATTTTAGCATACACCTAGATATGCATACAATTGACAAAAAAAAAGTGTAATTGCATTATAAAATATATTATTGTAATTTATTATATGTGATTACAACTAAACATGTATAATTATAATAAGTAAATGTGATCACATTTACTGATTGTAATAAAGTATGTTTAATTGTAATCGCATATAATAAAATACAATCATACATTTTAAAATACATTCATGTATTTTTTTTGTCAAGTGTATGCATACCCAAGTGTCCCTAAGGGTACCCCATACATACATATATACATACATACATACATATATATATATATATATATATAAGCAAACGGTGACCAAGCTAACAAAACAGAACCTAAGATTTGCAACAGAACAATAAGAAAAGAAAGAAAAAGAGGGAAAAAAATTGGTGACATTGATTTTCTTTATGGTGGTTATGAATTTAATAAAAGTGTACAAAATTAAATTCTCCACAAATTACCAAATTTTTCTATAATTAAAAAATATTTATGAAGACAAAATAAATGTCTTTATGTCATCTCCAATTTGTCACATGTAGTATGACACGACATAAAAAGCGGCTTCAATCTCTACAATAGGGTCATTTAATCGAATTATGAGTTTCAAACTGAGATGACTATATGTTTTAAGAAAGCTAGCGAAGGCAGAAGTACATAAAATCCCGTCCAAGCAGAGGAAAATAGAGATACAACGGACCAAATTTTCTCTTGGTTTATAAGATTAATTTTTACAAGGAAAAACTTCATTTTAGTTCCTGAGGTTTTGAGAAATATCAAAATTTTAAACATATTTTGAAAACAGCTCTTTTAGTCTCTAACTTTTCCAAAACTCTTTAAAATAGTCCAAACCATTAGTTAACTAACGGTCAAACTAAACAAAAAAATCAAAAAGACTCAATTACCTCTCATAACTTAAAATGACTATTTTACCCCTAATAAAATGAGAATATTACATATTATTTGACCAATGAAAAGCTAACACATGTACAAAATAATATGATTATTTTTTTTAAAAAAAAAATTGATTATTTTTTTAAATAAAACAATAATTTAAAAAAAATAGAAAAAAAAAAACAATTTATGAAAAAGTATCTATCCATTGTTTTTATCTGTATCTCATCCAATCATTAAAAATATTGGTTTAAAATATAAAACAAATTATTTTTGAACAAAAGGTAAAAATTAAACTTATTTTCATTTTTACCTTTGATCTGGAATCCAGATCAAAGTCATTACCTCCCTCTATTTTTCTCCTCATTCTTCTCCTTCTCTTCCATCTCCTCCATCTGCCACCATTTCCTCCGCCTCCGTCTCTTCTTCTTCTTCCTCAGTCTCTTCTGGCCACCATTTTATCCGCCTCTGCCTTTGCCTCCGTCTCTTTTCCTTCTTCTTCAATCTCTTCTGGCCATCATCTCCTCCGTCTCACCTCATCTCCGTCGAAAATGGAGCCGATATGGGTTCGATCGAACCCAGATGAAGAGTTTTTGGGTTCGATCGAACCCAGAAACTCTTCATGAGTGCAAGTGTTTTGATTTTGTTTTTTTTTTTTTATAAACAATTTTATAATTTTTTTTTAATGTTGTTGTTGATGTTGTTATTGTGGGAGATGATGCTATGATGTTGTTGATGATGTTGAAGACTGTGGGATTGTTGATAATGTTGATGAAATGGCTTGTTGATGATGTTAGAAAAAGGGTTTGATGAACAATCAAACCATGAGTTTGAATAAGATTTTTTTTCCAGTTTTTTAAATTTTTTTCATAAGTAATTTTTGATTTTTTAAATTATTTTAATTTTTTTATAGATTTAAAATCTCAACCATACACGTGTCACAATCTTAACTTCTTATATGAAAAGACTATTTAACCATTTTCATCTAAACTTTCTATCTCCGTTAACCGTTAACTGACTAACGGTTTGGACTATTTTGAAGAGTTTTGAAAAAGTTAGGGACTAAAAGAGCTGTTTCTAAAAGATGTTTCAAATTTTGATATTTCTCGAAACCTCAGGGACTAAAATGAAGTTTTCCCTTTTTACAAAAATACTTGTGAAGTTTTGATCTAAGCAAGCATTGGAGTATACTTGCTTCTCTTTTTTTTTTTTTTTTTTTTTTTTTTTTTTTTTTGTTATAAAGAGTTTGACTATTTTACTGGTTGGGTAAAGTTACCCATTAATAGCATCCATTAGATTGGTTGTGAGGGAGATTACTAAAGAATATCCAAGGGTTGTTATTATTGGTTAACCTTACTCAACCAATAAAATAGTCAAGCCTTGTTGAAAAAACAAAATCTAGAACTCACTTCTTCTTTTATTTTTTTGAAAGTAATCTTCAACTCATTTAACGTCTTTAAAAAAAAAAAAAATCAAATGTTCATAAGATAGAAATAAAATATATAGTAAATGAAAGCACTTATAATTCACTGAATTAAAGACAATATTCCCCATACAGCTGAATCCCAGAACTTGAAGACACACATGCAGGCCCAACCTATTTTGTATGGGCCTCCTGACAATTCAAAATTGAAATCTTATCTTGCTGAGACAAGAGCTTGATTCCTCCTCTCTTCTCTTGTCGCATTGACTAGGGAATCGAAGAGTCAAACTGATGTATATCATTGAAGGACCTAAATTTACATAATGGCCAACCTGCAATGTTAACATTTGCACTATAGTCAGACACAAGACAAAAAGAGAAAAAAAAAAAAAATTCCAAGCATATTGACATTAAAGCCGATACAATAGAAAAAAAAAAAAAAAGGTCTGTATACATCACGCCTTTTATATAAATAACAAACAGCTTCTATAATACCAAGAACCACACTCTTCTTAGACTCGGTACAGATATTTATGCAATGTTGACGACAATATCTAGGCTTCATTTTGTAGCCACACTCGTTTGGAACCTAGCTCTGATATGTACAAGTTTTCTGAGGACATTAGATATGTCAAGTCTCCTCTCAGGCAAATCCATCGAGCAATCCACAGCTAGTTCCAGAATGGATGAAATACAGTCATTGGTAACAGTGAAATTTTCTTCATCTAGTAAATTAGCATCTGCTATTTCATGCACTGAATGAGGTAATGCTTGTTGTACCCAGCATTTCAAGCTCATTCCTTCCTCAAATATGTTGTCTGTGGGCTTCTTTCTTGTAAATGTTTCCATCAGTAAAATACCAAAGCTGTACACATCCCCTTTTACTGAAACAATTCCTTCTGATCCATACTCTACAATTAAGTTCAAAGCTATTTATAGTTAAAAGAGAGTAAACAAGACATAATGAATCTAAAAACAGTAGGAGAAAAATTATTGATGAAATCATGAGATGACTAGATAATTAAAACAAAATTTAAACTCTACAAGTACAATTTGCATTTGTAGGTATGCATTTAATATATGAACATATGCATGTATTTATGAAATAAAAAATCTGAAATTATGGATGTTACCTGGTGCCATATATCCAACAGTGGCCAAAGTGTAGGTACGTGTCATGGTATTCTCTGCACCTAAGAGTCTAGCAATGCCGAAATCACCCAGATGAGCAACCATATCTTCATCTAGCATGACATTGCTAGGCTTCAAATCAGAATGTACAATAGTTGTTCCATAACCATGGTGGAGATATTCCAATGCCATTGCTACATCAATCATTATGTTCATTCTTTGGATCATATCCACACAATGGTTATAGGAATACAACCACTTTTCCAAGCTCCCATTAGGCATGTATTCTAGTACCAAGGCTTTGAAGTCCAAGTTGCAGTAGCAACTAATAATTTTGACTAGATTACGATGACAAATTTTACTCATTACTTCACATTCATCATCAAAACTCTTGATCGCCCTCTCTTCTTGCAAATTGAAAACCTTTACAGCTATATCCTCCCCATCTAAAAGTTTTCCTTTGTATACTGAACCAAAACCTCCTATGCCTAGTAAATTGCTATCCTCAAATCCGTTTGTTGCATGATAAAGTTCTTCATAGTGAAATCTTCTCCATATTGAAAGAGTTGAAACCTCTTCCCTATCTAAAGAATTTGCTTTCCTCTTTGGGCTTCTATTACACCATAGAATTATGAGAGCTAATACAACTATTACCAGTGCAATTGACAATACTATGCATATTAATATCGCTAATTTCTTTGTCTTGGATTGTTGATTGGTACCACTTTTACAAGGAGGAACTTGCAGTTGTGGGGCACCACAAAGTTCACCATTTCCCATAAATGATTTCGCTGAAAAGTTTGCAAAAGCTCCTCCTGTAGGAATTTTCCCTTGCAATCTATTAAATGACACATTCATGGATTTAAGGTACTTTAGTTTTCCTAAAGAATTAGGAATTGCTCCGGAGAGGTTATTGCTAGATAAATCCAATAATTCCAAGTTAAATAAGTCTCCAAATGATTCAGGGATGCTGCCCGTTAGTCTGTTGTGTGCCACGGAAAAGTTAATGAGGGTCTGGATGTTTGCAATGTTGCTAGGAATCTCTCCTGAAAATTCATTCCATGCTAGGTCTAGATGAATAAGAGCTCTTAGCTTTTCAATACCCAGTGGTAGTCGTCCACTAAATGAATTTCTTGACAAGTCCACTTGCAGAATATCTTCAAGATTCCATAGTGGCGAAGGTATTGTAGAACTCAAATTGTTGGAATTCAGGAGCAAGACTCTTAGTGAAGTAACATAACCCAAACACGTTGGTACTAATCCAAAGAACTTGTTATCACTTAAATGTAGTTCACCTAACTTCCTCAAGTTGCAAATTTCATTTGGAATAAATCCTCGCAATCTATTGCCAACAAGATACAAGACTTGGAGCGTCCTCATTTTTCCAACTGTAGCCGGAATAGTTCCAGTCAATTCATTGTTTCCGAGGAGTAAATGTGTCAAGTATCTTAAGTTGCCAATTTCTTGCGGAATACTACCCTTGATTTTGCAATTATTTGCCTTAAAACGTTTGAGAGAAGTGATATTTCCTATGGAAGCTGGAAGTGTGCCATTTAGAGGGTTATCACCCAAAAGAAGTATTGTTAAATGTTCACAATCTGTCAAAGAGGAGAGAAATGACAATTCTTGAGAAAATGGTTCTCTCGTCAATTGATTTGAGAAGATAAGGAACCGTTGCAGTTTCCTTAAGTTCCCAAGAGTTGTAGGAATAGGGCCAAAAAAGGAATTTTCTTGCAACTGTAGCATGGTAAGTTGAGAAGCATTAGAGATGGAGCTCGGGATGAAGCCATGCAGTTTATTATTCCATAGGTGAAGCTCCTTCAGATTTGGAAACCTATCACCAAGGCTCGGTGGAAGGGTGCCTGAGAGGCTGTTCATGGATAGGTCAATCACTTCGATTTTTGAGAGATTGAAAATTGATGATGGGAGGAGGCCAGTTAATGTGTTATTAATGAGACTCAATATCATTAGATTGTGAAGATCACCAAGTTCGATTGGTATTGAACCTGAGAGAATAAAGAAATCAAATATCATTGAAGTGAGAGTATTGTATAGAGAATGCTTGAAAGATACATGTACCACATGATTTTATATGTCCATCTTGTTATATAAAACTTACACATTGAAAAAAATAAGTCTATTTTTATAGGAAAATTAAAAATTAATATTCTATTTTTATAAAAATTCAATTAAAAACATTTTTCCTTAAAAAATGGGGAACTTTTCAACTGCAGCCCAAATCAATTAGAAAATTTCATTTTTACTTACTTTTCCATAAAAATTTATTTTTAGCCCTTCAAACAAATTATTTTCATTCTATACCTAAATTTACCAAACTACCCTTAAGTTAAAATTTTAAAAACACGGAATTTAAACTCCACATCGAATTTTATGGGACCATAAAACCCGATTCGTGTTTTATGAGGCCATAAAACCCGATTCAAATTTTATGGGGTCATAAAACCTTATTTGAGTTTTCGGGTTTTGTGGTTCCATTAAACCTAGAGGCCACAAGTGGGTTTTATAGCCCTACAAAACTCAATAAATTCAGTCATTGTCTTCATTGCTGCATCTCACCGAAAACCTCCATTTTCAAGCCAAATCCAACCTAAACCTAACCAAATCTAATCCTAAACATTAATATCTAATATCTGAAACATAAAAAAACTTGAAAAATCATTAAAAAAAAAAAACTCAAAAAACTCCTAACAAAACTCAAACAATCAACAAAGGAAGTCATTGATCTCATACCATGAGCAATATAGGAGAGAACAAGGTATGCAGGGGTAATCTGGGTAATTTGAGTATAGACTGCAATTAATTTGTTTGAGGGGTTAAAAATGAATTTTTTTTAAAAAGTGGGTAAAAGCCAATTTTCCTTTCCTAAAATTGTCATTTTTTGTCATTTCCCCCAAAAGGAATATTTTTCCTTAAAATACGTTACTTATTAAAAATATTTTAAAATAATTTTTTCTAGAATTGTATGTACTTTGGTTGCTTTCTTTGAATCTTCAACAGAATCCAGACACTAGGTTCGTTTGTTCTTGTTTTTTCAAGTTTTTTTTTTTTTTTTTTTTTTTTTTTTTTTTTTTTTTTTCAGATGTGGAGAATTGTTAGAATTTTTTTTATTTAATTTCAATTTAATTTAATTTATTTACTTTTTATTTAAGTTTAATTTGTTTAATTTTTTAATATGTTTAAATTAATCTCCACCATTCATTTTAAAATGAACGGTAGAGATCCGATGAAATTTTTTTATTTAATTATTTAATTATTTATTTAAATTTCATTTAAATTTAATTAATTAATCTTTTATTTAAATTTAATTTATTTAGTTTTTATTTAATTATTAAAATTTTTTTTTTCAAATTCATTAGGATATTCTAGACTTTTAATGTTTTTGTCATAAAACCACCAAAAATCTTGATGGAAATTGCTTTTGATAAACGGTAGAGGGTTTTTTGGCTAATATTTTCAAAAAATGGGGTAAACTAATGTTATTTTCGTTTTCAGGGAGTTTTTATATGTTTCCCTAAAATGTATATGTAAACCATATTTATGAATAATAATATTAACACTATTTTTTTATCACTGGGACTGATATAGAGGACTATCAGGATCATGTAGGATTTGACACTATGGGCATGGTTCGAAGAGTAGTATTTATACGACAAAAGCAAACCCACACAACGGTAGAAGGGCGACCCACACAAGGTGTGAACTCAGCCATATAGTGGCTACATTCTTTGGGTGTCAACCCAAGTTTACAAAGAACTTGGATTTGCTACCTATCATTAACTCAAAGCACAAAGGACTATTAGCACTAATTTTTAAGATAGGAGCATATAAAAAATAAAATAAAATTGACATATATGCCCTTGAATTATTAACTAAATTATATTTTATTTGTTATATTATAAACAACTAAAAATAAATACTTTAATAAATTCTATACATAAAAAAAAAAAAAAAAGCCTAATAGTTTAAATATAAAGAGTATTTTTCAATTAAAGACTACAGGGTTTTTTCAGTCTCAATCTTTTGCCTAGTAGTTAAATAAGGTCCATTTACTAACTCAGATGGAGAATACTAGGAAGACTATAACAAATTTCAGGTAAGGAAAATTTAAATATCTAAGAGAGGTGTAGAAGGTACCTATCAAGTTGTTATAACCAAGATGTAGTCTAGTGACCAATGTCAAGTTCCCGATATCTCTTGGTATTTTTCCTTCGAATTGATTAAATGACAACGAAATAATTTTAAGACTTCGACATTTCCACAAGTTCTTTGGGATTTGACCGGTCAATTGATTGTTAGACATGAACAATCCACTCAAAAGAGGAAGATGCTGGCACATGTCGTCAGGCAGAGTACCTGTGAAGCTATTATTGGAAAAGTCTGCATTGGTTAAAGAAGAAACATTGAACATAAGTGAAGGAATGGGCCCTATCAGGGAATTGTGTTGTAGCGTTAGTGTCTCCAATTCTGCAAGATTACCCAACTCTTGTGGAATTTTCCCTATAAAGCCAACAATATTTGCTTAAACAAATTAATCTTATCAGTGGGCAAAAGGAAACTAAATAGTTAGTATTTCATACCTTAAAGTATTTAGGCAAATTAAACAAAGAATTGAATGACAATGTATAACAATAATGTCTGCATCTAATTAAGTCAACTCTATAATAATGTTTAAGCTGATTCATACCCTGGAGTTTGTTGTAGGCAAAAAATATTTTCTTAAGCCTAGTCAATTTCCCAATTCCTGTAGGTATCTCTCCTGTGAAATTATTAAAAGATTAAGATAAATATTTCAGGTATTAGTACTATGACAAAGTTGAAGGTATTTCGCCATCAAACCATGTATCCAGACAAATAAAGAAAGAATTTCTGTATTATCAGGAAGATAATTAAAAAATATATTGCTGAAAGTCCAGCAAATAATTAAATCAATCAGTAGTAATGAAGGCATGCACGTTAAGGATGATGGAAAGAAAAGAACCTGTGAGATCGTTATAGCTGAGATCAAGAAATTCCAGTGAAGATAGGTTGAAGATGGAGGAGGGTATGGTACCTGAAAGCCGGTTATAACCAAGACCAAGTACTTCTAGTGATGATATGTTGCCTAGGGAAGGTGGAATTGTCCCTATGAATTTGTTACTTATTAAAATCAAGCGTTCAAGTTTTGGTAAGGAGGCGAACCATGAAGGGATCTCCATGTTGAAGCTATTGAACAAGACATTTATTATTCTCAGTCGACGTAATCGAGCCAACTCAGCAGGAAGAGAGCCATGGAAACTGTTGTTTCTGATGTCAAGTACTTTTAGGAAGGACAAATTTCCAAGTTGAGGAGGGATGGTACCTTCAAGACCAAAGTACGAAATATTCAAGACGGCGACTCGATGGTGACGAAGATCGCAAGTGACACCAATCCAATCACAGACAAACGTACTTGTAGACCAATTATTGGTCACGTCATTGGTAGGATCATGAGTTATATGAGTTTTTAAGGTAAGAAGAGCTTGTTGATCTGTGGTAATGTTGGATCCTACGGCTCTAACTAAGGAAAGCATCAAACTTGTAACTAAAAAGGTTGTGACAACAATAACGAGGGAATTATATTTCGCCATGGAGAGAATTATTGTTTGAATTGTGGATTCTGTGGTTCACAAGTGATAGGAATAAATAATGACACCATACTATACAGAAACTGATGGAGAAAGAAAAGGTAAATTATATAAATTTTCATGTGTCACATCCTGTCCCCTGCTTTCTTTCACAGTACAACATCTTTCTTTTATTTTTTTTAATTTTTTTTTAATAAATCCACTTTGTATAATAAATAATTGGTGAGCTATCATCTGTTGCTAAATTGACTTTTCCTTCTTATTTCTTTCTCTTTCATGGATACTTGGATGGTGACCGAAGATGACTTGATTTAAGTTCATTTCATTCATATTACGAATTTTCCTGCGAAATTTATCAACATTTATGACCTATTGTTGATGTCTTTATTACTTCATACAATAATGAGACAGAGAAGCCAAAGCTATGAACAATCTTTATAGAAAACAATGAATACTATACAGGCAATTAAATATTAAAGAAAAGCAATAAAAATTATTGTGTGAAAAGAAAATTGAAAAAAGAAGAAAAGAGATGCAATGTGAGTCACGTGAGGATAATTAATGGTGAGTAAACAAGATTGACGATAAAGTAACAATTGGAGACTTCAAGTCTCCCACTGTGCTGCGATGTTTGATGGAAGACAAATTAGATTATTTTAATATATATGTACGAGACTTTAGTCTATATAAATATATATGTATATATATATATATGTTCTTTGTGGAATTAGCTAGTCCTGACGCTTTGCAATAAATTGAGGTTGTTGGAATTAAATTTGTTTTTATTCCAATCAGATTTAAATACACAATTAGATTGTCTCAACAACTAAAAAAAATAAAAATAAAAACAGAAACAAAATTAGAGTAAAAAATTGCCCAATTATATTTCAATCTCATCTAACAAACATAGATTTTGTTCCCACATATTAGTATTCTTGATTTAGTTCACACATATTAGTATTCTTGACAGGTCTTACACTAAAAGAGAAGACTTGACTTGGTATTCATATGGTATCATAAATTTCCTAGAACTCAAGAACCTTCATGAATCATGAAACACGGCCCTTCAATCATTGTCTCCCAAAGTAATAAGACAAATACGAAAAGCTGAAGTCTTTCATATTTGACAAGAATTTTTCGTGATTGACTTGTTCTCTACCGTTCGTTTTGGTTATCAACACAAACTTCTACAGCCCTGTAGCTAAAGATCAAGCCATATGTAACTGATAGAAAATCCAATTTTGAAGGAAAATCTATTTACCATCAATTCAGTAATCAATCTTCAAAACGAATATTGACACAAACAAGGTTTAACCTCTCTTTTTATTTATTTATTTATTTATTTATTTATAACTGAGATTGATCCAGAGAACTATCAAGACCAACCGGGATAATACACTGGTGGTACGGTCAAGGAAACTGCTCCTATACAAAAGGGATTAGTCCAAACGAAAGTGAAGAAATTATCCACACGAGGGTGGGGCCCATACAAAGTAATGTGGAAACTGCTATTGTAGGGTGTAGAACTATGCCATGAGACATACAACTATGACGCTCTTATCAAAGGCGCCAACAACTAGCTACCAAGATAGGGTTTGAACCAGAGACCTTCAAAATTTGATATCATATTGTTTATCACTAGACCTATAAATTTAAGCTGATAAGAAATAATCAAACTATATTATTTAAAAGTTGAGATTGACACCTGAAAAATAAAATAAATGACCACAAATTAAATCATATCATACAACCAAATTAAATATGATGAGTATTTTATTTCAAAAAATATATATATACATATATGTGATGAGTATTATAGTGAGTTTACTGAGTTAAAATCTGCCATTAAAATGAAAACAATTTTTAAAATTCATTAAGTCGGTGACACCATATTAATCATGCATTTGAATATTTATAGTAATGAGACTGGCAATTTTTATCACTATGTTGCCAGATCAATTAGTTTACATTAATTTGACTATATTAAATTTTGTATAATTAATTCTATCAAACCTAGAGTCATAACTCACTAAAATTGTGAACATTGTAATGCTTATTTGTGTATTCTAATCGTTAATTTTTAATTGTTAATTCATTAATTTCTCATAATAATATATTTATGAGTGATATATATATCATTATTATATTGTATTTTATGTTTTCAATTAGATATTTGTCTTATATTCATTATGTTCCACCTCATATATAAGTCTACATTAGTTTTCAATTGACCGCCCGCTTTTATTTTCATTTTTGAGTTGTCGTTTGGCTAAATTCTATTCAATTCTATTATGGCTTGTGTAAATGATATGATATCATATTAGTTTTTCATATTTATTATTTTTTTATGTGATTTTAAGAGCCAATATGGAGTGGATAGTTTTATAATCAACACTGACCTAATTACATTCTTAAAAGAAAGAGAAAAAATATGTTAAAAAATAGGGAAAACAAAAAGATGAGGTAACGACAAAAGCCAAGTTCCTTTGTTGAAAGATTTTTTTTTTTTTTTTCGTGGATATTTGGGTAAAGTCTAAAGCAGATAGACTTTTAAAATTCATTTCATATATGGTGTAATTTTTATTGTTTTAAGAAGTTAACCTCATTCATGAATCATGACTCACGTACGCACTCTCCATGTTTTTTATAGGTATAGTTTTTACTATAGTAAGGTAGAGAAGCAAAAGCTAAAGAGGCAACATCCCCCTTCCTAGAAAAGTATGAATACTATACATATGATGGGACAAATACAATATTAATTAGTGAAGACAAGCAAATTAAAATCAGCTGCCAGGAAATTATTATGTGAAATGAAAGTTAGAAAAAGACGAAAAAAGATGTAATGTGAATCATGCCAGGAAATTATTGTGTGAAATGAAATTTAGAGAACAAGATTGAAGATAAAGAAACCATTTGTGTCTCCAACAGTGCCTCCAATGATTGAAGTAATGCAAATGAACTTTTCCCCACCTGAAATGATTTGATTCCGGTACTAAATCAACCAACTTATAGGGTAATTCATCAGAAAAATAAAGCCTTTTAACTGAAAACTCAGCGAGTGCCAGATCTAATGGAATAATTAATCCAGACAATACTTGAAAGTCCCTTTTTGGATAGTTAAAGGCTATAATGTGCCATGAATTAACTTCCAAATACTTGAAATTGTGAACGTCAAGTAAAATAGATTCCGTATTGAGGAAAAGTACTGAAATTGTATTTGGTAAATACTAGGGCCCTTTGTCTTTTATATTTTATTAATTGATAGCCTAAAATAATATTAAAAGCATACTCCATCCTTTAGAAGGAATGGTTGAGTAAGCACACTCCACCTTTGATGCGAACCCCGTATATATCGATACGACACCCACAATCAATTGAATCAACAACCCCAAGACAATTTAATTCAAAAACAAGTAAAAGAAAACAGAAAAAAAAAAAAAATACCTTGACCCAATGATTAGCGAACCACGAACCAAGATAATAAAAACGTCACTCCCAAGAATAAGTGAAGAATGAGAGAAATAAGTTAAGTTGATAAATTAAGAATCAAACCTTGATAAATTCTGAAAGTTTATGAAGAACAAAGAGAGAAAACTCAATTTTCATGTCAAAACTATCTAACCTCTTTTTTCAAGCTTACATAGCTTTCTATAGCAAAATAAATTAAACCTTAGTTTCTAAAACCTTACATAGATGTCCTAGCCCCTTAATGCACCCTACTTGAATTTAAAATAACTAAGTTTGGGCTTAAAATTATTAAATTTAACAACCCAGTACATAAACAAAAAACCTAATATGAAATAAAACAAATTAAAGCCCAATGACATCAAAGTAGGATATTTAACTAACTAATCAAATAAACTTCAAAGTATGATATTTAACTAACTAGATATTTAACTAACTAATCAAATAAACTAACTTAATTAAAAACTAGCCTATAATACAAATTAGGCTCAAATAACATAAACAATTAAAAACAGCCTAATAGCCATCCAAGCGTTCAGTATTGATAATCTTGGACTTGATCTCAAGTTTGGATAATGTTTTGAAGCTTTGGTGTTCTTTTCATGTTGTCCTAGCCTTGTTGCGCAAGACTCTTGACCCAAATCTTTTGAATCAACCCATTTAAAGTCTCTTTCATCTTCTTAGCTCTAACATTTGTCATAGGCCTTCCATTGATGCTCAAAGGATCCTTAGACTTACTTCCTTGGCTTCCATCATTCTCTATTTCCTCAAAAGGATTTGTCCTCAAATCTGCACCTACATCCAAATCAAAAGGAGAAAGATAAAAAACAGTAATGGTAGTACTAATATTATACTCATCTAGCAAGTCTATCTTGTATGCATTATCATTGATACGTTCAGTCACTTGAAATGGACCATCTTCACGTGGTTGCAACTTAGATTTTCATTGCTCAAGGAACCTCTCCTTACACATATATTCCTAAACCCAATCTCCTGGTTCGAACACAACTTTCTTTCACCCTTTGTTAGCTTGAGTAGCATATTGCTCAGTCCTCCTCTCAATATGTTGCCTAACCTTTTCATGTAGTTACCTAATAAAGTCAGCTTTCTTCTTCCTATCCAAGTTCACTCTTTCCTCCATAGGCAAAGGTATCAAATCTAATGGAGTAAGTGAACTAAAGCTGTACACAAGTTTCAATGGCAAACAACCAGTAGCCGAATGCACACTCCTATTGTAAGCAAACTTTACATGTGGCAAACAATCTTCCCAATTCTTCAAGTTCTTTTGGATGATGGAACGTAGCAAAGTACCCAAAGTCCTATTAAGCACCTCCGTTTGTCCATCAGTTTGTGGATGGCAAGTAGTAGAAAGTAATAGTTTTGTTCCTAACTTTCCCTACAAAGTTCTCCAAAAATGATTTAAGAACTCCGCATCTCGGTCTGAAACAATACACTTTGACACTCATGCAGTCGAACAATCTCCTTGAAGAATAAGTCAGCAACATGTTTGGCATCATTGGCCTTGTGACATGGTATGAAGTGAGCCATTTTTGAAAACTTGTCAACCACAACAAATATCGAATCTCAGCCCGTTTGGACCTAGGGAAACCCAATACAAAATTCATAGAAATATCACTTCAAGGTTCACTAGGTATAGGCAAAGGTGTATACAAACCATGTGGAAAAACCTTAGACTTCGATCGTTTATATGTTATGCACTTATCATAAACTCTCTCAACATCTCTCTTTATGTGCAGCCAAAAAAAATGTTCATTTAGCATATCTATAGTTTTTCTAACATCAAAATGCCCATTAGTCTACCCCTATAAGCTTCCCTAACAAACAACTCTCTCACAGACCCTTGAGGAATACATAGTCTATTCTCCCTAAACAAATATCTTTCATGTCTATAGAATTTACCAAAGGCAACATTCTCACAAGCAACATACACTGAAGCAAAATCAGGATTATTCACATATAATTCCTTAATATGCTCGAAACCCAATAATCTTGCATTCAAAGTAGAAATCAATGCATACCTATGAGACAATGCATCAGCTACAACGATTTCTTTTCCTTGCTTATACTTGATCATATAAGGAAACGTTTCTATGAGCTCTACCCATTTAGCATGTCTCCTACTCAACTTACTTTATCCTTTCAAGTACTTCAATCAGTATGGATTATAAATTTCTTAGGCCATAAATAATATTGTCAAGTTCTAAGGCCCTAACTAAAGCATATAACTTATTGTAATAAGTAGGATAATTCAATGATACTCCATTTAGTTTTTAACTAAAATAAGCTATAGGACATCTATCTTGCATAAGAACAGCCCCTGTATCTATCCCCGATGCATCACACTCTAACTCAAATGTCTTAGAGAAATCAGACAATGTAAGTAATGATGCGGAACATAATGTATTCTTAATCAAATCAAATGTATGTTGTTGCTCACTACCCCATTTGAAACCCACATTTTTTTTCACAACCTCAGTTAATGATGTAGCTATGGTGCTAAAATCCTTAACAAATCTTCTTTAAAAAGTAGCCAACCATGAAAGCTACACATTTTACTAACATTTCTATGTGTAGGTCACTCTCTAATAGCCTTAACCTTCTTTTTATCTACTTCTATTCCTTCTGATGTAACAATATAACCCAAAAACACAATCTTATCCATGCAAAAGGAACAATTTTTCAAATTAGCATACAATTTTTCTTTCTTTAACACATCAAACACACAATGCAAATGTCTAACATATTCATCTATACTCTTACTATACACTAGTATGTCATCGAAGTAGACCACAACAAATTTTCTAATGAAAAAGCGCAAAACATGATTTATTAGCCTCATAAAAATACTAAGTGTATTAGTTAAACCAAAAGGCATTACTAACCACTCATATAAACCATGTTTAGTTTTAAATGCAGTTTTCCACTTATCTCCTTCTTTCATTCTAATTTGATAGTATCCACATGTAAGATCAATTTTAGAAAACACACATGATCCATGTAACTCATCCAGCATGTCATCTAATCTAGGTATGAGATGTCGCTACTTAACTATAATTTTATTGACAGCTTTGCAATTGATGCATATACGCCAAGTCTCATCCTTATTAGATACAAGTAAAACCTATACGACACATAGACTCATACTCTCCCTCACATACCTCTTTTTTAACAACTCTTCAATTTGTCTCTAAAGCTCCTTTATCTCCTCCAGATTGTTCTTATAAGCTGGATGGTTTGAAATTGCAGCTCCAAGTATAAAGTCATTTTGATGTTCTATTCCCCTTTTTGGTGGCAATCCATCCGACATCTCCTTAGGAAATACATTTTTGAAATCCTGTAAAACAGCTGTAATAACACTAGGAAAAGAAACACTTAGGTCAAAATTAGAAAAATAAGCATTTTTGTACAAAAGTACAAACATTTGCTACTTGGCTTACAAAGTAGCCCTTATATTGCTTCCTTTTGTATAAACACTCACTTTCTTTTTCTCACTTTTCTTTCTCTCATTCTCTCCTTTGCACTCGACCTTTCCATTTTTCTTTTGCTCACACTTTAGTGTTTGTTCACCTTTTCTCTTGGCCACACTAATGCTTGAACTCTCGGCCTCTCTTTTTCTCTCACTCTCTTTCTTTTGCTCATTCTCTTTTATCCTCACATGATCTTCATACACCTGTCGAGGTGTTAAAGGCACAAGAGCATCGTCTATCCATGGTAAAAGAATATCTGTTCTTATACCCGTCATGTATGACTCTCCTATCATATCGCCATGGACGATCCAAAAGTAAGTGACCCACGTGCATAGGTATAACATCACATAACAACTCATTCTTGTATCTACCAATAACAAAGGACACTAGTATATGTCTTGTCATCTTAACTTCTCCACAATCATTCAACCATTGTAACTTGTATGGTGTAGGATATTTTGAAGTAAATAAGCTCAGTTTCTTCACTAATTCAGTACTAGCAACATTGGTGCAACTACCCTCATCAATGATCATACTGCAAACCTTATCCTTGTTATGGCATCTAGTATGGAAAATATTATCATGCTGCACTTCATCATCTTCCTTCACTTGCATACTTAAAGCACGCATTGCCACTAATAATCTCTCATCCGCAAAATACATAACCTTAACATCACTAGCTTCTTCCAATGGTGACATTGCAGCATTATCACTCTCACCTTCGGTTTCTGTGTCTCCATCCTCCTTCAGGATCACAACTTTCTTATTAGGACATTGAGAAGAGATGTGACCTCTAACTAAGCATTTAAAGCATTTAATGTCCCTATTTCTGTTCTGAGGTTCCTCAACCTTACCTTTATCGTGACTACTAACACCCTCCTTAGGTTTAGTACTCTCGGTCTTAGGCTTGAAAGGTGTCTTTTCATCATTTTTGCCTCATTTCGACTTCCACGCAGATGTAGAACCCAAATTACTACCATACCGTGATATGACGCCTCTTTTTTTAAGTTACCTCTCTACCTTAATGGCTATATAAACCATTTCGTCCACTTCGACATAATGTTACATCTCCACAATATTGGCAATGTCCTTGTTCAACCTTTGTAAGAATCGAGCCATAGTAGCCTCTCCATCTTCATCCACGTTGGCTCTAATCATGACTATCTCTATCTCCTTGTAATAGTCCTCTACACTCCTAAAACCCTGTGTAAGGCATACCAATCACTGGTATAGCTCCCTATAATATGAACCAGAAATAAACTGTCTCCTCATAACAACTATCATAACATCCCAAGTGTATATAGGACGCTCTCGATTTCTCCTTCTATTCAACACTAACTGATCCCACCAAACCACAACATAATTCACAAACTTAGCTGTGACTAGCTTCACCTTCTTCTCCTTGACAAAGTTATGGCACTCAAAAACCAACTCCATCTATTTCTCCCCCTCAAGGTATACATCGAGATCCATCTTCCCTTAGAAAGAAGGTATCTTCATCTTTATGCTATTAAGGTCCCTATCTGCCTATCCTTCTATCTTCTTCTCTCATTCCCAATCCCATAATTTCTGTTATCTCTATTACCATTACCTCTACCTCCATGTCCACCTCTACCAACTCTTAAGCAGTCCCTATTGGCATTAAAGGAATTATCTTCTAATTCTAATTCATCTCCACAGAACACCCCAAAATCATCTTTAAACTCATTGTCACCACCATACAATTATGAAGTCCTCTTTATAAATTAGCTATGGCCTCGTCTTGTCTCTCCATTCGATCCCTAATATCACTAAACACCACGTTCATCCTCTTAAATTGTCATTGCATTGCTTTGAATACAATCGACTCATCGATCTTTTCTCCTCTTTCCACATCTCTTTCATTACTCGAAGACATGATTGAAACCTACAAAGAATGTGAGCAAGAACAAAATCTCGTAACACTTCCTCATATGTTTCACTCTAGTCCTCACTTGTTTATCACTCGTCATTCTTATTTTCACTCAGCACTTGTAATGTAACTTAACACTCTCTGTCCATACTCAAAGTTTTATCTCTATGTTTTTTTATAAAACTAATTAATCACACCAAGGTCATCCTTAAAATAATCGGATTGACTAATCTCAACAAAAAGAGAATACGCATTTTTGAAAGGAAATAATGGAACAAGAAAGAAATTCAATAAACAAAGAAGGAACAACAAAAAGGAATTAATTGCGGTTAAAGTGAGAAAAAATGAAAAGAAGAGGATTTTAAGGAAGTAATAATGGAAGGAAATAAAGTTTGTTCCCTTGATTTAAGAAAGAACAAAATAGGATGAAAATAAGTTTTATTCCTTTATTTAAACAAGAACAAAAATGGAAAAGAAATGAAATTTATTCATTTAATTTAGGCAATAACAAAATAGAAAGGAAATAAGATTTGTTCCTTTAATTTAGGCTTTCCTTATGTGTAGGTTGCCCAATTAGGAAGGAAATAAAGTTTCCATCTCCTCTAATGAAGTTTTTTTTGTACCTTTTTTTTTTTTTTTTTGCTTTCCTTTTTTTTCCTTCTTCTTTTTTTTTTTTTTTAATACGATAAATCACATACAGTGAAGAATATTGGTAACTTGCGAATAAAGATGAAAACAAAAAAAAAAAAAAAAAAAAAAAAAAAAAAAGAAAACAAAACAAACCATGAACAACAAAGAACAATAGGAAAATATGATGAAACAAACAACAGTAATGTACGGAAACAAGAAGAATAAATCTTAATTTTTTTTTTTTTATCAAGTAAATCCCGAATTAATAAACTTAAAGCTTTGATACCAAAATGATGCGAACCTTGTATATATCGATAAAATACCTAAAATCAATTGAATCAATAACCCCAAGAAAATTTAATTCAAGAACAAGTAAAAGAAAATAAAAAAAAGATATTTTGACCCAATGATTAGCGAACCATGAACTAATATAATAAAGACACAACTCCCAAGAATAAGAGAAGAATGAGGGAGACAAGTCAAGTTGATAAATCAAGAATCAAACCTTGATAAATTCTCAAAGTTCATGAAGATAAAGAGAAAAATCTCAATTTTCATGTCAAAACTGTGTAACCTCATTTTTTAGGCTTATATAGCTTTTTATAGGCAAAATAAATGGAACTCTAACTTCTAAACGTTGCATGGACATCCTAGCCCCTTAATACACCCTACTTGGGTTTAAAATAACTAAGTTTGGACTTAAAATTATTAAATTTGACGGCCCAGTATATAAACTATTAACCCAACATGAAATAAAACAAATTAAAGCCCAATGATATCAAAGTTTGATATTTAACTAACTAATTAAATAAATTAACTTAATTAAAAACCAGCCTATAATACAAATTATGCTCGAATAGTTCAAATAAATGAAAACAGTCTAATAGCCATCCAAGTGTTCAATATTGATAATCTTGGACTTAATCTTGAGCTTGGATAATGTTTTGAAGCCTTCGTGTCCTTTTCATGTCATCCAATCCTTGTTGCGCAAGACTCTTGGCCCAAATCTATTGAATTAACCTATTTAAAGCCTCTTTCATCTTCTTAGCTCTAGCCCTTGTCATAAGCCCCTCCATTGATACTCAAAGGATCCTTAGGCTTGTTTCTTTGGCCTCTATTAACCTTTTAGTAGGAGTAATTGAGTACTCACATTGACCCTAACAGGTTAAGGGTTCAATCTCACCTTTATTCTTTAAAACATAAGGTATGAGTTATGAGTCTCCTCTTGTTAGGTGTTATCCTCTCCCCAATTGTGAGAGTAGTCATCAAAACCGTGCTATTATTGATCCATTTTGGTTTATCTCAACAATCATCTAACCCGTAAAATGATAACTTTCCAAAAAAAATTATTATTAAAAGCTAGAGTGTGAAGTCTAGTCTTAAAACTACTAATTATTATATACTATTATTCGAAATTATATATTTAATTAAAAAGAAATCATTTAATTGAACCTACTCCAAATCATCTACATATTTATAATATATCATATAATCGAAAATTACAAATTTGTTTTTCTTTTTTTCGGTTTATAAAAGAATATGTGTAATGGAAAAATTATGTTGGTCCAATTGGAAGGAGTAAAGCCTAAGGGAAAGGCCCAAATGATAAGTCTAAATGTCAATCAAGCCCAAGCGAAGCGCAAAGCCCAAAAGCCTAGGTAGAGTAATTGTCGTTAGCTTACGACCCGTTAAGGAAAGTTGACCACATTGAATGAGAAATTCAAAGTTGAGAATACATGTAGTTATTTAGGCAACTAACAAAGAGAAAACATCTTAAGCGGTAACTCAGGAGTGAGAATCAAGAGGGGAATGGAACCCTTGATTCCCATTCCGTTGACTTTCTTTCAATGGCTTCTCCCCACCCCCCAAAAAAATTCTCAAAGGTCATGAAGATAATGTAAACACTCTATTTTTATATTGTACAGATTTCTCAGGAATAGTCCCTAAACATTGATTAGAGACCCTAAATTGTTTATGGAAAAACTTAAGGTCATAAAGAACCCATATGGATTGATTTAAACTCAATTGGAGATTAAATGGGAAGTTAAAATAGTAAATGAAATTGAAAAATTTTTAAGGTAAAAAGGGACTAAATTGAAGATAAAATTTAAAATTGTGGTTATAGTAGGATTTAGCTAAAAGCTAAGGGAAGAGAATGAAATTTTCTTAGGGAGTAAGTGGAATTATTGAGATTATTGGGGAGGAAATTAGAAGCCAAGAGGATGTTGTTGACTTTTAAAAAAAAAAAACAAATAAAACCAGACCCGCGGTAGTCGCAAAACAGGAAGAAGAAAGAAGAAGAGAAGAAAGAAGAAGAAGAGAAGAAGGAAGAGCTACCACCGACCAGCCTTCACCGTCGTCCAACGTCGACCGACCGATCAGCCTTGCTGCCACGCTATCCAGCTCGCCGTGAACCAAAGCCAAACTTACAGCAAACCCGTGACAGATCGACGTGGAATCGAGCTGAAATCGCCGACGAACCAGCTTCGATCGACGCCGACGAGCTGCTCTAGCTCGACCCACACGAAGACCAGCTCAAACCTGACTTGAACGGAGCAAGACCGAGCTGAACAGTGGCCAGAACAGCTTCTCCACACGTGCCAATCGGCGATAGAGACAGCGCCGAGCGACGGCGAGATCAGCCGCGAACCGCAGCGAAGTCGAGAGGGAAAGCGAGAGAGGAAGAGAGGGGAAGAAAAGAGGAAGAAAACCAGTCCAATCTTAGCCCAGATCTGCTACCAAACCAGTCCAAAATCAGCTCGAAATTCAGCCTCAAAGCGTAGTTAACGCGAAAGAAAAATGGGTGAGTTATCTAAGTTTGAAATTGATGATTTCGTTGGTGATTTAAGTTGATTCGAAATGAGTTTCGTTATGATTTGTTTGTTGGTTGTTTTTGAGTGAAAACGAGTTGAAAAATAAGTGGATTTAAGCATGTTGGGAGTTTAGAAAACCAAAGAATTAAAGAGAAACCAAAACGTGCGCTAAACTAGTTTAAAGGGCAATTTTGTAAATTGGCCCATATGGCGTCCGTTGAGAGTTTGGATGACCCTAATGAGTTTAATTAGGCGTATTGGAATTAATAAAAGCCGAAGATTAAATTAAGGAAACCAAAAATGGAGAGTTACGCCTAAAAAGGGTCACTTAGGCGCGATTATGTAATTTTTATTATTTCGAGTTTCCAGAAGTTGACGCAAATGTAAATTTACGAATATATATATATATATATATGTTGTGTAGGTGAAGAGCATCCGACCAGATCACGAGAGGGCGTTTGAAGCTCATCCGAATTAAGCCCAAGTTTAAGGTGAGTGCACTTTCAAAAAGTTTTCTAAAGTGATTTTATGCTTTTGCATTGATAAGCTAGATTTATGCTTTTGCATGTATAAGTTCTTGTATTTAAATACATGTATTATATTTGTAAAGTAAACGAGTCCAAGGACTCAAGTTTAAAGCTTTCAAGTTAAAGCTTTTGTGCTTGTGCACCAAGTATAAAGATTTTGTAAGGCATGACATTAGAGAAAAATAAAGTTTTCAAAGGCCATAAGTACCCACCAGTTTATCGAGTTCAGACCCGTACGGTATATCCCACTTAGTAAGGCAAGGGTTGGGGGAATCGAGTCACTAACTGTGTGGTTAGAGTTATGAGTGAGTGTGTCGCCCCTACTTTGTGGGATATGGTCTCGCACTACGGTTAACGATGCAGCATTCCGAACGTAGTTGCTAAGAGGTCTGAGAGAGTTGGTTGCAGTGGATGTCAGATACATCGCCTTGTAACCTACCACACCTGCGGCCTTAGCTAAGTCGCCTTGTGGTCAAGAGATTAGGGTTACGAATGGTGCTTTTATAAAATTCAGTTATTTTTATGGATGTTCAGATTTATGCTTTACAAGTTTATTATAAATTGTTTATATTAATGCTATGCAATTGAATGAGGTTTAAGCTTTAAATGTTTTAAGAAATAGAAACTTTTATTAAAGTTTTCTAAGAAGGAAATTTTTGAAAAGTAAAGTTAAGTTTATAAACTATTGCACTCACTGAGCTTTATAGCTCACTCTTCAAATTGTTTATAAAAACCTCCTTAGGTACTCGTGTGGGTGAAGACGAGTGAAGCCTCCCTCCTTCGCATTCAAGTGGGCACAAGTACTAGCAGTTGCATCTTGAAGAATGTATTAAGCATATTTTGGGTTTCTTTTTTTTTATTGCATATATTTTGTACATTTTCCATAAAAGGAGTGATATCTTTTGAGTTGTGTAAAAGTGCTTTATTTTGTGCTTGAAAAATCAAGCTTACTAGATTTAAAATTGCATGTTTATATCTTGTCTTTGAAGGTTTTAAATTTTTGTGATTATGTTGATAAACTGATTGCTAGAAGTTGGGTTGGATTGTGATTATAGTTTGAAGTGTTTAAATTGCTTTCCAGATTTTTGGTTTATCCAAATTGCAGCCGTTATGCTGCAGGTTTTTAGTTTTAAAAATGACCAAATAAATAGTGTCAAACCAACCCAAACCATTTCAACTTTAAATTAAAAAGATTTTGCTTCCGCTAAAGTTAAAATTTCAAATTAAGAGGGTTCGCTCCTCGAATGTCTTTTTCCCATCAAGATGGGTTTAGAGGGATTCGTTGGGGTGCCCGGGCATACCAATCGGATAGGAGCCTAGTGGCGGTCCGGATTGGGGCGTTTCAAGGTGGTATCAGAGCCACGGTTTTCAGAAAGAGTTTAGGAAGCTTTAAAGTTGTTTTGAGTTAAGTTTTTCAAGATTTCATGAGTTTAAAGTTTTCAGTTCATACATTGCATGATTTTATAAATGATTTTCATGCATTAAAAAGTCTCATGTTTATGCATTTTTGAATCTGACAGAAGCATGCAACGCCGAGGTGGCCCGAGGACGAGGAGGGCAGTCGTAGAGGCACCCACACTAGGGGAGGAGCATGTTGATGAGTCTGTCAACGTGCCTAGTAGCTCTTCACACCTAGAACCATCATCTCAGCCTGATAGACCTGAGCGACCTCAGGTGGATGGAGAGCACTTAGCACAGGCAATAGCAGCAGCAATTAATCAGCTGAGAGAGGCTCGAGTGACCATAGAGCACACCCAGAAGTTAGGCGCCAAGACTTTTGATGGCACAGGAGAGCCAAAGCAGGCACTTTCATGGTTAGAGGCTAATAAAGAGATATTCAGAGTTATGAGATGCTCAGATGATCAGAGAGTGGAATTCTTAGCCTTCATACTTAGAGACAATGCTAAGGAGTGGTGGAAGGCACATGAGAGGTTGCATCCGAAGGGAGTTACTTGGGCAGATTTTCAAAAAGAATTCAAGAATCAGTTCTTCCCTAAAGCATATAAGGATGCAAAGATTGAAGAATTCTTCAGGTTTGAACAGGGAAGCTTGACAGTGGCAGAGTATGAGAGGAGGTTTACAGAGTACCTCAGATTGGTTCCTTTCATTGCCACAGACGAAGAGCAGAAGATAAACAGATTTATGTCAGGCCTCAACACTAGGATCAAGGCTTATGTTGCCTCTGCTGCACATAACAGATATGGGGAGTTGGTACAGGTAGCCACTAGGGTTGAGAAGACAGTAGCAAACTTCCCTAAGCCAAGGAAATTTGAGCAAAAGCGTGGGTGGATAGGTAATCCGCAAGGCAGCTCCAGTAAGATGACCAAGAGTGGAGGCCAGTATTCCTTCACGGATAGCCGTAGACAGTCCCAGACAGCACGTAGTAGCCATAGTTCAATAGGATAGACGGGCAGATCTAAGAGTCAGCAGAGCAGCAAGTTTAGACAACCATGCCCTAAGTGTGGTAGACCACACCTAGGAGAGTGTATGCAGGGTAAGACTAGGTGTTACAGATGTGGTTAGGAGGGCCACTTTATGCAGGATTGTCCCATGGTAATCGCGCCTCAGCAGATAGAGACCAGGACAGGGGCGCAGGGACAACCTAGTGGGAGCAGAGGACCCGACAAGAGAGGTTCTCATGTTGAAGGATCGACGATTACAGAGAAGCCTAGTGGAGGCCCCAGTTGCAGTACAGCACCTAGGGGACAACCTGGTAGACCTCGTACTCAGGCCAGAGTATATGCCACCACTCAGCAGCAGACAAATGCAGCGCCAGAGGTAGTGGCAGGTATGATTACTCTATTTGGTACAGTGACGCATGCATTGATTGACCCAGGGGCTACCCATTTCTTTGTGTCAGGGGGCTTTGTGGATAGGGTTAGGATAGTTGTGAGCCCTTCAGAGTGTAGTATGTTGGTCTCCCTTCCTACAGGAGACTCTCTCATTACAGATAGAGTAGTCATGAGAAGTGAAGTAATTATTGGGGGTCAAGTATTTGAAGCTGATTTGGTGATACTAGCTATCCATGATTTTGATGTGATCCTAGGTATGGATTGGCTAGCAAAACATAGATCCACCCTTGACTATTACAGGAAAGAGGTTAGGTTGAGCACACTTGAGGGATTTGAGGTTATCTTGTGTGGAAATAAGAAGATGCTTTCTACCAGTTTGATCAGTGCAGTAAAAGCTAGTAAGATGCTTAGGAAGGCATGCCAGGGATATTTGGCTTATGCAGTGGAACTGGGTAATAGTCAATTGAAGTTAGAAGAGATTCCAGTGATCAGAGAGTTCTTAGATGTCTTCCCAGAGGATCTTCCAAGGTTACCTCCAGATGGGGAGATAGAGTTTGAAATTGAGCTAGCACCAGGTACAGAACCTATCTCTATTACGCCATACAGAATGGCCCTAGTAGAGTTGAAATAACTGAAGGTTCAGATGGAAGAACTTTTGAACAAAGGGTTCATCAGGCCAAGTACTTGACCTGTCTTGTTTGTTAAGAAAAAAGATGGAAGTTTCAGGTTGTGTGTTGATTACAGACAACTGAACAGGGTAACCATTAGGAATCAATATCCGCTACCACGTATTGATGACTTATTTGATCAGTTACAGGGTGCCAAGGTATTCTCTAAGATTGATTTGAGGTCAGGTTATCATCAATTGAAGATACGTAGGGAAGATGTGCCTAAGTCAGCCTTTAGGACTCGATATGGGCATTATGAGTTCTTAGTGATGCCATTCGGATTAACTAATGTCCCAGCTGCTTTTATGGACTTAATGAACAGAATTTTCAAGCCCTATTTGGACAAGTTCGTCATTGTGTTTATTGATGACATCCTAGTGTATTCAGGCAGCCACGAACAGCACGCAGAGCACTTGAGAGTTATGCTACAAACATTGAGGGAGCATAAGTTGTATGCCAAATTCAGTAAGTGCTAGTTTTGGCTAGATAGAGTTGCCTTCTTGGGTTATGTGGTATCCGCTGAGGGTATATCGGTTGATCCCTAGAAGGTAGAAGCAATAGTCAGTTGGAAGCCACCCACGAATGTGACCGAGGTCAGAATTTTCCTAGGCCTAGCAGGCTATTACAGGAAGTTCGTGGAGGGGTTTTCCAAGATAGCAGCTCCCTTAACAAAGTTGACAAGAAAAGAGGAGAAGTTTGAATGGTCAGCTGCGTGCCAGAAGAGTTTTGAAGAGTTGAAACAGAAATTGACTTCGGCGCTTGTACTTACACTACCATCAGGGATAGAGGGCTTCACAGTGTATTGTGATGCTTCCAAACAGGGTTTAGGATGTGTGTTGATACAAGAGGATAGGGTAGTAGCTTATGCTTCAAGGCAATTGAAGAAGCATGAAGTGAATTACCCTACACACGACTTGGAGTTAGCAGCTGTTGTGTTTGCTTTGAGGATTTGGCACTACCTTTATGGAGTTCCCTATAGAATCTTTACTAACCACAAGAGTTTGCAATATCTATTCACTCAGAAAGAGTTGAATATGAAACAGAGAAGGTGGATAGAGTTGATCAAGGATTATGACTGCATTATAGAATACCATCCTGGCAAGGCGAATGTGGTGGCAGATGCCTTAAGTCGCAAGGCCACAGGTTCCTTAGCCCAGCTAAAGGTAGAATATCTCCCTCAGTTGATTGAGTTGAGATCCATGGGTGTCAAGTTAGAGGTGATAAATTCAGGTGCATTGCTAGCTACATTCCACATCCGTCCAGTGTTGATTGACAAGATCAGAGAACTTCAGGCCCAGGATCCTCAGTTGAGCAAGTTAAAGGGGGAAATAGAGGCTGGAAAGCAGAGTAGCTTCACGTTAAGAGATGATCTGATGCTTGTCTTGGGTAATAGGTTATGTGTGCCATATTTAGGAGATTTGAGGAACGAAATCATGACAGAGGCACACTCATCAACTTATGCCATGCACCTAGGGAGCACAAAGATGTATCGAACTCTGAGAGACCATTATTGGTGGAAAGGGATGAAGAGAGACATAGCAGAATTCATAGCCAAGTGTTTAACCTGCCAACAGATCAAAGCCGAGCACCAGAAACCAACAGGTTTACTACAGCCCCTATCGATCCCTGAGTGGAAATGGGAGAGGATTACTATAGATTTTGTGGTAGGGCTACTGAGGACATAGAGTGGGCATGATGCTATATGGGTCATTGTTGATTGATTGACGAAGTCTGCTCACTTTGTAGCGATTAAGAATACCTATTCCCTGGATAGATTGGCGCAGTTGTACGTAGATGAGATTGTAAGATTGCATGGCGCCCCAGTGTCTATCGTATCAGACAGAGATCCTCGATTCACATCTAGATTCTGGCCTAAGCTACATGAAGCTTTAGGTACCAGGTTACATTTTAGTATGGCATTTCACCCACAGACGGATGGCCAATCTGAGAGGACTATCCAGACCCTTGAGGATATGTTGAGATCTTGTGTTATGGAATTCAGGGGGAGCTGGGATATTCACCTACCACTGATAAAGTTTGCCTACAACAATAGCTACTAGTTCAGTATAGAGATGACACCATATGAAGCATTGTATGGCAGGAAATGTAGAACCCCAGCTTGCTGGGATGAGATAAGTGAAAGGAAATTGATTGGTCCAGAGATTGTCCAGATCACTACAGAGAAGGTAAATGTGATCAGAGAAAAGCTGAAGATAGCCAGTGACAGGCAGAAAAGCTATGCAGACAATCGAAGAAGAGATTTGGAATTTTAGGTGGGTGACAGAGTGTTCCTGCGGATATCGCCATGGAAAGGAGTGTTAAGATTTGGAAAGCGAGGCAAGCTGAGTCTGCGATACATAGGGCCGTATGAGATCGTGGAAAGGATTGGAGAGGTGGCTTATAGATTGGAATTGCCACCAGAGTTAGCAAATATCCACGACGTATTCCATGTTTCCATGTTACGGAAGTATGTAGCAGATCCTTCACATATTCTTAAAGAACAGCCGATGCAACTTAGAGAGAATTTGACCTACGAAGAGTAGCCTGTAGAGATCTTGGATCGTAGAGAGCAGGTGTTGCGCCGTAGAGCGATACCATTGGTTAAAGTCTTGTGGAGGAATCACGGATCTGAGGAAGCTACATAAGAGCAAGAGGAGCAGATGCGTGCTCAGTATCCTCACCTATTTGAGTAAGGTATGTAATTTAATTTCGAGGACGAAATTTTTATAAGGAGGGGATAATTGTAAACCCTCTATTTTTATATTGTACGGATTTCTTAGGAATAGCCCCTAAGCATTGATTAGAGACCCTAAATGGTTTATGGAAAAACTTAAGGTCATAAAGAACCCATAGGGATTGATTTAAACTCAATTGGAGATTAAACGGGAAGTTAAATTAGTAAATGAAATTGAAAAATTTTTAAGGTAAAAAGGGACTAAATTGAAGATAAAATTTAAAATTGTGGTTATAGTAGGATTTAGCTAAAAGCTAAGGGAAGAGAATGAAATTTTCTTAGGGAGTAAGTGGAATTATTGAGATTATTGGGGAGGAAATTAGAAGCCAAGAAGATGTTGTTGACTTTTTAAAAAGAAAACAAACAAAACCAGACCCGCAGTAGTCGCAAAACGTGAAGAAGAAAGAAGAAGAGAAGAAAGAAGAAGAAGAGAAGAAAGAAGAAGAAGAGAAGAAGGAAGAGCTGCTGCCGACCAGCCTTCACCGCCGTCCAACACCGACCGACCAATCAGCCTTGCTGCCACGCTATCCAGCTCGCCGCGAACCAAAGCCAAACTTGCAGCAAACCCGTGACAGATCGACGTGGAACCGAGCTGAAACCGCCGACGAACCAGCTCCAATCGACGTCGACGAACTGCTCTAGCTCGACCCGCACGAAGACCAGCTCAAACCCGACCTCAACGAAGCAAGACCGAGCTGAACAGCGGCCAAAACAGCTCCTCCACGTGTGCCAATCGACGACAGAGACAGCGCCGAGTGACGGCGAGATCAGTCCGCGAACAGCGGCGAAGCCGAGAGGGAAAGAGAGAGAGGAAGAGAGGGGAAGAAAAGAGGAAGAAAACCAGTCCAATCTCAGCCCAGATCTGCTACCAAACCAGTCCAAAATCAGCTCGAAATTCAGCCTCAAAGCGTAGTTGACGCGAAAGAAAAATGGGTGAGTTATCTAAGTTTGAAATTGATGATTTCGTTAGGTGATTGAAGTTGATTCGAAATGAGTTTCGTTATGATTTGTTTGTTGGTTGTTTTTGAGTGAAAACGAGTTGACAAATAAGTGGATTTAAGCATATTAGGAGTTTAGAAAACCAAAGAATTAAAGAGAAACCAAAACGTGCGCTAAACTAGTTTAAAGGGCAATTTTGTAAATTGGCCCATATGGCATCCGTTGAGAGTTTGGATGACCCTAATGAGTTTAATTAGGCGTATTGGAATTAATAAAAGCCGAAGATTAAATTAAGGAAACAAAAAATGGAGAGTTACGCCTAAAAAGGGTCACTTAGGCACGATTATGTAATTTTTATTATTTCGAGTTTCCAGAAGTTGACGCGAATGTAAATTTACAAATATATATATATATATGTTGTGTAGGTGAAGAGCATCTGACCAGATCACGAGAGGGCGTTTGAAGCTCATCCGAATTAAGCCCAAGTTTAAGGTGAGTGCACTTTCAAAAAGTTTTCTAAAGTGATTTTATGCTTTTGCATTGATAAGCTAGATTTATGCTTTTGCATGTATAAGTTCTTGTATTTAAATACATGTATTGTATTTGTAAAGTAAACGAGTCCAAGGACTCAAGTTTAAAGCTTTCAAGTTAAAGCTTTTGTGCTTTGTGCACCAAGTATAAAGATTTTGTAAGGCATGGCATTAGAGAAAAATAAAGTTTTCAAAGGTCATAAGTACCCACCAGTTTATCGAGTTCAGACCCGTACGGTATATCCCACTTAGTAAGGCAAGGGTTGTGGGAATCGAGTCACTAACTGTGTGGTTAGAGTTATGAGTGAGTGTGTCGCCCTACTTTGTGGGATATGGTCTCGCACTACGGTTAGCGATGTAGCATTCCGTACGTAGTTGCTAAGAGGTCTGAGAGAGTTGGTTGCGGTGGATGTCAAATACATCGCCTTGTGACCTATCACACCTGCGGCCTTAGCTAAGTCGCCGTGTGGTCAAGAGATTAGGGTTACGAATGGTGCTTTTATAAAATTCAGTTATTTTTAAGCATGTTCAGATTTATGCTTTACAAGGTTATTATAAATTGTTTATATTAATGCTATGCAATTGAATGAGATTTAAGCTTTAAATGTTTTAAGAAATAGAAACTTTTATTAAAGTTTTCTAAGGAGGAAATTTTTGAAAAGTAAAGTTAAGTTTATAAACTATTGCACTCACTGAGCTTTATAGCTCACTCTTCAAATTGTTTATAAAAACCTCCTCAGGTACTCGTGTGGGTGAAGACGAGTGAAGCCTCCCTTCTTCGCATTCAAGTGGGCACAAGTATTGGCAGTTGCATCTTGAAGAATGTATTAAGCATATTTTGGGTTTTTTTTTTTTTTATTGCATATATTTTGTACATTTTGCATAAAAGGAGTGATATCTTTTGAGTTGTGTAAAAGTGCTTTATTTTGTGCTTGAAAAATCAAGCTTACTAGATTTAAAATTGCATGTTTATACCTTGTCTTTGAAGGTTTTAAATTTTTGTGATTATGTTGATAAACTGATTGCGAGAAGTTGGGTTGGATTGTGATTATAGTTTGAAGTGTTTAAATTGCTTTCCAGGTTTTTGGTTTATCCAAATTGCAGTCGTTATGCTACCGGTTTTTAGTTTTAAAAATGACCAAATAAATAGTGTCAAACCAACCCAAACCATTTCAACTTTAAATTTAAAAGATTTTGCTTCCGCTAAAGTTAAAATTTCAAATTAAGAGGGTTCGCTCCTTGAATGTCTTTTTCCCATCAAGATGGGCTTAGAGGGATTCGTTGGGGTGCCCGGGCGTACCAATCGGATAGAAGCCTAGGGGCAGTCCTGGATTGGGGCGTTTCAGATAAAGAGAGAAAACTCAATTTTCATGTCAAAATTGTGTAACCTCATTTTTTAGGCTTATATAACTTTTTATAAGCAAAATAAATGAAACTCTAACTTCTAAACGTTGCATGGACATCCTAGCCCCTTAATACACCGCACTTGCGTTTAAAATAACTAAGTTCGGGCTTAAAATTATTAAATTTGATGGCCCAGTATATAAACTAACAGCCCAACATGAAATAAAACAAATTAAAGCCCAATGATATCAAAGTATGATATTTAACTAACTAATTAAATAAGCTAACTTAATTAAAAACCAGCCTATAATACAAATTATGCTCAAATAGTACAAATAAATGAAAACAGTCTAATAGCCATCCAAGTGTTCAATATTGATAATCTTGGACTTGATCTTGAGCTTGGATAATGTTTTGAAGCCTTGATGTCCTTTTCATGTCATCCAATCCTTATTGCGCAAGACTCTTGGCCTAAATCTATTTAATTAACCCATTTAAAGCCTCTTTCATCTTCTTAGCTCTAACCCTTGTCATAAGCCCCTCCATTGATACTTAAAGGATCATTAGGCTTGCTTCTTTGGACTCCATTAACCTTTTAATAGAAGTAATTGAGTACCCACATTGACCCTAACAGGTTAAGGGTTCAATCTCACCTTTATTCTTTAAAACACAAGGTATGAGTTATGAGTCTCCTCTTGTTAGGAGTTATCCTCTCCCCGGTTGTGAGAGTAGTCATCAAAACCGTGCTATTATTGATCCATTTTGGTATATCTCAACAATCATCTAACCTGTAAAATGTTAACTTTCCAAAAAAAATTATTATTAAAAGCTAGAGTGTGAAGTCTAGTCTTAAAACTACTAATTATTATATACTATTATTCGAAATTATATATTTAATTAAAAAGAAATCATTTAATTGAAACTACTCCAAATCATCTACATATTTATAATATATCATATAATCGAAAATTACAAATTTGTTTTTTTTTTTTTTCGATTTATAAAAGAATATGTGTAATGGAAAAATTATGTTGGTCCAATTGGAAGGAGTAAAGCCTAAGGGAAAGGCCTAAATGATAAGTCTAAATGTCAATCAAGCCCAAGCGAAGCGGAAAGCCCAAAAGCCCAGGTAGAGTAATTGTCGTTAGCTTACGACCCATTAAGGAAAGTTGACCACATTGAATGAGAAATTCAAAGTTGATAATACATGTAGTTATTTAGGCAATTGACAAAGAGAAAACATCTTAAGCAGTAACTCAGGAGTGAGAATCAAGAGGGGAATGGAACCCTTGATTCCCATTCCATTGACTTTCTTTCAATGGCTCCCCCACTCCTTCTCGCGCCATGCGCACCCCCCCCCCCCCCCCCCCCCCCCCCCCCCTCCCCCCTCTTAATAAAAATGAGAGTGCCACCAAAAGGTGAGGAGGGCTTCATCTTTTAAAATGACTATTACTCTACTAAATTTATTCTAGAACTCTAAACTCTGAGATTCACTTATAATATCAAGGCCATTGTCCATCTTGTCTATAAAGGGATATCAACGATCGAATCAACAAAGATAATGACCCTCTTTGTATCAAACAATTGCAGTTATATTGAAAGAATCACTAACGTACAAGTGGCCTAGTTGTAACCTTATCTGCCTTATTATACCATCAAGTCGAGCGACATTGCTATATTTTTTATGTTGTTTCATTTATTTCTTTTCTTTTACCCTATTTTCAGTGCTGATTTGAGTGTTAGAGTATCTTTGGCCAACATCACCCCAATGTTCAGATCGCCCTCACTCCTTTGTTTGATTTGTACATGCACACGATATAGGTTGCTAGATTCCTAGAGAGTTGTCGACGAGACCTGCTCTATGTCAGCATATTATAAATCGACCTCCTATAATATGTTATTAAAATTACCATACAAATATTAAGATTAATTTATTTGTAGCATATGAAAACGTATATCTTTGTAAGAAATATGATGAAGAGATAATTCAGCATATGTTTTTGTTTTTAAATAATTGTTAGGAAAAAATATTTTAATTATGATTAAAATGATTAGTTATAATGATAAGTTAGAATTTCTAAATATTTTTAGTTTAAGTTGTATTTTAGAATTTTTATGCTGTTTGATTACTTTAAAAACAACCAATCGAGTCCATTAAGTGATAAATATAAAAAACAAGTAGCCCTAAATTTATGGTTTTTGCTTTACTTTGTTTCATTTAGTATCATTTATATTTTCCATTTTCTAAAGCTAGTAAGTGGGCATCCCTTCATAGCTCTAGTGATTGTGCACCTCCACATCTTTCATCATGATAGGGATTATACTACATACATTTTACAAGCATGTGTGAGCAGTTTTCTTCTCTAAATATTGTAATAGTTGTACTCTTGATTATGGGAGTACATATTTGGGCATACAAATAGTGATTGGTAGGCTAGAATAATTTTTTTGAGTGACACAATAAGCTCTATCCCTTAAAATGCATATTCAAAAGCAATACATTAATTACATTTTTTTAAAAAAAAAGAGGTTATACTTAAAGGTTGTTTATTTTTTTTTTCATTTAACATTAAAGAATCCAAATTAGAATTTTTAAGTTATTTTTGCTTTTTTAAGTGGTCAAACAATTTTAAAATATCAAAAAGTAACTTGAAAAAAGAGTGAGAAATCTTGACTTTTTACTTCATTCCAAATCACTCAACTTCATTTAAACATGTTTTTTCTAATCTATCATCCTAAAGATAATATATTTTTAATTTTATCAAAATACTATTCTATTCAAATTATTTCATTGTAACCTAATATTTATAATAAACAAAATTTTGATCCAATTGCTTTCTTGCCTATAGGTAAAGCAGTTAGTTCCCAAGTATTATTTACTTCTAAAGCACTTAACTCCTTATTCATAGCCTCCACTCACTCTCGGTTACTATTAGCGAGATAGATTCTTGAATGCATGACAAATTTCTTGAGAATTTATATATATAGGTGTAAAATCAAGAAAAGCATAAAATGAAAACGTATTAAGTGTGTGTTTAGATTATTGAGAAGCAATTTTAACTGAAGAGCTACTATTAGTATATGTAGATGTTTGTTGTATGGTGTTTGAAACTAGTCTATGTTTAATTCTAGTGCTTTTCTTAAATGGTTCTGATGATGTAAGGATTGTGGATAGTGAACTAGGAGCTATATCTAAAGAATCTGGTATACAGGTATTGAGCAAATTTGATTTATCATGAGATAAAGGAATAGTATTGGCATCTTCTGTATTTAAAACAATAGGTAGTGGGACAAAAGAAGGTGAAGTAGTAACATTGCTATATGGAAACATTTGTTCATGAAAAATAAAATCTCTAGAAAGATGAATGGTATGTGAAAGCATATCATAGACTTTGTAAGCTTTTTTTATCAATCCCATAGCCAATGAAAATGCATTTAAAGGCTATTTGATCAAATTTATCTTTATGTGGATGAGCGTTAGTAGCATAACAAAGACTACCAAAGGTTTTAAGAAGTTGATAATTTGCTAGTTTTCCATAAAATATTTCATATGGAGTCTTCCATTTAAGAACATAACTTGGCAAATCTATTTATAATATAAGTTGCTATTAACAAAGATTCCCCCAAAAATTTGTTTGGGAAATGAACGAAAAAGTGAAGATTTTAAGTTTGACCAATTCTCATTGATTGCATTCGAGTTACAGCCCCAAGATCCATATTTAGCTAAATTGAACGAAAAAGTGGAGACCAAGCAACGTGAAGATTTTTCTTTAAGAGTTGACTTTGTGTATCGGACAACAAGGAATTGAAGAAGGAAATCTTAGAAGAAGCTCACTCGTTGGCTTATGCCATGCATCTAGGAAGCACTAAATTGTATCGTACATTTAAAGAACATTATTAGTGGCAAGGTATGAAAAGGGAGATAGAGGAGTTTGTCTCCAAATGTTTAGTTTGTTAGCAAGTCAAAGTGAGGCATTAGAAGCCTGCAGGACTCTTTTAGCCACTTTCGATTCCTAAATAGAAATGGGAACATGTCACTATGAATTTTGTAGTAGGACTTCCTCGTAGTCAAAGTTGTCATGATAGTATATGGGTGATTGTAGATAGGCTTACAAAGTCTGCACATTTTCTACCTATCCAAAATACTTATCTTCTAAATAAGTTAGGTAAGATTTATGTAGATGAAGTAGGTCATCTTCATGGGGCACCGACATATATTGTTTCAGATAGAGATCTTCGATTTTCATCCAGATTTTGGCCTTACTTACTACAAGCTTTGGGTACAAAATTACATTTTAGCACCACATTTAATCCTCAAACTCATGGTCAATTAGAGTGTATTGTTTAAACATTGGAGGATATGCTGAGCTTTTGTAATGGAATTCAAGGGAAGCTAGGACACTCACCTACCGTTGATTGAATTTGCTTATAACAATAGTTATCAAGCCAGCATTGGAATGACACCATATGAAGCTTTTTATGGGAGAAAGTGCAAAACACCGATATATTGGGATGAAATGGGTGAGAAAAAATTATTTGGTCTAAAGATTGTTCAGGTTACCACTGAAAAGATCAAAATCATCAGAGACAAATTGAAGATAGCTCGCGATAGATAAAAGAACTATGCAGATAAATGTAGGAGGCATCTCGAATTTCAAGTTGGAAACCGGGTGTTTCTACGAATTTCACCATTGAAAGGGGTACTTAAATTTGGAAAATGTGGGAAGCTGAGTCCGCGATATATCGGCTCATATGAGATAATTGATAAAATAGGGACAATGTCGTATTGCTTAGCTTTAGCTCCAAAACTTTTCAAGATTCATGATGTGTTCCATGTTTTTATGCTTCGTAAGTACATATATGACCCCTCACATATTTTGGCAGAGCAACTAATGGAGCTAAAAGAGAACTTAAGATATGAGGAACAACTAGTTCAGATTCTAGATAAAAGAGAATAAGTACTACGTACGAAAGTTATTCCTTTAGTGAAGGCATTTTGGAAGAATCATGCCACTAAAGAGGCAACTTGGGAACAAGAGGATCAAATGCGAATTCAGTATCCTGAGTTATTTCAGACCGGTACATAAATTTTGAGGATGAAATTTTATAAGGGGAGATGATTTGTAACGTCCGAATCCAATTGGATCTCGAAGCATCTACATAATTTTAAATAAATCATAAATGAGGTTCAAATAGATAAGTCAAGGGACTCAATTAGAAATTCAAATTGAAAGAGTCCAGTTGAAGTGATAAGAATAACTCAACAAACAATTATAGAGTCCAAAAAGTGAGCCCAAATCGAAAAACTAGAATAGCCATTTTTCTACTATATGTACCAATTTATTTTTTAAAACAAAAGCATATATGTACAAAGGAGTGCAAATTCGGTGAAGTAGAAAAAGAGAAGCAAAAGAAAGTGAGATGAGGGAGTAGTGGGACCAATCCACTAACACCACAAAGCAAAGGACCATAAAACAAAAATAAAATGGTTTCAAAAGGAAAATGTTGGCTGGTCAAACAAGCAAAAACAAATGGAAAAGGCAAAATGGCAAAATGGAATGAAATGAGAGAGAGTGAGGCCAGTCCATAACTCAAACACAAAACCGAAGCAAGTTAGAGAGCTAGAGATAAGAATATGGTGTAGATTTTTTTTTTTTAGAAAAACATAGATAGCTGTTGGCATGGTCAATGGATAAGCTTGAAAAAAATAATAGTAATATATACATAAAGCAAACCCTGACAGCAACACATAACCAAACCAGAAGCAAGAAACACTAACACAGAGCACAAACACAGAGCTGAAATTGCACGACAGAAGAAGGGAGAAAATATATATATATATATATATAGTGAGCCGTGAGCAAGAAAAGGAAAGAAGAAAAGAAAAAAGAAATAATTGAGAGCATAGCTTTTGCTGTGTAATTGTTTTAGTTTTGGATTCAATTTTTTTAGTTTGCTTTTTATAGATTCTAAACAGGTTTTTGTGTTGTTTTTAGGTGTAAAAGAAACCAAGGAGAATAGGGATGCTAGTGGTTCTAAATAAAGCTTGAAATGAACCTCGTGAGTGGATAGTTTTATTTTACATTCAACTAATTGAGTATGTTTATTTAAATTTCAGATTTTAATATTTATTTCAAGTAAATGATTTGTTTTGTTACTTGATTCCTTGAATTATAAATTTTGCTATATGTTTAAGATTAGAATTTAATTGTATACATATGTATTTTTACGTATTCCAAATTTCTATAAGAAATTATTGTTTTCTAGTTGAGTTACCATATGAAAAGTTTCAAGAATTATCTAAGTATTGTTTACATGCCTGAAAAGGATATTTATTACATTTATATTTATATCCAGAAATAGAATTTGCAATTCATGTATGAAAGTTATATTGAGATTTGAAAACGATTGAATTGAGATTTTTGGAACATCAGGATTGTACCTTTCCCTTTAACGGTCAGTAAGCTTCATGTGTGTAAGACCCAAAGAGTCGTCCAGCACGTGTATGGTAGATATCTAGAGTCATTGAGTAGCCCCGCACGTGTATTGTAGAAGTTAAGTCTCGCTTTGCGTGTGCATCGAGTATCTCGACCACGTATGACAAATTTCCCTTGAGTACTAGATTGGTGTAGATTATAGAATTTATAATTATACAGAAATGATCCATATAGATATTTTCAGTTTATTATGATATAAAATGATACAAATATTAATTCAGTTTTGATTTCAGAGATGATTGAATGTGGATCATTGAGATTTCACAAACTTTATGTTTTGTTAATTATGATCGCCAAAAAATTATTCAATTTTCAAAAATTATATCCACTCACTAGGTGTTAGCGCTCACCGTTTTATGTTTTTAAAACTAGTTCCCAAGTAAGCGTCGGGTCTCGAAGAAGTCTCTAAACAAGAAGAGGTGGGCCACTCTACCAAATGTTGCAAAGAAATCATATTTTGATATTGTATAAGTATTCTGTATATTCTATGGCATCTAGCAATGCATGTACTTATTTACACTTTAACATTGTAAAATATTTAATTTTTAGTTAGTTTCACTTCTATTTTTATTGTTGAGTTTACAAATGATATAAATATGTTGATAGCTATATATGTAATATGAAAGCAAGTTTGTTTTTACATGTTTTACTTGATATTGCCTATATTTGAGACACGAATTGGGGAAAGGATCGGAGGTCCTGAGCAGTGGATATTTTTTTGAAATATTTTAGAAGTGCATATTTCGCTTATTACAGGGTGTCAAGGTGTAGTTATTGAATATATAGCTGTTATATTGCCGAAATTTTTATTAAAATTTTATTAAACTATCCTATATATTATTAGATTTAGAAATGATTTCAATTAGAAAATTTTAGAACCATATACAGCTTGATCGCATATCACAAGATTCTTCTAGATTCGAGATAGAGATCTGGGAGGATTCTTTCAGCACTTCTAACTTCAAAAATTTAGCCAAGTCATTGGTGTTCAACAGCTCCGTCTGAAGCTCGTGCATTTTCATCAATCCATCGCTAACTTCTAAGTCTACCATGGTTCGAATGGCCTGAAAACATAAATCAGCCGACTGTTTGATTATATAACAATCAATTTAACCTATTGAACTGTGATTGTGTTGATACTGCTCTAAATGTAACTTATAATAAATGATAATTATCACATATTTAAAAGGGTAATCTATAATACATTTGGATATCGATACACCTCATCTGATTACATTATAAAAATACTGATTGTATTTTATTATATCTTATTATAACTAAACATGGTTAATTGTTGTATTAGTGATCTGACTCATTTAGTCACAATAAGATATAATAAAATATAATCAGTACTTTTAGAATGCAATAACTCATTGTAGTTGTCAGGTATATAGATATCCCAATGTGTCATTTAATGTGCCTTTAACTTAACTTATATTTACTAACTCGTATTTCATTTTTCCTATAAAAGCTCATATTTTTTCCTATGACAGCTTAACTTTGAAAGTGGAAACATGTAATTAGAATTTTTTAATTTTAATAAAAAAATTTCATTTGTATTCCCACTTTTTCAATTGTAATCACTCATTTTCTATAATAATCTAAATTTGTCAATTGTAATCATAGTTTCCATTGGTAACCAATTACGTAACAACAATGTTAACTATAGAAAATAGAGTAGCATGTATGAATTTTAATGAAAGATTTGCCTCCTTGAAACTCCATGTAAGGGCCCAATCTAAGTGGATCCAAGAGAATAAATTGAGCTCAAGTGAAATGCATTAACAAACTGAATTTAAGTGTAAAACCAATTGTAGCCCAAGTTTAATAATAATATAGGTAATTGGACAAAAGTCCATATATTGTGGAATTGGTGGCCGTGCAGGGAAAGAACACGTGGAGTGCTAGGCAAAATGAAATCAGGTTAGCATGCAAGAAATAAGAAAAAAAAAATGAAAGTGAAAAGGACAAAATAGTTTGTTGGCCAAAAAACAGATGGATAAAAGCAAAAGCAAAGAAAAGAAAGAAGAAGAAAAAGAAAAAGAAGAGAGAGAAGAAAAAAATAAGAAAAATTTTTATAGGTGATTTGAATATTTGAGTGTCCAATTTATCTAGATAAATGATTTTTTTTTTTTTTATTTCAATGGGATTTGGAATCCAAAAAATTAGTTAATTTTTCCATAAGTTTTAAATTGAGTTTTATGTGATTTTAGGGTGAACCCAAGATTATGAGAAATCCATGGAAACCTGTTTTAGATCCAGAAATAAGCAAAGAAGTTATGTGAATGAATAGTTTTGTTTTAATTAAACTGATTGAATTATGTTTATTTATATTTCAGTTTTATTGTGTATTGGAAATAAATTATTTGTTTAATTAATTGATTTGATAGATTATAAATTATGTTTTATGATTGAAATGAAGATTTATTATGAATTCGTATATATATATATATTTATCAGAAAATTCCAGTAAAAATTTTATGTTTTCAGCTTGAGTTATTATTAGAAAAATTTTAGAATGTTTCAAATAATATGATTTTATGTTTTAAGAAAGAATATTGAGCTTTGTTTTGAGAAAACAATTTATTCATAATTATATGGATATTCAATAAGATTTGAGAAACAAAAATAAAAATATTTTCAAAACACCAAGGTTGTACCCTCCCCTCTAACAGTTATACAGGCTACACATGTGTGAGACCTAGATTCGCCCAACACATGTATAATAAATGTCAGGAGAGTCATTGAGTCGCCCAGCACGTGTATGGTAGATGTTATCCCTCGCTCTGCGTGTGTATTGAATATCTTCATCACATATGACATATTTCCCTGGGTACTAGTTGGTGTAGATTTTCATATTACAGATATTATATTTTGAGTTTAATCAATGTAGAAAGAGATTTATAGAAAACTAGATTTACAAAAAGAAATTTCAGAGAAGTTTTACAGATCATAGATTTTCATATTTTGTATTATTTAAGTTATAAAAATAATTTATATAGGAGTTTATAGTTTTACTACGATATGAGATTATGTTCAGTTCTATTTCCATACATGATTGCGTATGAATAATTGAGAATTGTTTCTTTTTACCAGTGATGTTTTATGTTTTATTTAGAATAATTTTAGAAAAATTATATCCACTCATTGGGCATTGGCGCTCACTCTTTTATAAAACCCATTTTTTCATGTATCCGCCGCAAATTCGTGCAAATTATTGCAGATCGTGAGAAGGGCCACATAATGATGGATAATTACATTTGTATATATTATTTCTTTTATTTATCAGATTTAGTAAATGTGTTTCCAGAATAGTTTTATAGATAAAATATCATCTCCAAAGTATTTTATGAATATTTTATATATTCAGTAAATGGGTCCAACATGAGAGAAATGTACATAATTTTGATTGGTTTAGATTAAATTTTATAAAGCGATCATCAGATTTATGATGATTTTTCTAAAAGATTTTTGGAAACTTCAGATTCCAATAAAAAAAAAAAAAGAACCCAAATTATTACAGGATTCTCACGGACTTATAATAGGAGTCGGGATGAATCCTGTCAGTTCGCGTTACTCGATTTACCCTTTTAATAAGCTCTCTGAATGGTTGTCTATTATGTCCATGTAGTCCTATACGTGCACAGCCAAGTGAAATTTCCTCAACCGTGGATGGATAATTTCTGCCTTCTGTCAAATGAAGGGCCTCAAGAGTTGGTCTCGTATGAAGTGATGGAATTATTGGTTGAGTGACTTTAGGTGGAGTAAAGGCAATTTCATTCATGTTTATTGTTGAGATATTGAATCCAACGACTCGGTTCCTTTTCTTTCCCTGCCTGCCTCCGAAGACTAAGCTACTTCATCTACAATGACTATTAAACCCCCAACCTGAGGGTTCTTCATTGGTGACCTCTATTTTTCTTGGTCGTTGTGGACATCCATTATGTTTAAAATAGTGAGAGGTGTACGCAACTGGGATCAAAGAATGCAGGGAAATGGTAAAACAATAATAGAATGTTTAACAACAAAATATATATATATATATATATATAGGAAGTGAAGTAGAAAGATAAAAAGGTCTTTTTATCAAATGTTAGTTGCAAAATCCGATTTTCGAGACCATAGTTTCTAGCAAAAAACTAATCATGACTTTTAATTTTTATGCTGAATTATAAAAAACCCTCAAACTTTTGTCTATAACAAAAAAACACCCCGACTTCTACCTAAAACAAAACACACCCCGATCTTTTGCAAAATGCCCATGTTTGACCCTACCATTACACTTTTCGTATGAAAACTTGATTATGAGCACTAAATGACTTATTTATCTCTGATTTAAACTTAATTAAAAGTAAATAAATTAAATAAAAAATTTGTTCATATGATCTCTACCATCCATCTTAAGATAGATAATAAAGATTACATTGGAAAAAAATTTAAAAATCAAACAAAAATTAATTAATATATATAATTTGTTCACCAAATCCCTACCATTCATCTTAAAATTTGGAAATATTTTTTTTCCATCTTAAATTTTTTTAAAATATTATTTTAAGAAAATATAGGGGCAAAGATCCAATCTCCACCATCCATATTTCAATGGATAGTAGAGATCCAATTTGGATTTCTACCTGTAAAAATCAAAATTTGCAGACCAAAAATCATTTTCATCAGCAATCAAACCCATCCACCTCTGATCAAACCCATCCACACATCATCTTTAAACACATCTAAACCTAACATCATCAATCATCTACAATGATCTAAGCACATCATAAATTAATCACCCACTGCAAAAACCTCAAACATTCAAGCCAAACATAAAGAAAAAAAATCATAAAAAAATATAAAAATTATAATCTAAGTTCCTCGAACCCAGATTGACATTTGGTTTCGACTCAAACCAAATGAAATCTAGGTTTGTTAGACCCAAATGAAATTTAGGCTCCACGAACCCAGACAATTGGGTTCGTGGAGCCCAGATTTCATCTACTTTCGAATAATCTGGGTTCGTGGAACCTAGATGAACGAGAATATGAAGTATAGAAGAAGAAGAACAAGAAGAGAAGAGAAGAACAAGAACAAGAAAAAGAGAAGAATAGTACATAAAAGAGAGTGGCTAGTAGGCGTGTGAGGGAGTGGTGGTGGAGGTCTAGTGGAGGACGATGGAAAAAGAGAGAGCTTAGAAACATTGGGTTTTGTTATTATTTTCTTACTAACTCATGTTTGATTGAATGGTTCATTTACCATCTTACCCTGAACCCACTAAGGTCAATCACTTTTTCAAATGGAAAAAGTAACAGTAGGGTGGACATCATTTATAGGTTTTTTAAATTTTCTCTAAATAACTTTAAAATATTTTCTAGGTTGACAAAGTATCTTTTATTTCAAAGGAAAATTTTCAAAGTCAACCCAATAATTCATAAAATACAGTCTATGTTGAAAACATAATTATTAAAAATTATACGGTTATTTCACAATTAATTTGAGGTGGATTTACAATTTTCAATCATAACTTTAGTTTCTAGAGCTTGCACCCTTGAAAGCCACAGTTGCACTTCATTTGTCGGCGGCATCTGTTTTTGATCTTGTTTAGCAATGTTAATTCTTCTCATCACATGGTTTCTTGCTGCAACCAAATTCTCCAATTCACTCTTCAAAGCATCCACATCATCGGCATATGCGTCCCAACTAGCCACAGTTTGCGTAAGAGGAAGATCCAAAGGCATCTGAAAAGAGTTAGGATTTTGATCTAGAAGAAAAGAAAGAAAAGAATATTGGAAACTATAGCCTATAAAGATGCATATTGAAAATGGTTATGATACAAGTCATGGTTTAGAGAGTCCATAGTTTAATGTAAATTAAAATACAAGTGGTTCGATTGCCATACCATGTGGTCATACATCAATATTTTAATAAAATTTTTAATTATAAAAATAATTTAAGATAAGGTGATTGACGGGGACCATATAAATATTAGACTGTTGACAAAAAAATTAAAAAAAAAAATAAAAGAAAAGCATGTGCAATTAAATGATATTTAAACAGTCTATCAATATGAATAAACAAACATTATCCTTTCCAATTAAATAAGCATTTTTGTGCTTTTTTTAAAAGCCTCTTTAAAACACACATTAGAGATATTATTTACATATATTTGAAAAGTTTGTTAATAGTTTTTTTTTTTTTTAACAAATTAACTTTAGAATATAACAAGATTAAAATATTTTAATTGGTAATATTGAAGTATTCTCAAATAACTCATAGGAACATTTTATGACTACAACTACATTTTGTTGAGTACAATAATTTTCTAGTTGGGTTTAAGGTGCCTTCAACTAAGTTTTCTATCGTGTACAAATTATAAGAAAATTTTATATTGAGTACAATAATTATCTCATGATTGACTACAACCGCTAATTTTTAGTAGGCACCTTAAACCCATGCCAACAAAATCAGAATATTGGTTTTTTAGGCTACCAATTAATTAGTTGGATTTTCAGTTTTTACTTTGGGCTGCCCATCAACATTAGGCCGGAAAGATGAATCCAATTGGGCCTAAAACCCTGATGGATCCAACAATCTTTTTTGTGATCCATAAAGCTTTCACCTCTCGACCATAATCCATAAGTATTTAGTTTTCTCTCTCATATCCAAACCAAAACCATGTCGTCTTCTTCAATCTCCACTTCTGTCCGCAAACCCAACAATCATTTTCGTTCATGTGAAGGACCCTGTATATATTGTTAGAGTTTCTTATTTACATATAATTAGGTCATTAAAATATAGAAAAGACTAAAGTTCTTTTCTTATTTTACATAAAATTGCATTGGATAGATTATATTTAAATGAAAGTGTAATTCTGGAAGTTTCCTATTTGAAGTGATTCTTTGCCTGATATAGGATTTTTCTTGTTTCTAAAATTCTGCAACATTAAGGAAATTACCGGAAATGTTGTACTTCGAGCTGTTACCTAATTGTGGATTCGAGCTGTCTCGCATGTGAGCTAGTCAACTCGAGCGATCCTTTCGTCATAGACCTTGTTGTGCTACCATTTCTGTTCCGGCCCTCAGGCCTTGGGCCTTGGGCCTCATTGGACTGAAGGTTCAGATACCATTTTTGGGCAAAACAATTTTCATATTCTTGGTTTTGATTATAAGTTTTTCAATTTTAATCAAGTTGAGATGACCTAACATAATATATTATGTTATGTATGAGATGTCCCTATACATATATCAGCTATGCAAAATTATACTATCAAGGAAATAGATTATGACTGAATAATTATCAAAGATTTAATTTACTAGTTATTGCTATCTTGTCATCATGTTATTTTAAAATTATAGCATTATTGCATTGCCTTATCATTATTATTTTCCTTTTTGACTTCCAATACCTTAATAATTTGACAGTCCATCTACTAGATGCATTACACAACAAATTGGACAACACAACACTAACGTGAATTCTTATCTTGTTAAGAAAAATAACAAACAACGAAAAATTTTCTTGAGGATGACTACCATTACTCTGTCAGTATGTTATTTTTTCTAATTAATAGGTAGAATCTGATTAGTGCAATGTGATAAGGTAGCAAGTCGATCTATAGTGTGTCTACTGCATGTAAGTTATCCATCTAACGTACTGAATCAGTGATTGATGGGGCATTGACCACAAACGTAATCCATAATCTAGGAAAACAAAGATATAGGGTGATTAAAAACCAACAGAAGATTAGAGAAAAACCTTGAAAACTGATTGATAAACAACGATCAAAAACCTTTATGAAGCATTTGTGATAAAGATTGCTGTTTATGATCAAACAATTCTGATATAAAGCTATGCACCAAATTATTATTTTTTTGTTTCTTTTGTATAATGATTTAGCAATAATTAAATGAATGTATCTGCTTTGAATAAATTGTGGTGGAACTTAATTTTATCTTTAGACAAGGAAACAGATTTCCTTAAATTATGGAAATTTGGTATTGGCTCATATTTTTTGTATCATTAAATATGTTTTTCTGTAATGAAAAATAAGTTCCCTTTTACAATTTCTATCTTCTTCTTTCTAAATATGTACATACCGGAAACTTCCTTCATCTGGTATCAGAGCTGAATTGATCTTTGTGGGATTGTGTGTGAGTGAAAACAAGTAAGAAGACCTCACTTTAAAAAATCATAAACACTTGAGAAATTTGAGTGATCCTTGTGATGGCTGCAAACAGCAATATTTCTACTCCTTCTCCTCCAATCTTCACTGGAGAAAACTATCACATGTGGTCTGTGAAGATGGAAGCATATCTCAGGGGTCTGCTACTGGGGAAGCTATAGAATCAGACTTTGAAATTGAATTGCTAGAGAATCCAACTCTGAATCAGCTCAGAATATATGAAGAAAGGGTCTCTAGAAAATTTAGAGCCTTGAGTAGTCTTCATTTAGCAGTAAATGAGACAATTTTTACAAGGGTCATGACATGCAAAACAGCAATAAAAGTCTAGGACAAGCTAAAGTCAGAATTTCAAGGAAATGAAAAGACAAAACAGATGCAGATCTTCGATTTAAGGAAGGAGTTTGAATTTCTCAAGATGAAAGAGACTGAGAATGTGAAGGAGTACATTGATAGAGTCATGAAAGTTGTTAATCAAGTAAGGTTGCTAGGTGAGGACTTATAGGAAAGAAGAGTTGTGGAGAAGGTAATAGTAACTCTTCTAGAAAGATTTGAGGCAAAGATCTCTTCACTTGAAGATGCTTGGGATCTGTCTTAGCTTTATCTCATAGAGCTTGTAAGTGCTTTACAAGCTGTTGAGCAAAGAAAAACATTTAAAGAAGAAGAAAGCTCAACTGAAAAGGCACTTACTGCATCCCTAAAAGCAAAAGTGCACGCTGATGATGCAAAGAAAGGCTATCATTTAAAGAGTGATAAAGACAAAAAATTTAATTAGAAGAGCAAAGAAAGAAACAGAAGAGACAAGTATCCAACTTGTCCTTATTGTAAGAAGACAAATCACACTGAAAATTACTGCTAGTACAGGCCTGAAGTTTAGTGCAAATCCTGCAAGCAGTTTGGACACATGAAAAGGGTTTATTCAAGTAATGCTAATCATCAAAATCAGCCTCAGCCTGCACAAGCCAATGAAGCAACTAAAGTTTAGGAGGAGAAGCTCTTTGTTGCTGTTGCTATTGCTACACAAAATGCTTGTCGCAGCTCAAAATATTGATGCTTGGTTGATTGACAGTGGTTGCACACACCACATGTCAGCAAATTTGGAAAACTTCAAGACTTTGGATAGAGAGTACTTTTCAAATGTAAGACTTGGTGATGACAAACTTGTGGATGTCAAAGGAAAATGTTTTGTTACAGTGCAAACCTCATCAAGTACTATACTTATCTCTGATATTTTGTTTGTACCTGATATCAAACATAATCTATTGAGTGTTGGCCAGTTATTAGACAATAATTATGTTGTTAAGTTCAAAAATAGAACTTGTAAAATTTATGATCCTGATAACATGAAGCTTTTATCAACTAGAATGTATAACGAGAGCTTTAATCTTGATTTGAAAAATTATGAAATTGAAGCTTTTGTTGGTGTTGAATCTGATTCTTGTTTGTGGCATAAAAGGTTAGGCCATATAAATTATGACACTTTGAAGTTGCTTGAAAAAGACAAAATGGTGAATGATTTGCTTGTTGTGATTGTAATTTCTAATGTCCGAGGTACCTGTCAACTTGGTAAGTTGAGCAAAACTCCATTTCCTATAAACCAAGCTTGGAGAGCAACTGAAAAGCTCCAACTGATTCATACAGATGTATGTGGACCTATGAGTATACCTTCTTACAATGGCAGCAAATACTTTCCTTTATTCTTTGATGATTTTTCAAGGTATTGTCAGGTCTCTTTTCTCAAAAACAAATATGAAGTGTTTTCTATGTTTCAAAAGTTCAAGGCTGCTGTAGAAAATCAAAGTGCACATATGATCAAAACTTTAAGATCTGACAATTGTATTGAATATATTTCTTCTTAATTCCAATCATTTCTTCAAAAGGCAGGCGTTCATCATAAACTCACAGTCACTTATACACCTCAACAAAATGGTGTAAGTGAAAGGAAGAATAGATCAGTCATGAACATGGCAAGATGCTTGCTGTTTGAAAAGAGATTGCTAAAGAAGTTATGGATTGAAGCAGTTAATATTGCTATGTATTTGCAAAATAAACTTCCAACTAAAGTTGTTGACGGTAAAACACATTTCCAACTAAAGTTGTTGACTAGTAAAATACCTTTTGAAGTCTGGACATATGTTAGACCATCAGTGGCACACTTGAAAGTCTTTGGTAGCATTTGTTATGCCAATGTACCAGAGGTAAAAAGAGACAAATTGGATCAAAGAGATGATGTTGTTATGTTTGTTGGATACAATATTGTCTCAAAGGGATATAGAATTTTAAATCTTGTAACTGAAAAGGTTATGTGAGCAGAACTATAAAGTTGAATGGAAATGGTGCCTGAAATTAGGAGAAAATGATTGGAGAGTCCTCAAATCGAAATACCAATGCTGAAAGTGCACCTCAGTTTCATGGTGAAACTTTTGAAAAAGAGGATTCTAATGATGAGCATTATGTTATGAGAGGCACCAAAACTTTGCAAGATATCTACAGCAGATGCGATGTTGCTATATTTGAACCTACTACAGTTGATCAAGCTTTGCAGTCTCCAAAATGGAAAGCAGCCATAGAGGAAGAAACAAATATAATAGTAAAAAATGACACCTGGTTACTTTGTTGATAGACCAGAAGATCAACAAGTAATTGATACAAAATGGGTATTCCGAATGAAGATGAATGCTGATGGCTCAATAAGCAAATATAAGGCCAGATTAGTAGTGAAAGGCTATAGCAGCAAGGTATTGACTTTATTGAAACTTTTGCTCCTATAGCTAGATTTGATACAATTAGATTGTTGTTTGCTCTTGTTGCTCAGAAAGGCTAGAGAATCTATCAACTTGATATTAAATCGGCATTCCTCAATGATGTTCTTAAGGAGAAAATTTGCATTGAGCAACCTGAGCGTTTTGCTGTCAAAAGTGTCGTTGATAAAGTGTATTTATTGAAAAAGACACTATATGGTTTAAAACAGGCCCCTAAAGCCTAGTATGCAAAGATTGATGGTTATTTGCTTGACTTGGGATTTGAAAGGAGCATCAATGAAGCAACACTCTATGTGAAGCAAGTGTGTGCTAAAATTATAATTGTTTCAGTATCACGTTGATGATATTCTTGTGATTGGAAGCAATCCAAGTTCTGCGAAAGAGTTTAAAAAGCAAATAGAGCGTATGTTTGAGATGAATGATTTGGGGCAAATGTGTTATTTTCTAGTAATGGAAGTGTCTCAATTTTTAATAGGCATTTTCATTTCTCAAAAGAAATATGCGACAAAATTGTTGAAGAAGTTTTCTCTAATTGGTTGCAAAGCTGTCAATACTCTAGGAGTTCAAGGATTGAAGTTACAAGCAAATGATGGCTCAGCATCTGTTGATCCATCAATTTTTAGGAGTCTAATTGGTTCATTGCTATATTTATCAATCACAAGGCCAGACATAATGTATGCAACCAACATTCTATCGAGATACATGCACATGCCAAGATGAGAAACAAGAGGGATCCAAGTGATTTAATGTCATTTTCATCATCCAAATCAAGTTGTTAAGCTAATCCAAGCTAGTTAATAAAGTCTAAAGCAAGAAATCAAGCAAGTTAAGGTTAGTTTTCATATTTTTCAACTTATTGGAATGATGAATGTGTGATGTTTGTGTTGATAGTTTTGTTCAGATTAGATGTGGGTTTTCATTTATGATATGAGTGGAGCATTTAGAGACTAAAACCAAGGGTGGATCATGTAGAGCCATGAATGTTGGATAAGTTAGGGTTGTGTTGGAAATTCTAGGATTTGATTTTAATTTGTTTTTGAATGAAATATGTTGTTTGATTGGTGTTTGATTAAATGCCTAAAAGAAATAACATGGAAAATTTGAGAGAAATGGACTTAGGGTGTGTTATGCCACGAAAGACCATAGCGATGGGTGTAGGAATCCAATGAAATTTGAGTCTTTTAAACATGATTCCTTGTTGAAAACATGTTGGAGAAATCTATGAATAAGTTAAAAATCAATTTAGCTAAGTTCCACTTAAAAGTCTATATGAAAGGCATTAGTGGATATCATGTAATGCCACTTCTTTTATGAGTGTAAACGCATTGAATGAGTATAATCGAGTATGAATAACATTAGGAAAATAAGAATTGAAATTAGAAATGAAAAATGGTGAAAGTGCACCTAGATTAGTGTTAAAAAAAGGGGGTTTTCCTAGATTTCGCCATTTGATAGTTGGAATTTTTCAAAACTGCTTTATGAGGGATCTAAATTTGAGTTAGGGAGGTGAATGGAGCAAGAATTGAGGAAAGAAAAGCAAGGGAGAGGGCTGTGAATAGTTTTCGATCAAAAAGAGTGCCAAATATTTGACTTTTCGTTTCGGGCTTTAAAAAATTATTTCAGGCATATGGGCTATTCCTAGGTGAGAATAAATAAAGTTCATGGAAAAAAATTTGAATTTTAGAGCTTCGATTAAGTAGAAATCAAGTAGGGAAGTTTTTTTTTGTGAAAAGTGCCCTTTTATGGGTTACTTGAGTTAAAAGTTATTTAACTAGTTTTGTGAAGTGAAATGTTGTGTATTCTAAGCGAGAGAATGTGATATGTAGGTGAAAAGGTAGCTCAAGGAAGTCAAGGAAAAGGAAAAGGAAAAGATTTGAGCTTCCGTTGGAGAATAATAACTCAAGGAAAGTGGCAAAAATGTTGGTGTACATTTCATTTGAAATTTGTTTTCAATTATATGAATAAATTTATTTTAAAATGTTTTGATTTGAATGGTTTAATCAAATCGATTGATTAACTATGTTTGAATATGTTTGTTTTTGAATGACATTGTGATTTAAATATGAAATTGGATATCAAATGAAATTAGTTGGAATGATTTGAAAATTTTATAATTGAAATGAAATGGTGATTATGATAATGCATTTATTTGAAATATGAAATGAGTCCTAGTAAACAGGAGTATTGGTAGCTAGGGATTGAAATTTGGCATGCCAATAGGATGATTATAGCAGTACTGCGTCGATATGTTTTGAAATAAAATGAAAATCATTAATTTAGGGACCATGAAAGGCACCGAGTGTCCAGTTCCAATGGATTGTTTTATACATGTGAATTGAAATTCGGTGGGTATGCACCGAGTGTCCAATGCCGGAAATTCCGTTTTTCAGTCCGAGGTATCATACTAGTATTTACAATAGGGCAACGAAAAATTTGTTTAGATCAATTATAATATGTATGTGAGAATTGGTTTTCGAATGTGGATAATAAGTTGTTAAATATTTTGAATTAAAAAGTTGTTTCTTTATAAGGTATGAAGATGTTTATTTTCAAAAATTATGGATTCAAATTTAGTGGATACCTATTAAGCAAAAATGCTTAGCGCATGGGAATTATCGCATGCAGGTAGTAGATTGTGACAAGAGGGCAAAGATTGAAGAGAAAATATATCTGCAGCGAGTCGATATTGTCACATGCATCCATCTATCGTATTTTGGGTATATATCATATTCAATTTTGTATATAAAAGTATTTAATTTGTATTCATGTGCATGTTTCTATCTATTTGGATTTAAAAATGTTGATTTTGGTAAAGAAAATCAATTTGTGTAAATATTTTGGTAAATGTTGTGCATATGAAAAATGTTGGGCCAAACTTAGTTTGGTTCCAATTGGTAAATATGTTTGTGGAATATTTGTGTTGGAAATGAAAATATTGAATTTGTAACAGGTTGGCTAAGTCCGAAGTTTAGGAGAAATTCTCAGCAGTTTTTCCGTTTGAAATAAAAGAGTTTTGTATTATTTGTAAAGTTTTTGAAATTTCGTATTTTGATGTGAAAAAAATGAATATATGGTTTTCCAAATAATGACTTTGTACAAAGGGTATAAAGGTAGTGCCCCTTGGGTTCGTCTAGAGAAAAGGACGAGTGGGGGGTGTTACAATTAAATGGTATCAAAGCTGTGGTTTAAGCGTTCCTAGACCTAAGCGTATAAATGTATATTAAAATGTTTTTGCATTTGAATGAGCATGCATTTGCATAAGAAAATGGAAGGATGTGGCTCTAACATGTAGATTTCTCTTATGTCTAATGTAGGATAGGAAATGGAACCCTTCAACGCTCTAAGAGCTGAGGGTAGTGAGAGACCGGAGCCTAAGAGTCCTACCAGTATAGCTAGGGGATTTCTGGTGAGTCTGCTAGTTTGAGGATGGCTCGACAGGAGGCTCTGAGTCAGCCAGTGTTTATTCAGCAAATGCCTGAGTTCTTTCAGAATGTTGCCAGAGCCGCACCACGGAAGTCCATGATCGAGAGATTAGCAAAGTATAAACCCACGGATTTCCATGGTAGGAGAGATAAGGATGCCTCCGCTGTTGAGTACTGGTTAGAGAGGACCGAGAGGATCCTACAATAGATGCATTGCACACCTGAGGAAAGTGTTGAGTGTGCAGTTTCATTACTTCAGGAAGATGCCTATCAGTGGTGGGCCTCTATAACAGATACAATATGGCCAGAGGAGATAACCTGAAAGTTCTTCCTGAGAGAGTTCCGGAGGAAATATATTGGTCGTATCCATCTTGATAGTATGAAGAGAGAGTTCCTGAACCTGAGGCAGAGACAGATGACAGTTACTAAATATGAGAGAGAGTTCATCAGGCTCAATAAATATGTCAGGGAGATAGTGGCCACTGAGGCAAATAGATGCAAGAGGTTTGAGGATGGACTGAATGATTACATACTCCTCCATGTGATAACTTTGCAGTTAGAAGACTTTCCTCGATTGGTTTCAGCGTCCTTGAATGTGAAAAGAGTAAAGAAAGAAGAACAGACCAAAAAAGATAGAAGCCAGTAAAGACGAGGTCAATGATAGTCCAGTGCTTCACAGCCATCCAGTAAGAAATAGAAGGGACCCAGACTACCAGTCACAGTCAGCCACAGATACAGAGGTAGGGATAGGGATCTACTGCCAGAACAGGCCAGTCAGCCTCTTCAGTGGCTAGTACCTTTGGGAGCATAGTGAGGGGACTAGTATTGCCTCCATGTGAGCATTGCGGGAGGAGGCATTCAGAAGAGTGTTGGAGGTTGATAGGGACATGTTATAGATGTGGGTCACATGATCATTTTTAGAGGGACTACCCGAAGAATAAGGCCACTTCTGCCCCACAGACTACTGTGAGATCAGGTACGGCAGCTCTAAGAGATAAGAGACTAGGGCAGACAGATATCAGAGGGAGCGATCAGAAAGCTGCTTAGGAGTCAGTGGAGAGACAGGATACGCACACTCCAACACGTGTATATGCCATTAGGGCTTAGGAGGAGCAAGATGCACCAGATGTGATAGTGGGTATGATTTCCATCTTTGAAATTTCAGCACGTGAATTGATAGATCCAGGATCCCCGTATTCTTACATCTGCACATCGATACCTAGAGAGAGAAACTTAAGGGCAGATATCACTAAGCATGAGATTTTAGTTAGCAATCCTTTAGGTCATAATATGTTCATAAATCGGGTGTATAGGGATTATTCAATCCGGATTCAGGGGTATAAGTTTCTAGGTGATCTGATGGAATTATCTTTCCATGAGTTTGATGTAATTTTGGCCATGGATTGGTTATCCAGACATATGACCATTGTGGATTGTTCCAAGAAGAGAATTATCCTTAAGACCTCATAGGGTTTGAGGCAATCATAGTGGGAGAGAGGTCAGATTTCCTCTCTAATGTTATTTCAGTTACTACTGCTAGGGAATTGATTAGAAAATGATGTGAAGCTTATCTGGCACATGTGATTGATTCTCACAAGGTTGGATCTGATCTTCAGGATATACCCACTGTGTGTGATTTTTCGGATGTGTTTTCGAAGGAGTTACCTAGCTTACCACCAGAGAGAGAGGTTAAGTTTGTTATTGATATTATGTTAGGTACTATATCAGTTTCGATTACTCCTTATAAGATGCCACCCACTGAGTTGAAAGAATTAAAGATACAGTTGCAAGAACTACTAGACAAAGGATTTATATAGCCTACTATATCCCCCTAGGGAGCTCATGTACTATATGTTAAGAAGAATGATGGGTCATTAAGACTGTGTGTAGATTACAAACAATTGAACAAGCTTACAGTCAAGAATAAGTATCCTTTACCTAGGATTGATGATCGGTTTGATCATTTGAGAGAGGCCAGTGTTTTCTCCAAGATTGATCTCAAATCAGGGTACCATCAACTGAGGGTGAAAGAATCTGAAGTTCTTAAGACAGCCTTCAGTACAAGATACAAACATTATGAATTCGTGGTGATGCCATTTAGGCTAACAAATGCACCCACAGCCTTTATGGATCTGATGAACCGTATCTTCCGTCCTCCCTTAGATTAGTTTGTGGTGGTATTCATTGATGATATTCTGGTGTATTCTAAGACTCCAGAAGAACATGATAGACATCTCCAGACGATGTTGCAAACTTTAAGGGAGAAAAAGTTGTTAGCCAAGTTAAGTAAAAATGAATTCTGGTTGAATGAGATTGCGTTTCTGGGACACATTGTATCTGCAGAGGGTATTAGGGCTGACCCAAAGAAGATAGAAGCCATTATGGAATGGAAGCCTCCTAAGAATGTCATGAAAATCAGAAGTTTTCTAGGTTTGGCAGGTTACTATAGATGATTTGTAAAGGGGTTTCAACGATAGCAGCTCCATTGACTAAATTGCTCCATAAAGATGTTAAGTTTGAATGGAATGAGAAGTATCAAGCAAGCTTTGAGAAGCTTAAGGCGATGTTAATTAAGGCTTTGATCCTTACCCAGCCAGGTAAGAATTTTGTGATATACAGTGATGCTTCATTTAATGGGTTGGGATGTGTGTTGATGTAGGAAGGAAAAGTGGTGGCCTATGCTTCCAGACAACTAAAACCTCATGAAAAGAATTATCCTACGCATGATCTGGAGCTAGCAGCCATAGTTTTTGCCTTAAAGATTTGGAGGCATTACCTGTACAGTGAAAGATGTTATATCTATACCGACCATAAGAGCTTGAAATACTTGCCCACTCAAAAGGAGCTTAACTTGAGGCAAAAGAGGTGGATGAAGCTAATTAAAGATTATGACTGCATCATTGACTATCACCCGGGAAAGACGAATGCGGTAGCTGATGCTTTGAGCAGAAAGTCCCTAATAGCTTTTAAGAGCTATGAATGCCCAGTTAATGATGACAAATGAGGGTGCACTAATAGCTGAGCTGCAAGTCAAGCCAAGTTTGATTCAACAGATACAAGAAAAACAGAAACAAGACGAAAATCTAATAGCCATCAATAGACAAGTTCAAGAAGGGAATGGGACTAATTTTGAAATCAAGAATGATGGTTATTTATATTTTAGGGATAGGATATGTGTTCCAAATGATAATGAATTAAAGCAAGCAATTCTAAAGGAAGCCCACAGTAAGTCGTATGCGATGCACCCAGGTAGTACGTGTTAGGAAATTGGCAAGAATAAAAGTTGAGCCAATCCCACATCAGAAATAAAGGCAAAAATAAAAGTGGAGTGAATCCCACATCTGAAACAAAAAAAGGGAAAATGGGTTCTGAAGGCTATAAAAGGAGCTCAATGTTTTGGTTTTAAATCGCCTTAGTCAAAGACACTTTAAGCATTGTTTTTTACTTTACTTAAATTCATTTCTTGTTCTTATTATTTTAAAGTGTAGGAAGGTGTAAGTTAATGTATGCTTTGGAGAGTGTGAGTGTATTGGGGTCGTGGGATGTGAGAGAATAGTCTATGTGATTGTAACAATTTTTCACATAGTGAATTTCTTTCTGAGGGCCGTGGTTTTTCTTCTGGTTTGGAGTTTTCCACGTAAATTCTTGTGTTGTGGTGATTGTTATTGTTTTCTATTTTATTTCTCTATTATTTCTGATATTCTTACGGAAGGCAGGTTTTTTTTTTAAGAAGAGGTTTTGGGAGGTGAAGTTTTCCCAACAAGTGGTACTAGAGCCAGGTTATTGGTTGCTTGGTTGGTAAGGTGTTAGATGTTTTAGAAAATTCTTAGTATGCTCTGTGGTTGCAGCATTGTCTGACCTTCCACATCTGAAAATAATTGGTCTTGGTTGCTGGAATAAGTGTGGCGGTGTGAAAGTGCATGTCTAGGGAAGGTTCTGGTTAGGAAAGACTTTGTATTTAACTATGTCCATTGTGACCGACCTCTCTTTCCTGGGAACTTACCTGGTGTATTGTTCACGGACTACAAGTGCACTATTCCAGTATACAATTATGTCAAAGTTTTCAAGCTCTATGAGGTTTGATGTGGAGAAATTTGATGGAAAGATCAATTTCAGCTTGTGGCAAATGCAAGTCAAAGATGTGTTGATACAATTCGGGTTACACAAGGCGTTAGAGAAGAAACCAAGCCCTGTACTTAACGAAGATTCTAGCGAAGACAAATTCTGTGAAGCCTAGTATGAGCAATGAAGATTGGGAAGATCTAGATTTGAGAGCTACAAGTGCAATTCGCCTGTGTTTGGCCAAGAATGTTCTTGCAAACGTGTATGGAATATCAACACCAAGGAACTCTAGGAGAAGCTTGAAGAGTTGTATCAGACAAAGGGCATCTCAAATCGGTTATATCTGAAAGAACAGTTTCATACTCTGCGTATGAATGAAGGTATGAAAATCTCAGATCACCTGAGTGTTCTTAATGGTTTTCTAAATTAGAGGCTATTGAAGTTAAAATAGAAGATGAGGATAAAACATTAAGGCTCATCTTGTCTCTTCCACCTTTCTATGAGCACATGAAACCTATTTTGATGTATGGGAATGAGACTCTGAAATTTATAGAAGTTACCGGTAAACTCCTTTTTAAGGAGAGAAGGCTGAAAAATTGAGATCGCACTTCATCAACAGAATCAATGTTGGTAACTAGAAATGGGAGCAATTGGAAGAAGAAGAACTCCGGGAAGAATTTAATTTGCTGGGGGTGTGGACAATCTGGGCACGTCAAGAAAAATTATCAAGGTGGAGTGGGTTTGGCAAAAAGCTCCGAGATAGAAGCTAACAGTATCTCTCTCGTGGGAGAAGATGATTTCCTTTAAGAAGTGAGAAGTACATCCTCATGGTATGTTTGCGTTACCATGGAAGAGGATGTGTTGTTAACGGATCCACAATTGCACACGGGCATGGGTTTGGCATTGATGTAAGGTGTGTGGTGGAATGTATGTCGATGACTGATGAAATTCCAGTAAAGCCAAACGTGGAAGTTGTACCATAAAATTTCAATAGGTTTTTCGACATGTGCCGAAGTGAAATTCTTAGGAATGTGATAATTCTAAGTGAATGTACTCTTTTATGGTGGAGTATGATATTTCTCTGGGTTGAGAATTATGATTGTCGGTATAAACAATGATTGCACAGTAACTGCAGCGGATGTTTATTTTATTTTGCCAAGGTGGAGTTTGCTAGGAAATTGGTAAGAATAAAAGTTGAGCCAATCCCACATCGGAAACAAAGGCAAAAATAAAAGTGGAGTGAATCCCACATCTGAAACAAAACAAGGAAAAATGGGTTCTGAAGGCTATAAAATGAGCTCAATATTTTGATTTCAAATCGCCCCAGTCAAAGACATTTTAAGCATTGTTTTTGACTCTACTTAAATTCCTTTCTTGTTCTTATTATTTTAGAGTGTAGGAAGGTATGAGTTGATATATGCTTTGGAGAGTGTGGGTGTATTGGGGTCGTGGGATGTGAGAGAATAGTCTATGTGATTGTAACAATTCTTCACATAGTGAATTTCTTTTTGAGGGCCGTGGTTTTTTCTCCTGGTTTGGAGTTTTCTACGTAAATTCTTGTGTTGTGGTGATTGTTATTGTTTTCTATTTTATTTCTCTATTATTTTTATATTCTTACAGGAGGCAGGTTTTTTTTTTTGAAGAAGAGGTTTTGGGAGGTGAAGTTTTCCCAACAGTACGATAATGTACCAGGATTTGACAGCTTATTATTGGTGGTCTAGTATAAAGAGGGATGTAGTAGATCACGTTACTAGATGCATGACATGTCAACAAGTGAAAACTGAACATCAGGTTCCAACAGGATTGCTGCAGCCAATATCCATTCCTTAATGGAAGTGGGACCGTATTACTATGAATTTTGTTATTGGTCTACTTCTCACTCGAAATAAGCATGATGCCATTTGGGTAATTATAGATAGATTGACCAATATAACACATTTCTTACCAGTCAGGACCGATTATTCACTTGAGAAGTTGGCTGAGTTGTACATAAAGGAAATAGTTCAGTTACATCACATACTAATGTCCCATTATATCAGATAGAGACCCAAGATTCACATCACGGTTTTGGAAGAAGTTATAGGAAGCCTTGGGTACTCGATTGAGTTTCAACATAGCCTTCCATCTACAAACCGATGGGTAATCAGAGAGAGTGATTCAGGTGCTAGAGGATATGCTTAGAGGCTATGTCATTGACTTTGAAGGAAGTTAGGTTGACCATCTTCCATTGATAGAATTTACATACAATAATAGCTATCAAGCAAGCATAAAAATGGCACCATATGAAGTTCTGTATGGAAAGAAATGTAGGACACCATTGTGTTGGATCGAACTGGGTGAAAATAAGGTGATGAGGCTTGATTTGGTGAGACAGACCGAAAAGAAGGTCAAGATTATCAAGGAAAGACTGAAAACTGCATTCGATCGATAGAAGTCCTATGCGGACTTGAAAATGAGAGATATAGATTATGAAGTCGTAGATAAAGTCTTCCTTAAGGTATCTCATTGAAAAAAGTGCTAAGATTCAGTAAGAAGGGAAAGTTAAGTCCTAGGTTTATCGGCTCATATGAAATCATTGAACGTGTGGGACCGATAGCCTATAGACTAGCTTTACCACCTGAACTAGACAAGATTCATAATGTATTTCATGTATCGATGCTGGGAAGATACAAATCGGATTCTTCTCATATAATCTCGACTGAGGTGATTGACGTGCAGCTAGATTTGACATATGAAGAGGAACCAGTGAGGGTGCTAGACAGGGAAATCAAAGAATTACGAAACAAGAAGATTCCACTGGTTAAAGTTCTTTGGAGGAATCACGATGTCGAAGAGACTACTTAGGAGAGCAAAGAGATATGAGGTAACAATATCCGTAGTTATTCGCATCAGGTAAATTTCGCGGACGAAATTTCTTAAGAGGGGAAGAGTTGTAACACCCCTAAATTTATAAGCATAAATATTATTATTATTATTATTATGATTATTAAGATTTGGCATGCATAAGAAGATTTAGTGTGAATATATATATATTGTAAGTCTCAATTCTATTGGGGTTTTCTTCAGTAATAATCACTAAGTGATATTAAATGACCCTAAATGATTAATGGAAGTATCGAAAGAATGTAGAAAACTTCTAGTAATTGATTGAACCCAATTGAGGAATAAATAGAAAGGTAAAATGACAAATGACCTTAAGAGATTATTAAGTGGGATAAGGGACTAAGATGAAATCAATAAATCAAATTTGAGGTCAAATTAGAATTAAGCAAAGTTGAGGGATGAAAACCAAATTTTCAAGGGACGTAGTGGTCATTTTTGGAAAAGATAAATATATATATATATATATATATATACTCTGACTTAGTACAATTCTCACCAAAAACAAAGAAGCAAACACAAAACAAAAGACAAAAACAGGGAGGAGAGAAAAAAATGAGAGAATTTGGCCAAGATGAGAAATAAGAGAGATCAAAGTGATTTCACGCCATTTCATCACCCAAATCAAGTCTTTAAGCTAATCCAAGCTAGGTAATCAAGTCTAGAGCAAAAAATCAAGCAAACTAAGGTTAGTTTTCATATTTTTCAACTTGTTGGAATAATGATTGTGTGATGTTTATGTTGATAGTTTTGTTGAGATTGGATGTGGGTTTACATTTATGATATGAGTGGAGCATTTAGAGACTAAAACCAAGGGTGGATCATGTAGAGCCATGATTGTTGGATAAGCTAGGGTTGTGTTGGAAATTCTAGGATTTGATTTTAATTTGTTTTTGAATGAAATATGTTGTTTGATTGGTGTTTGATTAAATGCCTAAAAGAAATAACATGGAAAATTTGAGAGAAATGGACTTAGGGTGTGTTATGCCACAAAAAACCATAGGGAGGAGCATAGAAATCCAATGAAATTTAAGTCTTTTAAGTATGATTCCATGTTGAAAACATGTTGGAGAAACCTATGAATAAGTTCGAAATCAATTTAGCTAAGTTCCACTTAAAAGTCTATATCAAGGGCATTAGTGGATATCATGTAATGTCATTTCTTTTATGTGTGTAAATGCATTGAATGAGTATAATTGAGTATGAATAACATTAGGAAAAGAAGAATTGAAATCTGGAATGAAAAATGGTGAAAGTGCACCTAGATTAGTGTTGAAGAAAAAGGAGTTTTTCCTAGATTTCACCACCCGATAGTTGGAATTTTTCAGAACTGCTTTACAGGGGATGTAAATGGGAGTTAGGGAGATGAATGGAGCAAGAATTGAGGAAAGAAAAGTAAGGGAGAGGGCTGTGAATAATGTTTGGTCAAAGGGGGTGCTAAAAATTTGATTTTTCGTTTCGCGCTCTAGAAAATTATTTCGGGCATATGGGGATGTTCCTAGGTGAGAATAAATAAGGTTCATGGAAAAAAAATTGGAATTTTAGAGCTTCGATTAAGAAAAAAATCAAGTAGGGAAGTTTTTTTATGAAAAGTGTCATTTTATGGGTTACTTGAGTTAGAAGTTATTTAACCAGTTTTGTGAAGTTAAATATTGTGTATTCTAAGCAAGAATGTGATATGTAGTTGAGGAGGTAGCTCAAGCAAGCTAAGGAAAAGGCTTGAGCTTCTGTTGGAGGGTAATAACTCCAGGAATGTAGCAAAACGGTAGGAGTACATTTCATTTGAAATTTGTTTTCAATTATATGAATAAATCTATTTTAAAATGTTTTGATTTGAATGGTTTAATCAAATCGATTTGTTAACTATATTTGAATGTGCGTGTTTCTGAATGACTATGTGATTTAAATGTGAAATTAGATATCAAATGAAATTAGTTAGAATGATTTTGAAAATATTTTAATTGAAATGAAATGGTGATTATGATAATGCATTTATTGAAATATGAAATGAGCCCTAGTAAACCTAAGTATTGGTAGGAAGAGATTGAAACGAAATGGTGATTATAGCAGTACTGCGTTGATATGTTTTGAAATAAAATGAAAATCATTAATTTAGGGACCATGAAAGGCACCAAATGTCCAGTTCCAATGGATTGTTTTATACGTGTGAATTGAAATTCAATGGGTAGGCATCAAGTATCCAATGCCGAAAATCCCGTTTTCCAGTTCAAAGTATCGTACTAGTGTTTACAATGGGCAAAGGAAAATTGTTTTAGATCAATTATAATATGTATGTGAGAATTGGTTTTCAAATGTGGATAATAAGTTGTTAAATGTTTTGAATTAAAAAGTTGTTAATTTATAAGGTATGAAAATGTTTATTTTCAAAAATTATGAATTAAAATTTAGTGTACACCTACTAAGCAAAAATACTTAAGGCGTTGGAATTATCCGTGCGCATGTAGTAGATTGTGACAGGTCGGCGAAGGTTAAAGAGAAAGTATATCTGCAGCGAGTCGATATTGTCGCATCCATCCGTCTATCATATTTTGGGTATATATCATATTCGGTTTTGTATAGTAAAGTATTTAATTTGTATTCATGTGCATGTATGTATCTATTTGAATTTAAAAATGTTGATTTTTGTAAAGAAAATCAATTTGTGTAAATATTTTGGTAAATGTTGTGTATATGGAAAATGTTGGGCCAAACGAAGTTTAGTTCCAATTGGTAAATATGTTTGTGGAAAATTTGTGTTGGAAATGAAAATATTGAATTTGTAACAGGTTGGCTAAGCCCGAATTTTAGGGGAAGCTCTTGCAGTTTTTCCGTTTGAAATAAAAGAGTTTTGTATTATTTGTGAAGTTTATGAAATTTCGTATTTTGATGTGAAAAAAATAAATATATGGTTTTCCAAATAATGATTTTGTACAAATGGTATAAAAGTAGTGCCTCTTGGGTTCGTCTGGAGAAAATGATGGATAGAGGGTGTTACACCTGAGGTATATTCAAGGTACAATTTCATATAGTTTGCTGTTTAGGAGGAGTTCGGCCTTGAAACTATTTGGATTCACTAATAGTGATTCGGTTGGATCACTTGAAGACTCAAAAAGCACCTCAGGCTATTGCTTTACCCTTGGATCACGTGTTATATGTTGGAGTTCAAGGAAACAAGTTTTCTGTTGCTCAATCAATTGCTGAGGCAGAATATATAGTTGTATCTGCTGCTGTTAATCAAGCCTTATGACTGAGAAAAGTTATGAATGACTTGAAATTTAAGAAAGAAGCTGCTACAAAAATTTTGTGTGATAATAAGTCTGCTGTTGCAATAGTTAAAAATCCAGTTTTTCATGGAAAAACTAAACACATTAAAAACAAATATCATGCTATTAGAGAAGTAGAAAAGGAAGATGAAGTTGTGTTGTTGGCATTGTTCAGTAGAGGAACAAGTTGCTGATATTTTCACCAAAGGACTATAGAAGAACATATTTGAAGAACTTAGAGGCAAGCTTGGTGTTGTACATAGCTCTTGCATCAAGGAGGAGTGATGAAGATTGTTGTTTATGATCAAACTAGTTCTGATACAAAGCTATACACCAGATTATTATTTTTTTATTTCTTTTGTATAATGATTTAGCAAGAATTAAATGAATGTACCTGCTTTGAATAAATTACGATGGAACTTAATTTTAACTTTAGACAAGGAAATATATTTCCTTAAATTATGGAAATTTGGTATTGACTCATACTTTTTATATCATTAAATATGTTTTTACTGTAATGAAAAGGAAGTTCCTTTTTACAATTTCTATCTTCTTCTTCTTTCCAAATACATACATACCAGAAACTTCCTTCAATTTGCTTTCCAAATATATGAATGCTTTGGTCCGACTTTCGAGCTGCTCAAGCCATTCTACATCCTTGACTGGAATTATAGCAACAATCAGAACTTTTTGATAGCTTGCTCGCCGTAATGAGAGTTGAATCCAAACTCACTATTATTTTGCGTACTGTTCGCTGTAAAGTTTTGATCACTAGGAGAATTATAGTTCATTGCCTCAATTGTGGGCCCGTAGGCCCAAGTCTATCATTGTCTCGACCGTGTCTCTAAGCCCATCTCGATGGTGGACTCCATCGTCTTGATCACATAGTTTTCTACTAACATTTATATTTCTAAATTAACGGAATAATATGATTAATAACATTGTGATCAAGAGTTGCATAAAACGATAATGGCTATGACATATTAATGCTGACCAAATGATTGTTCCCGAAGACATCCGTGACCCTTGATTGCCCATTATTTCTTTTACTGAACTTTTCTTTCTTTTCCTTGACAATTTTGCCTTGGATTCTAATCCATGATTCTTCATTGTTAACACAAGTCACCGGCAAAGTCTATTGCTTACCATAAGACGATGCTTTTATTACTTGGACTCACAACAAAATCAGTCAGAACGATCATCTATCATCTCATACGTTTTCACAAGGAAAGAAGGCACCAAATTTAAACTGCCATGAGCTTCCTTCATTGCAAATTCAGATATCTTCTAAAACAAAATTCTCATTTTCAGGCAAATCTCTGTTAGTTTAGACCCAAGCTCCAACGCGTTTATGAGACTGTATTCCTTTTTTCTTTTAGGAGCAGAAAGAACAGATATATTCTTTCAATTTATAACCATGCATTATAATGGAAATTTTTTCATTTTTCATTTTGGAGAATGTTTTTATATATTGTTTGTGTTGACATTAAAATGACACTACAGTCTTTTTGTTTTAGGAGAGAGAATATAATAGATGAATTTGATTGATTCATTCTAATTTTTTAAAGTTAGGAGACACTAATAATAGAATTACTCATATAGAGTAATTATTATTGTAAAAGTTCGTGTTGTTTGAGTAAAAGGTTAATTTAATTTAAAATTCAATTTTTAAAACAAGAATTTGAACTAAAAATGTGTCTTTATAGTGAAAAAGTGTTTGTCAATTCCTAGGTACATATTCTGTAAAGATGTATCTGTTTATAGGTGTCTATTTTGTATATCTCATGAACAGCAATCACTATCCTCTTTCCAATACTTCAGTTTTGGATAAGAAGAATCACCTAAAAAAAAAAAAAGATGATTGATTATCAAAGGAAAAGAGAAAAATTAGGGATTAAAAAGGTAAAAGAGGTTTAAAATATAAATAATATTTTAATTAATAATGGATGAATGTATTTATAAAATATTATTTTTTAATAATTTAATTAATATAATATTATATATTTAAAAAAATTACTAGTTTAAGGTGTATATACCATTTTTTAAGGGTGAAAATATCGCCACTCTATTATTCAAACATTATTGAAAATTTGGGACTAAGAAAGTCACTTATTGGATCAGTCAAACTTGCTGTTCTGCTTCTCACATTATCAACTAGAAACCGAACATTATTGCCTCTGGGTCCTGTCCACTGACAGGTTGGTGAGAAAGGAGACAAGCCCCCAGCATATGCTTGACTTTTTGATTGCATCTCTCATGTTATTTTCACTAATTATTTAAAAATAGGGAAAAAAAATTATATATGTATATATATATATGTATAGAATAAAGTAACAGAATAAATAATAGCTCAATGAAGTTTCTTCTAACATTTGAGAAATTTAAGTGAATTTACAGTAAAATGCATAATTATAAATGAAAACATGGTAGCCATGAGGGTTGGTGTAGATGCCACGAGTCCATAAACCAACCAAGTCCTGGTCAATATATTTTGGTCATTCACTAAACGGAGACGGAGGCAGAGGTTCTTCTCACAGGCTTGAGGGTTGGGCTTGACAACTAGTCAACTACCAGTCTATCAACGAACTAGTCACCAAGTCTTGGTCATCCACTAAAGTGAAAGAAATAAGCTGAGAGTATAATATACATGAAGACACGGGCTAGTGGCAATGCAAGAAATAGAGTGATGATAGAAGCATAAAGATTATAAACTTTTTAATTAGTTAATCAGTTAATTTGTTAATTAATTACAGCTAGGTCAGCAGTAGTGTTGTCAGCAGATGGTCTTCCGATCCAATCGTAATCCGCCACGTTAGATTTTTAACTGAAGTAGGTTAGGGTCTTATAAACGAAGCTATAAATAGCTCTAATTAAATTCAATCGATCATTATGAAAAATATGTTGTAATGTCTTCAATTAATAATCTAGAGAATTCTCTCTAAAGATTTTCTTATATTTCTTTCATTTTCCATCATGTCTTCCTGAGAAAGTAACAAACATATTTAGTTGCTACAATTTTGAATTACTATTATCAACAAATTGCTAATTAACTAAATGATGATAAAATAACAAGCAACATTACTGTGGGTCTCTATGAAGACAACCATTTTGAGTATTCAATTAATTTCCACTAGAATTTATCAGTGTTTCCGGAACTTATTCAAGCAATATGAAACAATTATTTTTATACACAAACCAATTATGATCATGAAACTCCACTTATGACATCTGATATAAAATAACGTGTATAAATTGAAGTGCTATTTTAGTAGGCAAGTTAGTGGTGTGTTATTGTCCCTTTGTTTTACTTACTCTTACATTATTGAGTATTTAATCCTCACATTTATACACTTTCCTTTAGAATTTAAGTCTTGATTCTCCACTTCAAACTACCCTTTTTTTTCTACTTTTTTTTTTTTTTTTTTTTTTTTTTTTTTTTAAGGTTTAAAATGCTCCATTTTCCAAAATTGTATGCCCATTTAAATGAGTACAAAGTCACTTACAGCTTGTTGTACATAGAATGTTAGCATCTTATTTAAAACAGTATACTGTGAACAGCATAATTCATGGACTGTTAAGATGTTGTAACACCAGGTTTGAAAAAGTGTCGCAACATTAGAGCACAATTTGTGTTACAAAACTTTTTGTTAATAGTGCTTAATGCAGAACTCAGAGTATTTATCAAATAGTGATTTGATTGATTTGATTATCATGATTTTTCTTTCTCATATGATCTTATGTCAACATAAATGTGTAATTAAGTTTCTAAAGATAAAAGATAATTTTCTCTTTATATTTCTTGGAATTTATCTTTAAAAAACTTTTTATGTGAATATATATCTCTGAGTATTTTTATAAGGCTTGAAGTTTATCAGTTGATGTGCAGAAACAAAATGCATCTGGACAGGTTTTTGTTCGAATAAGCAAAATAAAAGGATGTAATTATTGCTAAAAAAATAGAACTTATCTATTTTTTAGCAAATATTGTTTTTTCTTTTGAGATATTTATCGTTTGATAAATATTTGATTTTTATCCAGCTGATAATGTTATTTTATTCTATAGGTTTCAAGTTGCACACATCTTATATAAATTGCAGATTTTATTTTTCTTTATTTTGAGATATTTATCTTTTGATCAATATCTGATTTTTTCAGCTGATAATTATCTAATTTATAGTTGATTTATCTATGTTTCTTTTACAGATAATTGCTACACATTTTTGCTATAAATACATAACACATCAGTGCAAAATTGAACAAGCAAGCCATTAAGAGTTAACGTACAATATTGAGAGTTTGCATGTAATCCTTAGAGAGTTTGATCTCTAAATTGTTTTTATTTCTAGACTTAGGAAGTAAGCCGACTAAGTCTATGTGTGTGTTTAGATGCTTGTTAAGAGGACAAGTCATTAGTTCTTCAGGAGAAGATCGGTTCACAATCCTTGAAGGGATTTCAAGGAGCATAAGTTCTTCGGAAGAAAGAACATTTTCGTCCTCGGGAGGAGACAACTTAAGTTTGAAAGGAGTTCAAGCAACAAGTGTTCTTCTGTAGAAAGAATCGATTGGTTTTAGGAGAATCCAAATTTGCAGCTGTTGAAGGAAGTTCAAGGAGCTGACAACTGTTAAAGGCAAGGGGAGCTTGCTAAAACTTCATTAATGATCTTAGGGTTGCATCAACATTAAGAAAGAGTCTTGGTTTGCATGAGTCAAGTATAGGTTGTATCATTGTTTGTTCATTAATGAGTTAATATCTCTGGGTATGGCCTCGTGGATGTAGGGTAAAACCGAACCACATTAAAAACCTGCTTGTGTTATTTTTTTACTTTACTGTTTTTATTTTTCTGTTGCATTGTAACATATTGAATTGAATGTGTTGCAATATTCAAGTTTAAAACGTGTTACAACATTCTCATATTTTTATGTTACAATATTTCTGAAAAAATTTGGTGTTACACAATGAATAAGTCATTTCACTTCTAAATAAAAGAGAAGACATGATTTGAAAAAAAAAAAAAAAAAAAGAAGACATGTACAGTCTATGATACTTTTTCACAAAGATATACATACTCTTCATGTCTTCAGTTTTGTAATTTGGAATATAGTTATCAAAAAATTATAAATATGTAACTACTTGGAATGCCATCCCTACCTTGCATCTTCCACAAGTTCGCCTCTACAACAATTTTTTTCTTTTTTAGATGAATATTACAAAATTTTATATTTATTCAATAGTTATGTTTATATAAAAGAAATTATTATAATTTACAAAAGCTCAATACTCATGTACCAAAAATAGTTTGAATACTCAATAATTGACTATTAAAAAATTCATGAAAATAATTAAAAAGATACAATAATAAATGTAAAGCTTGAAAACCATAAATGAGTATTTAATAAACACATATTTGATAAATTTTATCATTTATATATTAGTTTTTATTAATTATGATGTATCCATGCATATTTATTGATTAAAAATACTTTGTAATTAAAAAATATTAAAATTATAATAATTAATAAACCATATATTAAATTTTATTTATAGAATATTAATACATTAATAATAATAAATGGGTTTGGGGTGAGGTGGATGCAGGGATAACTAATCCCACACCCGTTCTGTTTCTAAAACAGGGTTTAGAAATCAATCCCAAACCCGTTCCAAACCAATTTATATTGATGTAACCTCGTTCCATTGGGGGTGGGATGGGACGAGTTTCCATAGGTTTGGGTGTTTTTGGCATGCCTACTAGAACCAACATGCACAATATTAATAAAATTCTGCACAATATTAATAAAATTCTTTCACGTTGATAGGAACTGATATGTAAAATATTGAGCTATTAACTCAAAATTATTGAAAACATTTTAGCTACAAATTGGGCTGTCAGTTAGTTCTAGATCCATTGACATTAATTGAGGATTAATTGTAGAATTATTCTGTCTCGATTCTTACTCTACATCTAATACTATATGCATTTATTCTTCTATGTTAGTGCACATGTGTGTAGTGCACTGGTATTGGTATCTTATAGTGTTGAGGTTCATCTTATGGCATTGGTGAAGCAGCAAGTGTATGTAGCAAAACTCATGGATGATAAGTATTTACATGGATTGTAGTGTATTTATGTAATGTGTTGTTTGTTGTCTGAGTTATAACATGTAGGTCAATGTTGCTATATTAGTTTTGATGTTACAACGAATTTTCCTGACAATTCATAATGCAAGTCTTAGTGTAGATTTTTTGAATTTTTTCATAAGAGACTCAATTTCATTTTATTGATTCATGTCTGACTTGTTGAATGATTTTGTGATTATTCAATAAAGTTTTTACTATGTGTAAAGTATTTATTTTCCTTATAGGTTGAGGTTAATGAAGATATCTTTTTATAAGGAAACTTTGTAATGGTTGAATTATTCTTGAGCAACAAGCTTGGAAAATATTTTTGATTGAGTTTGGAAAGTTTTTTATCTGTCAACTAGCGATTTAATATGCAGGAAACTTTATTTATTTTCTAGTTTCCAAGTGTGCATTTGTAAGAAGAATGGAAGACAAGATTCTCGATCAAAGTCTAAAAAATAGGAAAGTTTCTTTCTATTTTTTAAATGCTCTTTAATGCAAATTTTATTCCCTGTTAATTGATTTTAATACTGACTTATAGGTGTTTTCGAGAGTAAAAGTAATGCACATTCATTAAGAGAATTGTGAGATAACTTGTAATACTTATAGAGGTTTATTCTCTAAGTTTGTGTGCTAGACTTAGGCTAGGTGAGACTATTTAGTCTAGATTGAGTGTTTTGTTAGGAGAACAAAACATTAGGCCATAGAGAAAGGTGACAGATACATAGGTTGAAAGGAGTTCAAGTTGTTGTCACTGTTGACGACAAGGGGAGCTTGTTGTACCAAGGTTGATGAACTTGTACAAGGCTTGCTTCGATTCTAAGAGGGAATCTTAAGTTAAATAAGACAAGTAGGTTATACGTTGTTAAGTTCATTAATAAGTTAATCTTTGGGTAAGGTATTGTGAATGTAGGGTAATACCAAATCACGTTAAAAATATTATTATGTTGATTTACGTTTCCATATTTACTGCATCTATATTATTTTATTACAACACATAGTTTAGATATTATGACATTTCGCTTAAGTTATAGTTTAGATATTATGACATTTCACTTAAGTTATAGCACAACCCACTAAGTCATAACATTGGATAATCTCAACATTTGCAAAAAATTAGGTAGGTCTACAGCAAATAGGCATTTTCATAACATTGAATAATCCTAACATTTGCAAAAATTAGATAGCATTTTCATACTGGATGGCTAGAATTCAACAATTTTTTTTCTCCCACTCATCTCTTATTAGTTTTTGCGCTCTCTGTTGTGACATTTGAGCCACAAACGTATTACTGCATCAAAATAAACATTGATGAGCCATGAGTAAAGAATTTGAAAAATGACGGACTTCAGCAACTGGTAGCCATTTCAACTTGCTCATGCTGCCATCTTTCATGGTACAAAAGTGGTCACAATACCCCCCACAACTTAAGCAATAACTGGAATTTTCTTCATTCTTCAATGTGTTCTTCTTCTTTATTATTATTATTATTATTATTATTATTATTATTATTATTATTATTTTTTGAGATGAGATCTTCTTTATTCTAACAATAAAAAAAGACAAAAACAAAACGCTGGTTTTGAAATTAAAACTGACATAACTCCACCATAAAAGCTAATTTATGAGTAGAGGTTTATCCTTATCTTATAACTCATACAAATTCATCTTTTCAGCGATGTCCCTCACCCATAGTGTGCCTAGCTCTAATATTATATTAAAAAGAATTTTGGGTCTAACTTCGTAACAAAAGCTAACACATAAGTGGAAGTTTATCCTTGTATTATAAACCACACAAATTCTTCTTTTCAACCGATGTGGGACTATGTAACAATTTGTAGGTAATGCCTATATTTAAAATACTGTTAATACAAAAAGGAACATTATGAAAAAAAAAAATATTCAATGAAATTTTCTTTCGGACTGTAAAATTTAAGTAAATTAAATAATTAAGTATATAAATATTATTTTAGACGTGAGGGTGGGCTAGACAACTACTCGTCAATCAACAACTTAAGTCTCGGTCATTGTCATCAATTACAGCTTCATTATTCTGTATGAAAACATTTAAGTAGTTATAAGATTATATTTCAAACAATTAATATTTATAATTTTCGTAATCTATGAATACACGCAACGAAGGAGCAACTGTGCTAGTGGTCATTGGTGCATGGGCCAGAGTCAAATAGAAAATATAAACCTTCGCATCTAAAGGAGTAGTACAATCATAGACAATTTAGAATTAAGTGTTATTGGTCTTGTCTTCTTTAGAAATTATGACACCATTGAAAGTTGGTTCTCTTTCCTTTTGACTTTAAAGTAGATTTCATTTTCCAAAAGGCATTCTTTTCTGCTCGATTACAGTTTTGTAATTTGCAATGTTAGAATAGTCCAAAAGCATGTGTAAGTTATTGATATGTAGCTAATGCAAGGAATAGAAAAAGGCCATAGAGACACCTAATCATTTCAAAACTAAAAATGAACACGTCGCAAATCATGGTATTCTATATCCATAGTTGTTTATATTGTATAAGATTCTAGAAAATAAAGATTTACGGTTGACATCTTCCACTTAATTTCCACAAGCATGTTGTTTACTACAAATTAGACTGGTATTGATTAATGTGGTTCTGTATTTCGCTTTCATCAATTCTTACAATACAAGTCAGACATGACTCGGTAATCAAATCTACCACAATAGTAATTTATTGACTTGACAAAGAACTTTTATCGAGTCATAGCAGATTCGTTGTTATATGCATCAAATCATTGAATTTGCTCCTATTTTTTATTAGATTTCTAAACATCAGTTTTTACCTTATCAAAAGGCAAAATAAGAATGGAAGTCCAATAGTACATTTTGTCAAAATTTGAATATCAAAGAGTAATTTATAGCAAATTAATTCAGTTCTAAGCATTTTAAGTGTCATAAATTTTAAAGATCAGGGTCTAATGTTATTTTTATTTGACTATAAGAAAACTTACTGTTATTTGTTCTAAAGTTTGAGAAGTCTTTCCTCGCTCTTCATCAGAAGGACATTTGTTGTAAATCTTGTTATATGATTACTTCACAAAACTGGTTCCCAGTGTTATACCCTGATATGAAGGCTAGCTAGCTGCTTGTCCAGTAAACAACATCAATTTTAACTACTCAGTTTGAACAGTTTATAATTTGATAAATAGACTGTTTAATCCTGTTTTGATCTGCACCTCTCTAGCATTTGTTGCTATTTCATCACAATATGGAGTAGTATCGTGCAGGTCATAAGCTGATTATAAACTAGCTAAATTCACCTTCTAATCTAATAAATAAAAAAAGGTGGGTGAGTTTTTGATTTAGTAAATAATCATGCATGGTCTTAAAACTAGATGGATTAAATTTTGGATTCTAATTGCAGAATATACATCTCAAATTTGGAACTATAAATAATAGAAGATGCATATACAAACTAGTTCACAAACACCAACATCATGTTCATGGGTAATGCCTATATATAAGGTACGTACTGTTAATTCAACCAATTCTTGCACTGCATCTAATTGTTTGTTGACATATGGCCGATGCACTGCATTGTGCCGTTTAGAAAGACATTCCAGTTTTTTCAAAAGTTAAAAAGCAGACATGTAAGTTACATCATGTAAACTGTTTCAAAGATATTGATAATGTCACAGAAACGTATAACTTGTTGTGTCAGACTAAATATGCTATAATATGACGGGGCACCTCTGTTAAAATGCACTCCTTCAAAACTATTACAAACTCAATACACTACTGCTCAACGTTACTTTCACTAATACACTCTTTGCTTGAACTCACTCATTAATATCATATTTACACTCAATTGCATATAAATCTTTCCTACTAGCATGACCTGTTTCTCTGCAGAACTCTTGTTTATATAATGAGCTACAATTAGTATAATTAGTAAACTTCTACTAACATGGTCTTAATTGATTCATGACTTCCCATAGATCAGATTGGTTTGTATTAATGTGACATTGTTAGCCGTTTTACCCTTCTAGTAAAATAGCACCAAGTCAACTTGACTCGGTAATTGAGTTTTACGTAATGTATATTGATCCACTAATAAAATTTGATTAAATCAATACTTGCTCAGTTTACTCAAAATTTTAAATATCAGAAATGTGCTTTATTTCCTAAAAAAAATGAAAAAAAAAGTGCTTTATTCAAAATAACTCAATCTAAGCATATAAGTGTTTATTGATACATGACTAATAAAATGCGTAGAAATGGTGGCTATAGAGGCACATAATGGTTTCAAAAGTAAAAGCTAAGATCCATAAATCTTACTAGTTAACCCCATCATTTGGAAACTAAAACAGTAAAAAAAGAAAAAAAAAAATTCCACTTGCCCTTCATTTGTTTGTTAGTGTAATTTGGAATTCAAACATTTGATAATTAGTAACTTCTAATTACTTTTGAAGTGCAATCTTATTTTACCCTGCCAGACTAAAGTCTACAGTAGAATAACAGATTACTTGTATTCATGAACATGTGATCTTATCAAGTTAATTCTTATGGTGATTAAAACATGACTTATCTCTTACATTCTCATCTCATTCTTAGGAGTGACTTCAATATCTTTCTTTGATGATTTTGGTTCATGACTGAGTTCTAACCGTTCGGTCAAAGTTATTTATAACTTTGGTTGATGATTGACATATACTCAACGAATCAAAATTCCTTTGTTATAAATATGTTTTAATTCTTTATTGCGGTTGTGATTCAATGTTGATTGTGGCTGTCGTATCGATATAAATGGTGTTCGCATTCATTGGTACCAGAGCTCTGACTCATTAAGTCAGGTTTAATTTATCTTTAAAAAAAAAAAATTATGGTGCAAAATTAAAGACAATGATGAATTATGCGGAAAAAAAAATGAAAAGAATAAAAAATCAGATAACCAAACCTGGATTAGTACCCAAAGTTCTTATATCAAATACCCCTACTATGCAAAATCATCTTGCTCTTCAAAACCAGTTACAGAAGCAACCATTCCCATCCATAATCAAACCCAGTTTCAAAATTAATTAATTATTGCAATGATTTCTTTTATTTTTTTATATTTTTTGTAACTTTATATATAGACTTGTAAATTGCATTTTGAAACAATTCAATTATCAATAAAAAATTACCATGTTTGTAAACTTCAATTTGAAGTTTGTTAATCTCTAAAAGTCTCTAGAACTCTATCTAACCCACTACCAGATAATTTTCAAAGTAAGTTTGATTTGCCTAGACACTATCCCACATCATTTTGGTGTCAGAGATATTCGTTCCGAACCAGTTCATCCTTAACCAAAACTCACTTGAATATCAAGCAGTGAGTTTTCAAACAGAAACCTAAAACCCATAAACCTTAAAAAGAATCACACCACCTAAACACCAAAAACCCGGCAACTTAAAAAAAATAAAAAAATAAAAAATAAAAAAAGTTTGTTTCAAAAAAATAAAATAAAATAAAAAAAGTTATTGAGTTATTGCAGGCTCTTTCTGCAATAGTAGAACTAGTTGAAGTCTTTAGTCAATTTCTTCCACAGTCCACAACATCTCTGCCAACACCCAAAACATAAAAAATAAAAATAAAAATTCGACAAGATCACCAGACATGCCATAAGCACCACAATGCTTTCATTTTCGTAACCCAAATCCATCTCCATCTCCATCACCACCAACCAAACTCCACACCCCACAACCCCCTCACCATCGGGGGTCTCCGGCCCTAAAAAAAAAAAAAATGGACCCTCACAGTTTCAGTCACCTTTGATTAGTTACCTTTAAGTGTAAAAAAGAGCACTAAGCAATGCTTACTGCTTGCTGGTTCATTTCGCCGTCCCCAATGGTTAACCAAAAACAATTTAATGGTTCCAAAGATATGACCAAGAATATCATCAAAAATGATAAGACAAAACGAACAAAAGAATCTCTTATATTATCAATAAAGGAAAAAATTTGAAAAACCCTTTTAAATAAAAAATAATATTACTGAACCTCATTTGAACATAAACATAGGTGGTTTTACATTAATTTCACTTTCAGAAGGTATTTTGATAATATCCCATTATCAAACTTCAAATTTTTTTTGTATTATAGCTTTTTACTTCCTTATGTGAGAGATCATCTAGATCAACAAAATAGTGATAGAGTGCATTACAGTTAAAGAAGAAGGATTGCTAATTCATGAAATATTATAGATAATGAGAATTAAAGCAACAATAGACAATTAATTAATTATATTGTTCTCATAATCCTTCAAAATTTTTCATTCTTTTGCTTGCCACTTTTACTTTCTTATCAATAATTCTAACTTAATTAGAATTCTATCTCTTATATGTTGATATTGAGGAATGATTAGTTGAGATTCTTTTAGACATTCAACATGCCAACGTGTTAATTACATCAGCTTCTTTGTTGGAAATTCAACATGTTTGATTGGCTTCTATCCACGCAGTTAGTCATGTCCAGGATGGTTTGCTCAGTCTTGTCATTGTCACATATGATATTATGAAGTAATTCATTTTTTAATTCTTGAAAAAAAAAACATCCAATTTATTTGCGTCAATTCCTTCACTTATGATATTGAGACAATTTGATGGAAAATTAAAACACAAATATTTAAATATATCTTACCTTAAAGTACTTTCTGGTAAGTTATCAAAACTTCCTCACGGTTATCATCTTCCTCTTCTGAGTCTCTTCCTTCCGATCTTAGTTCATTAGTTCCTCTGCCTTGTTCACCTTCATCAACTATAATTACAATATTTAATTGACATATAATATTACTACTTGGAAAGTAAGTGCTTGGGAAATTTCATTACGAATGGCCTAGTTGCATTCATAAGGAGAATTTTATAGTTATTAGATTTCTATCCTACAAATTCTATCATAAATTCGCTGTGAAACCTGCACCAAAATCCGCCATAGCATTCATCTTAAGAAGCTAAGTAAATGGTGGCAGATAAAATTTAGCATAGTATTAATGAAAGAAAATAATGATGTTCGTCTATTTAAAAACATAATTTAACATACACTTAGTTTGACTTTAGCTCAAATGTAAATAAATTAAAAAATATTTATAAATTTAAACACATGTTTAAATTCAAATATTCACTTAAAGTTTAACATCAAATTAAATTCACTTATAAACTTGAATTCAATTAAATATTATCTAGAGCTAATAAATTAAAAATTTAAACATAAAATACTAAAATAATTTAAAGAATATAAAATTCATTAAGTTTAATATAACAGTGTCAATGTATTAAAACAATCGTTAAAATTTTCATTCAAACATCTCAATTATCCACAAGAATAATTTATTTAAGACACAATCTAATAAAAATAAAATTAACTGAATAATGTAGACAATTACTTCCATAATAAGGGAAGAAAACTATCAATACAAAACTTATAAAATGCGCTTGATGAGACTTGAACTCCCTCTACCAAGTTGGATGGAAAATTGCATGACAAACTTTTACATTAGGAAGTTATGCTTTCTTGATGCAAAGAAACTCAACTTTTTATGAGAGTAAAAGCCAATTTGATATTGTTGTAGTTTTTCAAAATAATCATTATTAGTTGTACTAAAGAAATAATTTGCCGTAAAGTAAATTAGGCCAATGTTTTGTTAATTTCACTATTAAAACTGTTATAAACATCAAAAGCATGTATGCACCCATTTGGTAAATTTCATGTTAATTGTGATAAATTTATAATATTTATAAATTGAACATAAAAATGTTCTAATTTCTATTTGATATAAATATTTTTTATATATAATCACGGTTGGAATGTAAGTGTCTTTTTATTATAATGAACGAGGATAGTTTGACATTTTAAAAGATTTATTAAATCTCACAAAAAATTATTTTATAATCATTTTACAAAAGTAACATCCTACCTCCGGTTTAAAATTATTACCAAATCTGCTATGAACAGAAGATTGAAGTAGAGGCATGCGGAGGAAGCAATTGATGTGAGTATGCATTTAATTTTCATGGGTCTTGTCACCATCTGGACCGTCTTAGCCAAGTCCGAAATCAGAAAGCTTAGCATTGTAGTCTTGGGACAACAATTTAGCAATAATTTATATTGAGGATTCAAATGTAAAAGATTCGCTATTATTTGATGTTTTAAAATCTATATATGTCACTGGCTTTTCAGCTTCTTCATGAAGAAAGGGAAGGCCCTTCGTAGCACCAAGTGCAACTTTCATTATGAAGCCCACAGAGAGGCAGAGACCCTGCATTCAAGAGTTATTTCAATAAAATAATTGTTATCAATAAATTAGTAGGGCACACTCATGCACATTCATGGTGCGTTTAGTTCACTTGGAGGAATCAAAATGAGAATCATAATGATTTGGAATCGGAATAATGTATTGGAATCAAAATATATTGTTCACTTCAACTGTAGTAATTAGAATTGAAATCGAAATCAACAGTATTTCTATTAAATAGTTTATTTTACTTTGGAAATCAAAACAAATTAATTATAAATAACAAAAATATTTTTTATTAAAATTATGGATTAATTACAATATGCAAAATTATATTTAAAATGCAGTGTCACATGACTAATAAAATGTGTAGAAATGATGGCTACAGAGGTACATAATGGTTTCAAAAGTAAAAGCTAAGATCCATAAATCTTACTATCTAAACTATGATCAAGATAATGTTAGTTAACCCCATCATTTAGAAACTAAAACAGTAAAAGAAGAAAAAAAAAATCCACATGCCCTTCATTTGTTTGTTAGTGTAATTTGGAATTCAAACATTTGATAATTAGTAACTTCTAATTACTTTTGAAGAACAATCTTATTTTACCCTACCAGACTAAAGTCTACAGTAGAATAACAGATTACTTGTATTAAAATACAAGAATATAAATAACTTTGGGTTGCCTCAGAGAAGCTGTTTGTTGTGAAGCAGCTCGCAAGTTAAAGGTCTTGGGCTACAGCGAAATTTCACATGGATTCATGGGCCTTTAAGCTTGTAAGCGGCCAATTCATTTTGGTCTTTGATCTGAAACATACAATTGCTCTTTAATTAAACCTCAATAATTCATTATTATTTGTTGAATTGATGATTTCAAAATTAATTCATCCAACCAAATTACAATATTTGTTTTTTAGGATTTGCTGTAATCCATATATATTGACTTAATTGTATAAGAATGATAAATCTACATCTACTTTTTAGCTTTGAAGATGTTATATCAAATTTGAAAAATGATATTTCTATTTGGGTATTGAAATTAGTATTTTCTGTACATTCATATTTATTGACCAATTTGGTTTCAATTTAAAATGATCAGGATATTTTCAATAATGCCACCCATTAAATTGATTTAAACACTCATTTCTTAAGAAAATTAACATGATAAAATTATTCCCAAATAAAATTACATATTTTGTTTTAAATGAAAATAATTAATTTTAGGGATATTATTGATATATTTTTGGGTGTTTATATTACTATAAAAATTTTTAAATTTAATTAATGGATATACTAATAACCCAAGTGTGAAAATCATATTTATGGATGGTAATATTCACACCCATAAAAATAACCATCCTTTTTTATCCCATCTAATAATAAGCCAAACTTTACAAAATTGGAGAGGACAAAAAGAAATTTCACTACTGATGCTGGTCCAACTTGCGAGAAAAGGGCAGTGTTAATAGTAGAGAGATTGGATTTTTTAATTTTAATTTTAATTTCTTTTTTTTGGAGGGGCAGAGATTGGATTTTGGCAAGCTATTATATGTCACACAATAAATATCTAACCTTCTTCTATAGTCTATAATGAAGTGACAAAAATATGAAACTCAATCTGCACAAATTATTTTAAATTTGAAGATTTTTAGTACTAGATTTACTCTGAAAATAAAATATCATAAGATGCACTGTAGGCATACAAACTTTAGAATTATACCCTATAATTTTTGTTGCATCAGAGAAAGTGAAAGGTTTTGGGCTATAGTGAAATTTAAAATGTATTCATGGGCTTTTAAAGCCTGAAAGGCCCAAATCATTTTGGTCTTTGATCCTAAATATACAATTGTTCATTAAACCTCAATAATTCATTATTATTTGTTGAATTGATGATTTCAAAATTTATTCATCCAGTCAAACTACAATTTTTGTTTTTGTTTTTATTTTTTAAGATTTGTAGTAATCCAAATATATTGACTTAGTTGTATAAGAATGATAAATCTACAACTACTATTTAGCTTTGAAAATGCTATGTCTAATTTGAAAAATCGCAGTTTCATTTGGATATTGAAATTAGTACTCTCTATATATTCACATCTATTGAGCAATTTGATTTAAATTTAAAATTATTAGGATATTTTCAAGTTAGGGTGGCACTATTGCCACCGATAAGATGACTTAAACACACATTTCTTACAAAAATTTATATGATAAAATTATTATCAACTAAAATTATGAAAAAGGAAAAAACACAAATAAGTGTAATAAACTTTCTACTTTTACAACTTGAAATAATTTCCTTTTAAAAAGATTGAAAAAAAAAATTTAAAAACAAAATTGTGACTAGTTGAAACGAAAATCAACAAAAATCTTTATGAATTTTATATAATATCAAGCAACCTTTTGAATTTGTTAAATCCAAAAGATTGATGTGGGATATTAAACATGGTGAGTTTGAAAACATGGGACTTTCTGGGTGGCTTGATGTGACTTATACAGAAAATATCTTTAAGAGCTTCTTACATCCCCACTTTTCTAGTCTAGTGCTTATATCAATTTCCACCAACCTTTATAACATTTTACATAGATTATATTATTCAATTTCGCTAAATTTTGTAAACCACTTTCTTAGAAATAACCTCTTTAGTTTATCTTAATTTTATATGAAAAAATTCTAAAATAAAGTAGCCTTTTTTTCTTAAAAAAAAAAATTGTGTTTCTTGTAAATTTAAAATTTGAGGCGGAGAATTTACCTTATTCTCATTCTTATTAACTAGCAAAACTAGCATATTTTGACCATCAAATTCTAGGCCACCTTTAAAATAATTTTAGGTGAAAAAAGGGATCCCACTATAATTGGTATGATTTTAATATGAACATCAACTTACAGAAATTTATTAGACTAAATTTATTCTGAAAATAAAATACATAAATTACATTGTAGTAATATCAACTTAAAATTTATACACTAGAATGATAGACATCTTGCTTTAATAGTATTCAAACATAAATTGTTGGATAACATCTTCCAAGCAACTACCTACTATCGACAAATATATCAGCTCTGTCAAATCTACAACATAAAAAAGAAAGCAAGTATTGATTACGTATATAAATATAACCTCTAAATTAGTTGGGAAAATTTTTTAAAGTATGCAACTCACATATGAAACAATTTTTAGAATTGTATCCGATGCTCACAAACACAAACATGGAGTGGTCTTATATCTTATCATACTTACACTAAAAAATGAACAGAGACATCAATGTGACAAACAACAAATGGACAAGAAATTACATGTAACACGATTTATATTTTAAAAGTTTAATGGTAACATTGAAATTTTTAATTAGAGTTTTATTATTTTTAGGTAGTTTAAAAGTTATATATATATGTTGAAGGATATATTGGTCAATTGGTCAATTTAGAGTTTCTAAGGGTTTTAGAGTTTTTGGTTCATTATATATATAGTGTATAACACTTAGCCACTTTCTTTTTCTAAAAAGAGAGAGAGAAGAAAAAGAGAATATAAACATATGTTTATTTTTTGTATCAAAATCGCTATCAGATCACAATTTCCAGCAACATTGGAAGGTTTACAACTGATTTGAGAGACACTAAGAGTAACAAGGGTTCTTTTGATTTCTTTTCTCTCGTCTCAAATTCATGATATTAAGCCCTAATTTGATTCCTAGGTTTTGCATAAGGGTGTATTAGGATGAATTTTTGGATTCTAACAAAATAGATAAAGTGAGAATTGTTTTTACTGGGTTATACTTAACAAAAAATTCTGAAGATTTTACTGTGATGAGATTGATATGTCTATTGCTTATATATTAAATTTTGTAAGTTTGTCTTAAGTATATTAAGAGATATAAAAGTTGGAATGGGCTGTGGTCAAAAACTAAAATCTGCAGGGCAGATTTCTGTTCTTTGACGTTTTGACGTTTTTGAGCATACTAATGATGGTGCAATGATCTAAAAAGTTTTCTGTAGGTTATTCTATATGTCTTTTGTTAGCATATAAAAATTCATAATTTTTCGATAATTATAGAATTTATTAAAATTCCTAAAGCATACCGTGGTTAGAGTTTATTTTTCTGGACCGATTTTGAAAGGCTGAAACGAATGAATGTTTACCCATGCTAGCAGCTACTGTTTGGCTTGAAATTTTTACTGGAGGTTTTTTTAATGCGTCTAGAATATCCATTTAAAATTTTAGATTGATTGGAGATCTACAAAATTAATGAAAAATGTTTAGGTCAACATTATCAAGGCTGAAATTTCGAAGCAAAAATGATAAAATTTATGATTTATTAAAATAAGGTTAATTAAGTCCAAATAAAATTATTATGGTGTTGTTTTATGACAATTTTCTGCTTATAATTTAATAGAACTCGATTGATTTTGGACATAGGAATAAATTCTTTGAGATTATTTTGGGTAAATAAATTTTTCATAACACATTTCATGTTTATTTTTTTGCAATAAATTTAGCCTCTATATACAATATTTTCTATTTTATTTGTTGTCATTTTATTGTAAACAAAGCATATTTACACTATAATTATTGTTTCCTAAAAATGTTTTCAATAAATATATTTTGAACAATCTTTTACAAAATACACGCAATAGTTATGTTTTTACTAAGTATTAGGTTTTATAAAAATATATGCAAAAGTTTGTTTAAACTAACATGAAATAATTATTGCATATTTTCAATTTTTTTATTCTCAAAATTTGTTAAACATGAAAGTATATTATGGTTTTGAACTTGGAAACTGTTTATTTATTAAAATATTATAAATATTTTTGTTCATTGTCCATAGTATTGCTACCATTATTATTGTCGCGGCTAGGTTATTGTATGCATACCTACCATTACCATTACCGTTACCAAGTCAAATGAGTAAAATGTAGCATACCTTTGACGAGTCACATGGATAAATGTGACATACCATTGCTATTACTATAAGCATTATATGACATGAGCTATTAGTTTTTATTTAATAAATGTTAATGTTAAATGTTTACAACTATAATATGTATTTATCTATATGGTTCGTTTACTGAAAGTGTTTTACAGCTTTTTGATGTCATGTTGAATTTACTTACTGAATTGACGTCTCGCTCTTCATCCCCACCATTTTGCAGAGTAGGAATGTATTATGAACGTTAAGTGTTTGAAACTTGGAGTTCACCCAGACGTGAAGCTTTGATAATAGTTAAATCATTTTTTTTTTTTATTTAGAGTTTTAGATTATTTTAGATTTGAATTTCACTTAGCATTTGTTATTGTTAGAACATTTTATTAGTTGTAACTTAACTTTAAGCGTTTGATTGGATAAAGTACATTTTGAAATTTAAGTTTAACCGAGTATCATTCTAAATTCTTTGATTTGGAATAAAAATGTTACATTTTGGCATTAGAGTCTAGTCGATTTTGTAGACCAAGTATAATCATGTATGATATTAGTTGACTTTGTAGACTAAGAATTGATCATTATGAACTTGGGTTGATTATGTATTTTAGATTGTGATATTAATAATTTGGCAACTAGGTTTTGATTTTGCAAATGTTCTAGGTGCTAATGTATTAGAAATTAAGGATTTTCGATTCTCTACGATTCTGAGTTGTAATGATAGTCATTGAGTTAGTCATTTATTGATTTTAGGTCTAATTGTTGTTGCTATTCTTTTATCATTTAGCATTGCAATAGAGAGAGATGGTGTGTGCAAATCAAAGTACTTCGAGAGCAGGATGCTCATGCATCTAATGATGTCGTGATAGGTACATAGTCTCCATTTGATATAAAAGCTAAAGTGATGTTTGATTCTAGTGCCACTCATTCATTTATATCTCATGCATTTACTATACGAGTAAAATTGTTGATCCTTTAGATTTTGTTGGACTATAGTGAATCCTTTAGGTGATGGTGTGATTATAGATCATGGCTACAATGCATGCTCGATTATTGTTGAGGGAAGAGAATTCCTTGTAGACCTATTACCAATAGATATGTTAGATTTTGATGTTATCTTAGAAATGGAATGGCTAGCCACTTATCATGCTAGCAATGATTGTTTTGATAAAGAGATGGTCCATCGTAGACCTATAGAGCAAGAATTTCGATTCAGAGGAACACAAAATTTTATGATGGTTTGATTTCAGCTATTAATGCTACTAAAATGTTGATAAAAGGATGCGAGGGATTTTTAGCTATATTGTGTTAAATGTCGATGAAAATGGAGTTATCTTGAAGGATGTTCCAGTTGTTAGAAGATCTTACAAGAGAATGTGGGAACTATAATTAAATTATTGAGTTATAAAAGTGAGATTGATTTCTATATGCTTATTTAGATTGAGGTATAAGTGCTCTGATATTTATTTCTCTTATAGACCTTAGTTGTTTTTAGAATAGTTAATTGTATTTTGAATGTATTATATGTGGTAATGCAATTTGTTGGTTTGAGGAGATAAATGATCACACAAATTCTACATTAATGTTAACCTCCAAATCCTAGTCTTTTGCTTGATTTTGGAGTAGATGTTGGTCTGTTTAATGTGTTTGTGAGCATGTTTCAGAAAATAAACTCGTAAATAGTGAGTGCAAGTAAACTGAAAGGTTTGATCCAAGAATGAGGCGAAAAGTTTATAGGAAACAATTTCGTTGAACAAGCAATTGTTGTGGAGAAAAATTCTACGAATTAGAGGCATTTTTGGATAGGAGAAGCAACTTATTCATCTTAGCAACCCCTTTGTACACCAATTTAATCACCAACCAGCCCTTAAGCTTGCAAACCCTTTTTGTGCATCAAATAGCCCATGTCCAATCTGCCATGCAGGATGCTTCACTGCCCAACACCCAAACCAACTTGTTGTGCGCTTCCTTACACGCCTACCAACATCTAAGCACATAACACAACTTCACTTTGTGCACCAAGCATGCACAACTGCGCGCACACTCACCATGTTGCGCGCCAAGCAATATGCACAACATATACAGCTTCTTTAAGGGTGCATAGCAGCGCACAATCTCACTAGCCAGCCTCTAACCCAATGCACTTAGTTCATTGCCGGTAGTGTAAACCCTCGATTTATATATTTATGATTTTCCCAGCGATAGTCCTTAAGTATTGATTTGAGACCTTAAATGATCAATGAAAGTGTCTAAAATTGTAGAGAACCTTTAGAGATTGATTTAAACCCGATAAGAGAATAAATGGAAGGATAAAATGATAAATGATATTAAGTAATTATAAGTGTGACATAGGGACTAAAATGAAAATAAATTTTAATATTTGGGCCAAGTAAAATTAAACTAAAATTGAGGGACGAAAACCAAAATTTTCAGGGACAAGATGGTCATTTTTGAGAAAGTTAGTGAATAAAGTGTGAAAATCTTAGCCCATTAATACAAACAAAACACAGAATCGTGACACACCCAAAACAAACACTCAAACTCACCAAAACAAACCTTGAAAGCCGAGAGAGGGAGAGATGGATTCGACCATGCTTGAAGGAAGGGAGGTCATGACAGGACTCAATCCGAATCTTACAGTACTTACATCCGAAAGGCCCTGCCTGGCACCCCAACGGAATCTTCCTAGCTTTACGAATTGGGCTAAAGGAATCCATGAAAAGAACCCTTAAAATCTTTTCTTAATTTGTAAAAACTAGAATGAGTTGAATTTTTTTTTTTTTTTCAATTGAAAAATTTGATAGCACGACAGCTGTGTTTTAACTTAGCCAAAATAACCTGCAAAGGAAAAATACACTTCCATATATTCTTATTTTTCCAACCTAACTTCTTTCGGCCATAAACATATAATTCAATATCACAAATCATAATTTCTGTTTCATCAAAAGTAAAAGCATAAAATCAAAATTAATTCAATTGCAAACTTATGCAATGATTAAAAACTAAGAATTTCATGTCATGAACAAATCTAGATCACTCATATACAACTTAAAATTTATATATATACACATAATTTTTTTCGAATTCAAAATATGCAATGTATTTATACAAAAACAATGTCATGTCCTTACCCAACTACTCTTCTGAATGAGACTTTTTGTCTTGGTCACCCACGTCATACCTGAGGAGGTTTTTAAAATAAAAACAGAAAATGATGAGCTATGAGAGCTCAGTGAGTGCTTAATTTCTTTTTAACTTAAAATATTTTATTTCTTAAAAATACCTCTTTAAAACATTTCTCAAAATACGTTTCCGTTTCTTAAAATTTCTCATAAATTTGAAAACTTATTCCATTATAAGGAGTAAGCGCTAATCCATAAAATACGTAAATGCATAAAATCTCATCCGTAGCTTATGAAATTATAAAACCCATAAGGGCATCAAAATGTATATAAAACTTATATATATATATATATATATAAATCCCTTATAACTTAAAATTCTCTTAAGCATAAATTTTTATTTAATCCCGAAAGCATACATAGGAAAATTATAATAGCATAAGTACACAAAAGTTCATATCGAACTTATAAATTGCATATTAGTTTAAACCCATACATGCCTAAAATTTCATATATATATATATGTATATATATAAACTTCATTTAACTTGAGGTTTAAAGATACAAATCTTATTTAAATTGTCAAGCATACATATGGAAACTAAAACTCATATTGGCATAAAATTCATAGAAAACATATAACTTTGAATAACCTTTAAATTTATTCATACATAAACCTTACATATTAAGTATCAATATGAAATTATACATACCTAAAACTCTATATAAATATTGAAGCTCATAAAACATATAAAAGATCGATTCCCTTTCCATACATAGCTTAAAATGGAAATTCTATAAAACTTATATATATTCATAAAACTCCGTAGAAAACTTATGGATTAAAATACATAAGATGAATTTCCATTCCTTAAATTTTCTCAAAATTTAATTTCATTTAATTGTAAAATATGCTTAAAACATATAAAACATCTTTCTTTGTTTTAAACACTTTAAATACTTACTTAATTTTCAAAAAGCACAATTCGTACCCCATAATACTTACAACCACGTGATAGTTATGGTAACACTAACCGACGCAGAGTCATGTGGCGCTTTTAACAGACACCAATCATGACACTTACTTACTTACAAAGACATCCCGTAATTATGTGCGGAATATTACATCGCTAACCATAACACGAGATAATATCCCACAAAAATAGAGGTGACACGATAGACTTAATGCCCCCCTGAGTTAGTGACACATCCCCCCAAGACTTGCTATACTAATGTGGGATATACCGACCGGATCTAAATTTACTTATAAAGGCAGGTATACTTATAACCTTTGAAAACTTATTTTTATTTTCTTTACTTAGTGCAAAAACACAAAATATCATTTTGAATTTAACCATATATAAAACCTGATATATATACATAGAACTTCATATGGAACTTAAATTTTAATAAACATATAAATAGCTAATAAAGCTTCATATAAAACATATATACAATGCAAAGTAAACAGAAGGAATTCATAAAATTTCATAATTGCATAAACCTCATATAAAACATATAAATTTCAAGCTTATAAAGTACTAACACTTAAAATCACTTATAGTGAAATCTAAAAAATATACTTTCCCTTGCATATCATAAAACATAACTTCATTTATGAAAAGAGACTTAAAACTTAAAACTTAAAACTTAAATTTTATTTCATACAAACTCATATTTATAAAATCGTAAATAATACTTTTCTATACAAAATTTCAAATAATCAAAATATTTATTTTGAATGCTAAAATAAATACGTACACAAAACACCTAACACTTAACACAAATATAAATGTATATGTAACTTGAAAAATCACTTTTGACATTTCCTTATAATTTAATTCCTTAAAGAATTTTACAATTCCATTAACAAAACTTTCAAAGCAAGATATAACACTTACAATAAAATATATTCTTAAAATTTTCAAATCCAATTGCAACCATCTCAAAATCAGATGTAACACTCACCTTAAATCCAAATTTCCTTAAGTGGCTCCAATAGCCTTCTTTAGTTCCGCTTCCTTCTTTTTCACCTACACATCATATTCTTGCTTAAAATAGGCCAAATTTATCATTACAAAACTTATCACATAACTTATAACTCAATTAATTCATTGGAGCACTATTTTACCAACATGCTTCCCTACTCGGTTTCAACTTAACTGAGACTTTAAAATTCATTTTCTTTGCATGAACCTTATTTATATACACCTAGGAATATTCTCATATGCCCGAAATAATTTTTTGGAGCCCGAAATGAAAAGTCAAAATTTTGGTACCCCCTTAGGCCGAGAACTATTCACAGCCCATTTTAGGGCTACTCTTGACCTCATTTTTGCTCCATTCATCTCCCTAACTCGCATTTAGATCACTCGTACAACGATTCTAAAAATTCCAACAAACGGGTGTCCAAACCTAGGAAAAACCTCATTTTTTCATCACTTTTTCAATGTCATTTTCACCATTTTCATTCTAAAATCTTAACTCTCTTTTCCTTAATGCCATACATACTTAAACATACTCATTTGATACATGAAAACACATACATGAGGTGGTATTCCATAATTTCCATCAATACCTTTCACCTAAAGCCATAAACTATAAGTTGTCTAAATTGATTCTTAACATTCTTATAAACTTATCCTAGGTTCCCTTAGCATGAATTCAACATGGAATCAAGCTTAATAACATCAAATGACCTTAGTTCCATACTTCCCTCAATATGCTCTTACATGGCCTATCACTTAAACAATTCATTTCATTCAATTTTTGCATTTTATTTCACTTAAGCATTTTGTCAAACAATTGGTGAGCATAAAAATTCACTTGAAACCAATTCAACCAACTTAGTGTTTATTCTAACAAAACCCTAACACATCAAACCTAATGATTTCCATATAATTTATACTTAGATTTTGTCTCATAAAACTCCACTTAGATCATACATAAAAACCCATATCAAAAACCACACCAAAACATTACACAAACATCATGAGCAACCACCACAAACACATTTAAAAGTGAAGGAACTCACCTATTTTTGGCTTTGATCTGCTACAAACTTGTTTTTCTTGCTTAGGATGGCTTGAGATCTTGGTTGGAGGCTTAAAAATGGATTGGACTAGCTTGATCACCCTTTTGCTATGCTTGGCCATGACTTCTTCCTTTCTCCCTCTCTATTCTCGGTTTGGTGTTTGTGTTGGTGTGAAAGTGGCGAGAAAATGAAGCAAAATTGACTAAGTGGTAATATTTATACTAATCTTTCTCATAAATGACCATTGTGTCCTTAATTAGATTTTGGCCCTTAACTCTTGCTTATTCTATCCTGGCCCATGTCATGTAAACTTATTTCAAATTGATCCATAAACTTCCATAATTATCTATTCAATTGTCTTTAATCAATTTTAATTAATCTCAACCATACATTTAGTCAAAAGATGACTATTAGGTGTTAATCCACCATTGGTCCATCAATAATCACATGGATTGTGCTTTTAGAATGGGTTTAATATCAGAAAATCTCATATATACCCTTCACGTTAAAAATTAATACAATTCATTCCGAAATAAATTTCAAATTAGTTCTATGATCACCCATTCATCAAATTGACTTTACAATACTCTAATTAGATTTCTTAGGACTCAATCCATGGCTTAGAAAAAAATTCAAACGAAGTTTAGGTCAACAGTATTTACTATCCTGTTCATAAGGGCGTTTTTGTTGGATAACTTTCAGAACCTTCCGAAACTATCCAAACGGACTTATTTTTACTCCGTTTCAATTTTATTGGGTCTTACTAATCATTCCAAATATTTTCGATTTTCCATGGTCCGTCTCAAAATTTCACTATACATCGAGTACTATTCACCCGAAAATACTATTCATCCGAAAATATTGCTATTCATCTATAAATTTACTGTTAATCATAAAATGAAAGTTTGGGTTCCTATAGGTCAAGTGATTTCCAAGCCATTTTCAAGTTCCAAGCCAAGCCTTCAAGCCACCCCAAGCTAAAGAATCAAGTGTAGGGCCAAGATCAAGAAGCAAAATGTGAAACCAAAGTGAGAAAGGGGTGTGTTCGGCCAAGCTTCGTGAAAAGAGGAATCTAGTTGTTTCAATCAATTTTCGAGCCTCCCATCAAGCCTTTAAGTTCAACTAAGTTAGAGAACCAAGTTAGATCAATTTCCAAGTAAAAAGGAGTTTAGTTTTCTTCATTTCGAAATTGTTGAATGATGTTACATGTTGATGATTTTGTTGGTTTGTGATGTGGGTTTTTATGTGTGATATCTAGTGAGTATTTAGTAACCATAAGCAAGAGTAGATCATGTGAAATCCTTAAGGTTTGAGATGTTAGGGGTTGTGTTGGAAAAACCCTAAAGTTTGAATGGAGAATTGTTTGATTGTAATGTGTTGTAGACAAAGTGTTTGATGAAATGTCTAAGTGAATTAACATGGAAAAACTTAGTGAAATAAGCTTGGTGTGTGTTAGGCCATGAAAGGCCATAGTGAGGGTATGTAATGCTATTGAAATTTGATGGTATTAAGCATGACTCCGTGTTGGATCAAGGTTGAATAAGTGTTAAATCAACTTAGAATTTAAAGAGAATTGCATAAAGACAATGTAGTTAGTTTCCACTTGATAAAGGGTATTTTCGATTTTCACGAAATGCCACTCTTTATATGCATTCTAATGGCATATATGAGTGTTATTAAGCATATTTAAGTTAGTGGTGAAGAGAATCGAGTTTAGAAACCAAAAGTGTGAAAGTTACCTTGAAAAAATGGTGAAAAAGTGAGGTTTTTTCTAGTTTTGCCACTCGATAGTTGGAATTTTTCAAAACCGCTTTACGGATGACCTAAGTGCGAGTTAGGGAGATGAATGAAGCAAAAATGAAGTGAAGAGTAGCCCTAAGTTGGGCTGTGAACAGTGTTCGGCCAAGAGAGATCCCAAAAATGTGATTTTTCGTTTCGAGTTCCAGAAAATTATTTCGGGTATATGGAGGTGTCCCTATGTGAGAACAAATAAGATTCATTGAAAGAAATCTGAAGTTTAAAGCCTCGATTAAGTTAGAATTGAGAATAAAAAGTTGTAGTGTAAAGAGAGTTCAATAGGGTGAATTGTGTAATGAGCTTTATGACGAACATTTTGTAGTTAAAAATGAGTCTATTCTAAGTTAGAATATGTTGTGTAGGTGACGAAGAAGCAAGGGAAACAAGTGAAGGCCATGGAGGTTCAGTGGCAAACTTTTGAATAAATGAGTGCTAAACCTTATTTTATAATGTTTATAACTTGTTTTACAAGCATTTTTTTAGTTTAATTGAAAAGTTATGTTTGAAAAGTTGTTATATGAGTTTATATTTTGAAATGAGAATGTTGCTTATTGCATTGATTTCTATTAAATGAGAACTATAGCTTTGATGTTTCATAAACATAAAGTTTGAGTATAAATGAGTTGTAAATTCTAATGCGAGTTTTAGAAAAAAAGTTTATGTTTGAATCTCTACTATATGAGTTTATGTTTTGAAATAAGTATCTTGCTTATTTTATTATATTGTTAATGCATGAGAATAAATTTTTGAAGTTTATAAGCATAAGGTTTATGCATAAGTGATTTACAATTCAAAGTTTAAGTTTTGAAAAGTCTTACGAGAAACTGAGCTTTAAGCTCTATTTTGAGTTTTAAAAAGAGAATTAGTGCGTATCGCAATTAGATAATGAGTTTTGTGCTTATTACGCCTAGAGAAGAGATTTGGCGTTTTACGCCGAGCAAAAGAAAGAATTTGTCCATTATGCACTAAGAAACATTAAGCTATTTTGTGCTTCTTGCACTTAGAAATGATATTTTATGCATGTTGCACTTAAAAAAAATGAGTTTTAGTGTTTATGGCACTCAGAAATGAGATTTTGTGCTTCATGCACCGAGAAAAGAGATTTTATGCTTATTGCACTATAAAGTAAAGCTAAAAGAGTTTTCAAAGGTCAGAAGTATACTCTCATATTTCAGTTTCAGTTTTAGACCCAGTCGGTATATTCTACATTAGTATGACAAAGTCTTAGGGGGATGCATCACTAACTTGAGGGGAAATCGAGTTTGTTGTGTCGCCTCTACTTGTGTGGGATATTATCTTGCATTATGGTTAGCGATATAGTATTCCGCACGTAGTCGTAAGATGTCTCAGATGGCGTCACAGTTGGTGTCAGTTCAAAATCGCCATGTGACATTGCCACATCGAGCGGCGTAGTTAGTTGTCGAGTGGTCAGAGTTTTTAAGGATACTAATGGTGCTTGAGAAAGAAATGAGTTTGAAAGATGAAAAACATTTCATTGATTTGCTTTGTATGCATTTTTAAGTTATAAAGCTTTATATTGAGATTTTATGCAAGCATGCTTTTGATATACGTAAGCTATATGAGTTTCAAATTTAAAGAGAGTTTAGAAAGCACTTTATTGCGAATCTTTATTATGGCTTTACATGCATTTTATGTTATGAACCTTTATGTTATACAAACATGAGTTTATAGCTTTTAAATGTAAGCTATTTGAGATTTACATGATTTTATGTTTAAGATTCAATAAATAAAAACTGAGTTTTATAAACGATTTTCAGGAGGTATTTTAGAAAACAAGATTTTAGTTATGAAAAGACAAATGCACTCACTGAGCTTTCAAGCTCATATTTTTCTATTTTCTCTTTAAAAACCTCCTCAGGTATCGGCGTGGGTAACCAGGACACAAAATCTCCTCAGTAGTATTAGGTGGGCATGACTTGGCTAGCTTCTGAAATCAAATCACATGTTTTGCATATTTTGTAGTTTATTCAAAACTTTGAAGATTAGGTTTTAAATTTGTAAATCAAGTTGTAAAGTTGTAAATTATTTGCAAATCTTATGCATATTTGAGAAGTAAATTTTCTTTTAAATCAAATGAGATATTTGAAAAGTGAGGTTTGAGAAATGAGTTTGAAATGCATGTTTGAGGCCTTTATGGCAAAAGAAGTTTGGGTTGGAATTGAAAAATAGTCGAAGTGTTTTATTTTCCTTTCCGGTTACTTTGGCAATATAGAACCCAAAATTTCTTTTTTTTTTTAGGAAAAAATAAAATGTTTTTGATGAATAGTATTTCCGAATAAATAGTAACAATACGAATAGTAATTTTATGAGTGTTGAGTCATTAATTATCATTATTTTATGCCCATATTACTTATTATTTATGCCATGTTTTTGTGTGGAATTGGTACTTTTAATTTGTTTTTTGTTTTTATGCTTTGAATTAGGTTTTCAGAAGAAAACTGATGGAATCGAAGGATTTTTGAAGATTAATTATAGCTTAAGGAATTGGAGAATGTTTTAGAAGGAAATTGCAGAATTTTGGGCAGAAACGTGACCTGACTTGTGGGATCTCGTACGAAGTTCATAGTTCGAGTTATGTGAGCCATAACCTATCAAATTAAAGCCTCGGATGTCTAGTTTCCATAGTCATTGACAGTTTGTCAGTTAGAATGTTTTAGAGAACGTTATGACCGATTTAGTATCTGAAGGTCAAGCTGTCACGAGACCTGACAGCTATGGGAAAACATAGGAAATTCGAATTTCCTCTTTTAGCATTCCTAATCAATTTCCTAAACCTTGAAATATCCTAATTAAATGAGTTAAGCAATTAGGAAGAGTTTTAGTCCTAAAATAAAAGGGATTTACTTTCCAAATCAAAACTCGATTCTAAATCAAAGTTGAAAGTGAAATCATTCTCAATTGAGGAAATCTTGTCTCTCAAGGATTGACTGCCTATAAATAGATGCTTTCATCATTCAATTAGAAGATCAGAAGAGAGGAGATCAGAAGACAGAGAAAGAAACGTAGGAGCAAGGCTGAAGGCTTCGGTTTCATCTTTTCTTTTCTTTATTTTTATTTAGTTAGTTTATTAGTTAGGGCTAATTTGAAGCCCTAAACATGAACTCAATTTGTTTATCTTTTCAATAAAGATTTATATTTTGCATGATGAGATTAATGTCTCTAGTTTAATTTTGTTCTATTTATTTTGTTTCTTTGATTGATCACCTTAGAAACATATTTTTAGGATTATGTTGTAAGAATATAAACCGCACATCATACGGGTATATTCTTTGTTTGCAACAATCAATTGCTTACGAACCAATTGAGGGATATTAATTCATAGATACCTAGAATAGACATCATGTTCTAGGATTTGTGTGATATTCATACTCTTCTAGTGCTTAATGGGTTCCAATTATTAAACCTAAGTAGACATCATGCTAGGTTATAATTAGGAATACACACATCTACGTAGACATCATGCGATTTGTATACTAATTAAGGAAGAATCTATATGACATGAGTTAATCACACCTTGTCGTGAATATCTTCATCATGCATTATCATGAATTTTCTTTATTAATCTTTTTAGCAAATTGAGGGATTGTTTAGTGGTGGATAGAATGTTCTAACTAAGCTTTTATTCATTGATTTTCTTTTATTTAATTTTATGCATTAATTTAGTTTATTCTTAATTTAATTCCAAAAACCCTTTTATTTATTTTAATTTAGTTTAGTTCTTAAATAAATTTAAAATTAAAGTAAGTTGAAACTCCTCGTGGGATTGACCCTTACTTGTCGCTATACTCAGTCAAACGATTTGTGCACTTGCAAGGTTTTACTAAATTTGGTTTATTGAAAAATTAACCAATAATGAGATAGACTCCGAAGAATCGAAAAGTTGTAGAATGAGTAATGGAGTCTAATAAAACTGAAACGGAGTTAAAATAAGTCCGTTTGAGTATATTTTAAGAGTTTCGAAGAGAGTTGGATGAAAATACCCTTGTTGGAGGAATAATGGTTATGGATAATTTTAAATCCAATTGATTTTTTTTCAAAGCTTGGAATTGAGAGTTAAGACACCCAATTAGAGTATTGTATGGTCAATTGGATGATTAGATGACCATGGAATTTTTTTAGAATTTATTTAGAGGTGAATGAATTAAATGATTGACTAATAACATGCAAACACATATGACTAAGAGTTAATGGTCAATTGGAGGATAGATTAAGGGTATTTTGGTAAAGTAAAATGAGGATTATATAAAGTGAATGATTCTAGTGAAAATTGAGAAGAAGGAAAGTGAGAAAGCAAGAGATAATTGAACCAATAAAAATGTAAACAAATGTGACCAAGGGCATGATTGACGTTGTGGTGATAGTTTAAGGGCAAAATGGGCAAGATAAGCTAAGGGCATGAAGTGTAATTATATGACAAACTTGAGTGGTAATTATTAGCTAAATGATGGGTATAAATAAGTGAAGAAAGGGCTAGAAATCTGCAGAAGAAAGCAGAAACTTTCAGCTGAAGCACAAAAACAGAACAATCCCGTAGTGCAGAAGAGATACCTGGAACAGCAGCTTATTTCATCTCTTTTCAAGCCATTTTCAACAAATTTCAAGCCCCCACAAGGTTGTGAACAAGTCTAGGGAAGTTATTCAACAAAAATCAATTGATTTGGAGAGGTAAGGATTGAGTTTTCATGGTGTGATTGTGTGAAAAAAATCTGGTGTCAATGCTGTCCACTTTTGGTTTGGTGATCGATGAACTTTTTATGCATGGATTTAGAGTTTTGGAGGCTTCACACTTGGAGGAAAACAAATCTAGGGACCCAAGACCAATTGGTAAGCATTCTAATGGAAAAGGAACTCTTGAATTGAATGTGAATTGGTGTTGTTAGGATGTTAGTTTATTTACCATGAATTTTGATGTGGTTGGTGATCATGGAAAGGAAAGAAATGAAATGAATGATTGATGGATGCATACTAGTATATTTGGTTAGATTGGGGTTTATGTGCGTTTGAAGTGATTTTGATGCCTTGGTAAAATTGTATGATGTTTTGGCTTGGATTCAAGTTAATAGGTGTGAAGAAAACAAAAGAAAATGGATGATATGCTTTTAAGTGAAAAAATTTCAGCTTTGTGTTCAATTCTTGATTCCATTTATGTTTGATGATTTTGATGGAGTTTTATGCTTAATTATATGTATTTAAGTTGGTTGGAATCAAAAAAAAAAAAAAAAAAAAAGGTCATGTATATATATATATATATCAATTGCAATTGACCAAGTTGAAGGGTTATGATTTAAATAATAAATTGAGTTTATTAGTTGGATGTATAGATGAATTCTAAGTGAAAAATTATGCTTGGATCAAGTGTAGGAGGAGTGAAGGACAAAGGAAGAACTTGAAGGAGTGGTTTACTAGTTTGGAAGCAAGTTGTGAGTGTGGTTATTTTAAAAGTTTTTATGAGTTTTATTAGTTGATAAATTATGCTTGCAAGTATTGATTTTATATTCAAGTTAAAAATTGTTGAATTGATTACATTTTAGCATGTTAGTGTTTTTTTTTTTTTTTTTTTTTAAATGCATGTAAGTTTTCAAATTTAAGTTGTAACTATATATGTATTTTAGTAGTAAAACAATTTAGTATATCAAGTGAAATACATGCATAAAAGAGACATGCTAAAGAAATTTATAAAATTTTAGGCTTTTGCCTTAGAAAGATAGAACTAAATCAATATACTTTTATGCCTAGTGCAAATGAGATTTTAAAGTACATTGAAAGGATTTATAAATGCATTTGGTTACCCTAATCCCTAGTATACCCGGCCGAAGTACTATATGTGTGTATGGCAAGATGGTTATTGGCAGAGTCACTAACTTGGGGGTTTGAGCCAGTGTGTCGCCCTTTGCACGTGTATGGTAGTGTAGATCTACCCTGATGTGGGAGGGGGAGGTGGGAGGGGGGGAGGGGGGAGACGAGGAGAGGGGGGAGTTGCAACCCTAGAGTTTCCTACATCTGCGACTACACATATTAGCATTCCCGAATCCTAGTGGCGATGAGAAATTCCATCACGATAGGATAAGTTTCCCTGGGTTGCCTTGGTGAGTTTTAAAAAGGAAAAAGTACGTCATTAGACATGGAGTTAAATAACGAGAAAGTTTACATTTTATGAAAGTTATTATTAGTTTTCGAGCAGTAAAGAAATATTTATATATTTTATGCTAGTTTTACAGTTTTATAAGGTTATGAAGAAATTATTATTTATCCAAATTATTTTGGGAGGATATATATTAGAAAGTAAATATTATAGCTTAAAAAGTTTACCCACTCACTGAGTTAAATACTCACCATTCTTTTCATGTTTTTGAAAATTCTGTCCAGGTGCAGGTACGAGCCATCCATCAGAGGGTGCTCTATCGGACGTGTAGGTAGGCTAAAGACACGATGCAACTGCACTAGTCTATGTTGAAACATCATGATCATCCATAACTAATCATAATTTCATGCATATTTTCTAAATATTATATTTTTGAGGTGTATAGCATAGTTTTATGTAAATGAAATGATTTTCAAGTTTTCTTTTAAATTAAGCATGTTTGTGGTGAATTTGTGGAAAAATGAAAAGAGGGCCTAAGGCCCAGAAGTTAGGAATTTGGTTGATATAGAAGTGTACATATTTTCTAAACTTTTATAGGGTGGAATTTAAAAAAAAAACAGCCGTTGTGCTACCAAAATTTTTATAACGCAGTTTTGAAATGTACACAAAAAAGAAAAAACAAAATTTACACCCATTTCCGTGAGAAAAAAACTTTTAAGTGAGAACGGTACCTTCATGGGACCCTTTTGAGCTAAAATAAGTGTTCGATTGAGTTTCGTCGGGGTGCTTTAGGACTCCCATCAGGTTTCACAGGGGGATTCAGTGTTTTTGTTTGAAACAATATATAAAATCGAAAAATTCCGAGTGCCATTTGAGTTTTAAAACAAAACCAACCCAACGAGTTTAGAAAGTTAAAGCCAAAGTTAGGGTTCGCTCCGCAGGTTTCGCTTAACTCGACGAGTCGAGTTTAAGAGGGATTCATTGAGGTACCCAGCGAGACCCTTCCGGATAAGAGTTTAGAGAAATCCGGATCGGATCGCGTCAAGTAGCCTCCTTGTGCGCCTTCCATTTGCACATTGCATAGACCAGCCCGCCTATACCAAACCAACCTCTCTAAGCATGTACATCCAGGCACCTACTTACTAAGCAGGGATCATGGCAACGCGTCTAACTCATTTCACAGCCCATAATGCGTTACCTTATACGTTTCCATATTGCCCAGCGTATTAAGAAACTTGAGTTTCTACTAGCAACGTGCTTGGTTGGGGGCTTATCCAAATTAACATGCAAAGGAAGCTTAGAAATGGTGTTTTTGAATTTTGTCAATCCATCTTGTGCCCTAGCTGTTTGGGAACTATAAGTAGTTAACTATAGGTTGTAAGAGAGAGGCTTTTGGAGGGAGAGTAACCTTAAAACTCCAAGGATTTAAGTTTGCCATTTCTAAGCTCAAGGGGAGGATTCCCCCACACTTTGCATCATTCAACAAGGAGGAGAACAAGAGAGGAAGATACAACTTTGGAAGAGAGGGGAGGCCATTTTTGGAAAGAATGAAGCTTCTCTTTAACTCCTATAAGATTCTCTTACTCTCTCTTTTATTTTTATTATGAAAATATTGATGAATATGCATCGTAGGGTTGGTTTTCCCTTTGTATCTATGAATTCATTTTGTTGTCAAGGGTTATAATGTAACCAAACTATGTAGCTTGAATTATCATTTATCTTTGAAGCTTGATTTCTCCAATATAATATTTTACTTTAATTGTGCTTAATGCTTCAAAATTAATTGGTCATTAATTAGGAGATTTAGTAATCATATTGAACTTGGAAAAGGAATGTATGTGTTTAGACTCCAATTGAAGTGACATGAGTAGCATAGGATGGGAATATACTTGTGTTGTTTGTGCAATCATCATTGAGTAATCTAAACTTAATGAATTTGACTTAATTGATCCACATAGGAATATAGTGGGTTAGGTGAGCTTGAGCATGTCCACTAGACTATTGGAAGAGACGTGTGGATAAAATAAGCATTACTTGATTGGGGATTAGATGCAAATAAAGTGAAAATGATGGATAATTAGGTTAGTGAATTAGTGAGGTAAAGTTGCAATCCTAGAGCTCATACCCCATTAGTTTAGTTCTTTATTTTTAGTTGTTAATTTTAGTTTAGTGTGCATAAGTTCATTTCTCATTTTTGAAAGTTTAAGTAGGTTAGTCTTGAAATAATTTTAGTACTTAACAAGTTGGTCCAATCCTCGTGGGAACGATATCTTACTCATCACTATATTATTTGTGGACCATGTATACTTGTACGGGTTTCTTGTGTGTGTGTGTGTGGTGTGAACTCAGCACGCTTCTAGAAATTAGCCATCAATAAATATGTTGATAATAGAGTTTTTGTGACTTGCAATTACATGATCATATTGTATAAAAAATGTAGTATTCATTCCATAATGTTAATTGGTGATTATTAATTAGATTTAAATTGTTTGTGGTTTTAGAGTTGATATGAATATTTTGGCAATTGGGATTTGAAGTGCTTATATGAAATTTCTTGTGATTTGATCAATTAAATTCAATTTGGTGTAATTTCGTTTAATTATTACTTAGCTCAAATTGTAGAGCTTGGGAATGTTAACATTTTGGAATGGAAGACTTTATGTAATTCATTGGAATAATAGTACATAAGTGAGGTAGGTCATATGTAATTTAAATCCTAGGTATTTAGGTAACTTTCTGATTGATATGTGTGATAAGATGGGATAGTATTGTTATCTAGGCTCTTAACCTCCTATGTTTGAATGTAGGTGGAATTTAAGGGTTTAAGCCTTTCCTTGTAAAGGTTTTGAAAGCTAAATGTTAATTAGGAATATATTTATGATGTAAGCCCTCTATCGTAATTTTACGAATCTCCCCGAAAGCAGTCCCTAAATAATTATTGGAGACCCGTAATGGTCCATAGAAATGCCTAAGGGTATAGGGAACCCTTAGAGATTGATTTAAACTCGATTGGAGATAAAATGGAATGGTAAAATGGTGAATGAAATCGAGTGAGTATTTAAGATGATAAGGGACTAAATTAAAGATAAGTTTTAATAATTATGGTCAAAGTGGAATTAAGCTAAAGGTCAAGGGAGGAGACCAATATTTTTAAAGGGCGTGACCGTCATTTTGAGGATAGTTGGGGAGGCAAATAGAAGCCAAAAAGTTGTCTAAAAATCTAAAGAGAGAGAGAGTGAGCTGTCGCCGAGAGAAGAGAAGAGAAGAGAAGAGAAAAGAAGAAAGAAGAAGAAAGAAGAAGAAGAAGACAGTCGTGCGACGTCGGAGGGAGAGGACCGCCGACCAGCCATCGTCGTAGCGCTGACCGTCGCCAAGCTCGTCGCACCTCGCCACAGAACCGAGCTGATCGAAGTGGAGTAGAACTTGACGTCGCGACGCTGAAACGAAGCAGATCTGCTGATCGCTGCCGCACGACGCCAAACGGAGCAGAACTGTTGCGAACCAGACTTGTTCGCTGCCGCGACGACGCCGACAAGCACCTGACATCGACCCGCACCAGATCGAGCTGAAACGAAGCTGAACAACGGCCAAAACCAGCTTATCCCGCACGCGAAATCGTCGCCGATCGACGGCGAAACCAGCCTCTAACAGCGGTGAAGCCGAGAGGGAAAGAGAGAGGAGAAAGAGGAGAAGAAAACCCAGCTCAAACTAGCTTCAATCAAGTCCATTTTCAGCTTGAAAGCAAGCTCGAAACAGTGCTGTGAAGCGAGTTTTGCGAGGAAGAAAGAGAAGCTTGCGCGGAGGAAAAGAAATAGAGAGGAGATCCAACTCGAGCTCAGTCTAAATCAGTTCGTTTACGCTTACAATCCAGTCCCGAATCAAGCTCAACGTGAAGAGGAAGAAAGTGATTCCTTAGGGAAGAAATTGGGTGAGTTATTAAAGTTGAAATTGATGATTTAGTCGATTATTAAGTTGATTTCGAAGCGGATTTGGTTATGATTCGTTATTGGTTGGTTTTGAGTGAAAATAAGTTGATGAATAAATGGATTTACGTTTATTGGGAGCTTAAGGAACCAAGAGAATAGTGAAAAGTTAAAGATAAAGTGAATCGCGCGATAAACTAGTTTGAGGCGCGATTATGTAATTTGGTAATTTCAAGTTTCCAGAAGTTGACGTGAGCGTAAATTTATGCTTCCATATGTTGTGTAGGTGACGAGGGAGCTCGAGGATCGAGGCGAGAGGATTAGGGGCACTGCACGCGCCATTTTCAGCTATCAGTTTTGTGAGTAAACTTTATTTGAAAGATTTTAAAAGTATTTGATATTATTAAGTTAATTTGATGAGTAACAGCATGAAATTACTTTAAATGCATTGATATGAGCATGAATTTAGAGATTGAAATGATGTTATTTTGTGCTTTTGCACTTACCAAAGATATCATAGTATTTAATGCACTCAGAAATCAGATTTTAGTGCTTTACGCACTCAGAAAAGAGATTTGTGCTTTTGCACCTGAAAGTTAAAGTAGAAAAGGAAAAGTGTTTTCAAAACTAGAAAGTATCCCCTCAGGGATTTTCAGAGATTACAGAGCAGTTTCGACTCGATCGGTCTATCCCACTTCAGTTGGCACAGTCCTGGGGAGGGATAAGTCACTAACCAGGGGGATAAGTGTCAGAGTCTGTCAGTCGAGTCGCCATTACTGATGTGGGGTAGTGTTTCGTGTGCTATGGTTAGCGCTGAGAAATTCCGCACATGGCCACGAGATGTCTCAGGTTAGGCGAGCTATGGTTAGCACCGAGAAATTCCGCACATAGCCGCGAGATGTCTCAAGAGTTGATGAGCTATGGTTAGCGCTGAGAAATTCCGCACATAGCCGTTAGATTCGAGAGACCCCAGATTTAGGGATACTATGGTAATTTTGAAAGATATCGAGAAACAGCTTTTAAAAGAAAAGTTTATTTGAGATAAAAGATACTTTAGAATTATTATTGAAGTTATTTATGATTTACAGTCGCAAGTTTTGTATTTGAATACGTGCATGTGCTTATATATGAATTCTTTTATTTAAGTTGATATTTCAGAGATTTAAGTTTGAAACGCTTTAGAAACAAAGAGTAGTTTTCAAATGTTTTTAGAGGAGGAAGTTTTGAAAACCAGAATTTCAAAGAAAAGATAAATTATCACTCACTGAGTTTCTAGCTCATTATTTTCTGTTTTCTATAAAAACCTCCTCAGGTACTCTCAGCAGGTAGCCGATCAGTAGCATTACCTCCAGCGGGCGAGCCAACGCGACACGACATCATTGATTAGCTTATTTTGTTTCAGCAGTTATATTTTCATGTAAATATCTTTTGAAATGTATAAGTAAATTTGAAAGTTGTAATTATTTGTTCATAATTGTTTTTAAACTGTTTTTGATTTAAATGCGGTTCATTAAATGTCATTTGAATTTTCATAAGTTGATTTAACAATCAAATGCATGATTGAGGCCTACGGGCAATCAGAAGTTGGGTTGGTGATAAATTTTAGTGGAAGTGTTGTTTTTTTGTAAACAGGTTTTTCGGAAATGTTAAAAATACAGTTGTTATGCTGCCGAAATTTTATTAGAAAAATGAGTTTCGAAAATGAATCTAAAATTAAAAATAAAAATTCCCTACGCGTTTTCAGTTTTTAAAGAAAACCCAACCCAACGATGTTTCAGAAAGTATGAAAGAGTTTAGGGTTCGCTCCACGGGTTTCGCTTAGCCCGATGAGTCGGGTCTGGGAGGGATCCGTTGGGGTGCCCGGCGTGACCGACCGGATCAGAGTTAGAGGCATCCGGGTTGGGTCGCGTCATATGAAATTAAGGTATTTTATAGAATTCATATGAGGTTATGATCTAGATGTGAGTTTGATGGAATTAAATCAAGTTTACAAGTTAAAAATATTAGGGTGGAGAATTTATTTTATTGGTATTGATTTCGATATAAATCTTCGTTTTTGGTCTTATAATTGACTATAATCATTGAACATTTATTGCTTTAGGTTCATTTTATTTGAGTATTTCATTCTTTTTGGGAGAAAAGAGTGGTAAAATCCCAAGAAAATTGTAATGAAAAATTTTTATTTCATTATGGAGAATTGTCATATTAAAAAGGTGATAACGTGAATTATCGCATTAGTCCCCTATAGTGAAATGGGGTAAAGTAGTTTTTCATAAGGTTTGTTTCGATATATTTGAATTGTGAACTATTATTTGTAGATATTTATGATTTAAAGTTTTGGATGATAATATGCATCATATGATATCTTTGAATATTTATGACTTGGAGTTTTGGATAATTGAAATATTGGAGTATTGGACAAAGTTCTAAATTGACTCTTGAAGTAGATATAAAATTTTATAATTGTTTTGTGATGTTATTAATGGATTAAAAAAATATATTTTTGTTTAATACAAGAGTTGTGCAGCAGAAGTACGATATTCAGTCTTCATTTGGAAAATACATGTTTATTAGGTTTGAAATTGAGTTAGAGACAATAGTCTTAAATTTTGAGATAATTGAATAAAATTTATGTGATTGTTGCATGACGTTGAAGTTTTAGGTTATGTTTTTGAATTATTTATTTGTTTCCAAAAGTATGGATAGAATAGGATAGAAATAAGAAATTAGCTATTCATTAGTGGATATTAATTCCTAATTCGAAAGATAAGAAGACTACATCAAGTGTAAGAGTTACATGAAATTATTTATTAAGTTTTGTTTATTATTAACAGTGATAAAAAGGAAAATGAATATTATTCAGAATAGAAATACTAGTATGTGTGAATTTCGAGGACGAAATTCTTTTAAGAAGTGGAGTTTGTAATGACTTTGAAATGGGTTAGATCTATTAGAACAGGAATTGGTAACCTAGAGACTAAAAAAAATGTGTAAGGTCCAAATTTGTTTATTTGGAAAGGTTATGGATTATGCTCAATTAGATTGTTATTGGGATCATATTTTCTTTTTCTTTTTTAAGAGCAAGGCTCCAATAGTTGAAAAATTTTAGTTCAGGCCCAATTATGGATTGATGGAGAAAATAAGTTTAAATAAGTCCATTTAAAAATTAATTAAGATATTAGAAAGGGTGATAGATTTGACTTCAAGTTGGATGATAGTGATTTCTTGTGGTATGGAAAAAACCTTGTGTACCTGGAGATAGTGAATTTTAGAAGGTAAATTTGATTGAGGCTCATAGGACAACATATAGTGTGCACTCAGGTAGTACAAAGATGTATCATGACTTGAAGCAAAATTTTTGGTGGAAGAATATGAAGAAGGATGTGGCAGAATTTCTATCTTTTTGAGAATTTCTTGTGTCATGACGATCCAGTCTCTACCTTCATTTGGTTCCAACTTAAGACTCCCACTCACGATAGACTCTATCAGCAAATTGCCACTCCCAATTGCAACCCACAACATGCTCAATGTCGTGACTCTAGGTTGCGATACTCTTTGGTCCAAAATGGCGACCTTAGATCACCACCAACAACTTGATTCAATGTAGCGATCCACCATGGTGATAGCTTGTGATTTCCTATGCTGAAATTGTCTCCAAAATTCCTCAATTTCTCTTCTTTTCTTCACAAAACTTAAACTTAGACATCACGAACACTGAAGGACATAAAAGCATCAATTCCACATAAAAAGATGTCATAAATAATAAGTAAAATGGGCTCTAAATAATGACAATGATTGACCTAATATAAGATTACCCATCGATAGCTTTCCTTGTATTGGTTGTAAGGGTGGTTATTAAAGAATGTGTGATTATTGAAAAATATTAAGGGTTGTTATTTTTAAAAGAATAAAAATCAAATATTCATAAGATAGACATAAAATGTATAGCCAAGGAAAGCAATTTCAAATCCACTGAATTAAAGACAATATTCCCCATACAACTGAATCCTAGAACTTGAAGGCGCACATGCAAGCCCGACCTATTTTGTATTGGCCCCCTGACAATTCAAAATTAGTGACGATGTTTCCACCCCTCAAAAATGGTGTGTACACCCCTTTTATTTGCACACCCAATACAAAATTTAAAACTTTTTAAATTTATTTTAAACCCACATAATACCAAGACTACCATTTTCTCTTAATTTATTATATATATTTTTGTAAATACACCCCTTAAGTCAATCACAAATAAACTATAATATATATTAAAAGAAGATCCAGTGTACTTAATTTTGTTGTCACTTGTTAGGAAATTTATATCTTACCATATAAATTTCTTTCAACACCTTTATTGTACATGAAATGCATCCTATACTAAGCAAATGATATAATACCTATTTTATTATTTTACCCTCTCAAACCTTAATTTTTAATTTATATAATAAGATTTGCATGAATGATTATCATATACTTTTTAATTACATTAGGATTGTATGAATGATTGGAGATGATAAAAGTTAGGGTTTGAAGATGAACCATTTTCAATTTTTATGATTAAAGTTAAAAACCCTTTTTCCTCTCTTAAGCCCTAATTTTTCATTTATATCACAAGACCTGCATGCATGATTACCAGCTAATTTTATAGAACCACAAATAACATTTTTTTTTTTATGATGAATTGTGAATATCGATTTAGATCTATAGTTTTTGGATGACTTAAAACATACTATTTTGCTTGTTTGCTGATATGATAAAGAAATTGGAAGAAAATTTTTGTTTGGCTTGTGAGAATATTTGACAAGAGAATGGAAAATGTTGATGTGGTGACAAAATATTTGGCAATATCTATTTTTGATGATTAAATTAGGATTATATAAATGATTAGAGATTTTTTAATTTTTTATGGAGAAAAGTTAGGGTTTGAAATAGTTACAAAGAGAAAAATTAGAGATTGAAAGAGTAAAAAAAGTTCAAGACTTAAATAATATTTTAATTAATAATCGGTGAGTGTACTTATAAAATATTTACCCTTATAGTAATTTTACTTAAGGGTAATAGAGTATACTTAACAAAATACTAATCTGGGGTGTTCATTCAATTTTTGAGGAATGGAAATATCGCCACTTGTTCAAAATTGAAATCTCATCTTTGCTGAGAAAATAGCTTGACTCCTCTTGTCTCGTCTTGTCGCATTGACTAGGATGTCAAAAAGTCAAAATGATATATTTTATTGAAGGACCTAAATTTACATAAAGGGCAACCTGTAATGTTAACATTTTTGCACTATAGTAAGACACAAGACAAAAAGGAAAAAAAAAAAAAATCCAAGTATATTGACATTAAAGCCAATACAATAAAAAACAAAATGTCTGGTATGCATTACGCCTTTTATATAATCAAGCTTCTATAATTTCAAGAACCACACCCTTCTTAGACTCGGTATAAACATTTATACAATGTTCACAACAACATTTAAACTTCATTTTGTAGTCACACTCGTTTGGAATCTAGCTCTGATATGTACAAGTTTTCTAAGGACATTAGATATGTCAAGTCTCCTCTCAGGCAAATCCATTGAGCAATCCACAGCTAGTTCCAGAATGGATGAAATATAGTCCTTGGTGACAGTGAAATTTTCTTCATCTAGTAAATTAGCATCTGCTACTTCATGTACTGAATGAGGTAATGCCTGCTGTACCCAGCATTTCAAGCTCATTCCTTCCTCAAATATGTTGTCTGTGGGCTTCTTTCTTGTAAATGTTTCCATCAGTAAAATACCAAAGCTATACACATCCCCTTTTACTGAAATAATTCCTTCTGATCCATATTCTACAATCATGTTCAAAGCTATTTATAGTTAAAAGAGAGTAAACAAGATAAAATGAATCTAGAAATGGTAGGAGAAAAATTATTGATGAAATCATGAGATTACTAGATAATTAAAACAAAATTTAAACTCTATAAGTACAATTTGCATTTGTAGGTATGCATTTAATATATGAACATATGCATGTATTTACGAAATAAAAAATCAGAAATTATGGATGTTACCTGGTGCCATGTATCCAACGGTGGCCAAAGTGTAGGTACGTGTCATAGTATTCTCTTCACCTAAGATTCTAGCAATGCCAAAATCACCTAGTTGTGCAACCATATCTTCATCTAGCATGACATTGCTAGGCTTCAAATCAGAATGTACAATAGTTATTCCATAACCACGGTGGAGATATTCCACTGCCGTTGCTACATCAATCATTATGTTCATTCTTTGGATCATATCCACACAATGGTTACGGGAATACAACCACTTTTCCAAGCTTCCATTCGGCATGTATTCTAGTACCAAGGCTTTGAAGTCAAAGTTGGAGTAGCAACTAATAATTTTGACTAGATTACGATGACAAATTTTACTCATTACTTCACATTCATCATCAAAACTCCTGATCGCCCTCTCTTCTTGCAAATTGAAAACCTTTACAGCTATATCCTCCCCGTCTAAAAGTTTTCCTTTGTATACTGAGCCAAAACCTCCTATGCCTAGTAAATTGCTATCCTCAAATCCATTTGTTGCACGATAAAGTTCTTCATAGTGAAATCTTCTCCATGTTGAAATAGTTGAAACCTCTTCCCTATCTAAAGAATTTGCTTTCCTTTTTGGGCTTCCACAATATAGAATTATGAGAGCTGATACAACTATTGCCAGTGCAATTGACAATAATATGCATATTAATATCACCAACTTCTTTGTCTTGGATTGTTGATTGGTACCACTTTTACAAAGGGGAACTTGCAGTTGTGGAGCACCACAAAGTTGACCATTTCCTATAAATGATTCTGCTGAAAAGTTTGCGAAAGCTCCTTCTATAGGAATTTTTCCTTGCAATCTATTAAATGACACATTCATGGATTTAAGGTACCTTAGTTTTCCTAAAGAATTGGGAATTTCTCCTGAGAGGTTATTACTAGATAAATCCAATAATTCCAAGTTAACCAAGTTTCCAAATGATTTAGGGATGTAACCAGTTAGCCTATTATGTGCCACAGAAAAGTTGATGAGGGTTTGGATGTTTGCAATGTTGCTAGGAATCTCACCTGAAAATTCATTCCATGCTAGGTCAAGATGAATAAGAGCCCTTAGCTTTTCAATACCCAACGGTAGCCATCCACTAAATGAATTTCTTGACAAGTCCACTTGCAGAATATCTTCAAGATTCCACAGTGATGAAGGTATTGTAGAACTCAAATTGTTGGAATTCAGGAGCAGGACTCTCAGTGAAGTAACATCACCCAAACATGCCGGTACTAATCCAAAGAACTTGTTGTAACTTAAATGTAGTTCACCCAAGTTCCTCAAGTTGCAAATTTCATTTGGAATAAATCCTCGCAATCTATTGCCAACAAGATACAAGACTTGGAGCATTCTCATTTTCCTAACTGCAGTCGGAATAGTTCCAATCAATTCATTGTTTCCAAGGCGTAAATGGGTCAAGTATCTTAGGTTGCCAATTTCATGCGGAATACTGCCCTTGATTTTGCAATTATCGGCCTTAAAACGTTTAAGAGTAGTGATGTTTCCTATGGAAGCTGGAAGTGTGCCATTTAGGGGGTTATCACTCAAAAGAAGTATTATCAAATGTTTGCAGTATGTCAAAGAGGATAGAAAGGACAATTCTTGACAAGATGGTTCTCTGGTCAATTGATTTGAGAAGATGACGAGCCGCTGTAGATTACTTAAGTTATTGAAGCTTAGTGGAAGTGGGCCTGAGAGGCTATTCATGGCTAGTTCAATCACTTCGATTTTTGAGAGATTGAAAATTGATGATGGGATGAGGCTAGTTAATGTGTTATTATCAAGATTCAACATCTTTAGATTATGAAGATCACCAAGTTCAGCTGGTATTGAACCTGAGAGAAAAAAGAAAACAAATATCATGGAAGTGATAGCATTGTATAGAGAAGCTTGAAAGATACATTTACCACAATAACATGATTTTATATGTCCATCAAGTTATATAAAACTTACACATTTTTATAGGAAAATTATAAATTAATATTCTATTTCTATTAAAATTCAATTTAAAACATTTTTTCTTAAAAAATAGGGAGCTTTTCAATTGCAACCCAAATCAAAAAGAAAAATTTGTTTTTACTCACTTTTCCTTAAAAATTTGGTTTTAGCCCCTTAAACAAATTATTTTCATTCTATATCCAAGTTTACCAAACTATTTTCAAGTCAAATTTTAAAAACACGGAATTTAAACTCGATATCGGGTTTTATGGGTCTACAAAACCTTATTCAAGTTTTCGGGTTTTGTGGCCCCATAAAATTCGGTGGCCACAAGCAGGTTTTGTGGCCCCACAAAACCTGATAAATTCGATCGTCATCTTCATTGATGTATCTCACCGAAAACCTCTATTTTCAAACGAAATCCAACCAAACCTAACCAAATCTAATCCTAAACATTAATACCCAATATCCAAACCATAAAATAAATAAGTAAATAAATAAGTAAAACACTTGAAAAATCACCAAAAAAAAAAAAAAAAAAAACCTCAAAAATTCCTAACACAACTCAAATAATGAACAAAGGAAGTCAAACATCTCAAACATGAACAATGGAGAACGAGAACAAGGTATGTAGGGGTAATTTGAGTACAGACTGTAATTAATTTGGTCGAAATGTTAAAAATGAATTTTTTTAAAAAGTGGGTAAAAACGAATTTTTCTTTTCTAGAATTGTCATTTTTTGTAATTTCCACTAAAAAGAATACTTTTCCTTAAAATACATTACTTATTAAAAATATTTTAAAATAAATTTATATAATTTTTTAAAAATAAACGAGTAGAAAAATAATCGACAAAGGTTTCTCCATCTCCAGCTTATGTAAGCCACTAGCTGCATTTATACTTACTTATCAAGTTCAAGGTAGGTTAATGAAACTCTTAAAGAAATTATTCCACACAATAAAAGTTAGTCAACGAATAATTTAATTGAAAACAAAAACAAAGAATAAGGTTTATAGCAAATGTACCTATTAAGTTGTTATTGCCAAGAGATAGTACAATGAGTTTGGTCAAGTTCCCGATTTCTCTTGGAATACTTCCTTGGAATTGATTAAATATCAATGAAACAATTTGAGTATTTCTACAGTGCCACAAATCCTTAGGGATTTGACCGGTGACTTGGTTGTAAGACAAATATAATTCTTGTAAAGCAGGAAGACGTTGACACATATTTTCCACTGGGAGGTTACCAGTGAAATTATTAAATGAAAAGTCCATAATCGTTAGAGAAGAAAGGTTAAACACTGGTGAAGGAATGGCGCCCGTTAAAGCACTATGCGTTAGTGATAATATCTCTAGTTTTGCAAGGTTGCCTAGCTCCAATGGAATTTCTCCTGTAATAAATATAGTTTTATTAGCTAAGGGATTTAAAAAGTATACACATTCAATAAAAATAAATAAAAAATAAATAAAAAAACATAAGTGTGGTATTCATGAAATTAGATTGGATGTTTAGAGTGATGATTTAATTTTTAAAATTTAAGTATTAATATATTTATAAAATGTGTTTGTAAACCATATTTATAAATAGTAATATTAGCACTATTTTTTTTTTTTTATCATTTAGACTGATTTAGAGAACTATTGAGATCATACAAGATTAGATAATGGTAGTGCGGTTCGGAGAGCAGCTCTCATACGGGAAAGATCGGTCTACACAACAGTGGAAAAGCGACCCATACAAGGTGGAAAGGCAGCCACATAATGGCTACATTATTTGAGTGTTGAACCCAAGTTCACAAAGAACTTGGGTGTGCTGCCCACCATTAAGGCAAAGCACAAACGACTATTAGCACTAATTTTTAAGATATGAACATATGAAAAAAAAAAAAAAAAAGAAATTGACATATATGCTCTTGAATTATTAACTAAATTACATTTTATTTGTTATATTATAAACAACTAAAAATAAGTACTTTAATAAATGATATACACCAAAAACAAAATCCTGATATTTCAAATATAAAGAGTATTTTTCAATTAAAGACTATGGGTTTTTTTAGTCTCAATCTTTTTTCAAAATTCTGGTTGTTAAATGAGTTCCATCTACTCTCTCATGGAGAATACTAGGAAGACTATAATAAAATTTAGGTAATGAAAATTTAAATATCTCAGAGAGGTGTACAAGGTACCTATCAAGTTGTTATAACCAAGATATAGTCTAGTGACCAATGTCAAGTTCCCGATATCTCTTGGTATTTTTCCTTCGAATTGATTATATGACAACGAAATAATTTCAAGACTTCGACATTGCCACAAGTTCTTTGGGATTTGACCGATCAATTGATTGTTAGACATGAACAATCCACTCAAAAGAGGAAGATGCTGGCACATGTTGTCAGGCAGAGTACCTGTCAAGCTATTATTGGAAAAGTCTACAATTGTTAAAGAAGAAACATTAAACATAAGTGAAGAAATGGGCCCCGTTAAAGCATTACGTCCTAGTGTTAGTATTTCTAGTTTTGCAAGGTTGCCCAGCTCCCATGGAATTTCTCCTGCAATAAGTATAATTTTATTAGTTGTGGGATTTATCAAGTATACACATTCAATAAGAAAAAGAAAAAGTTAAAGGTGCTATTCATGATATTAGATTGGATTTTAGAGTGATGATTTAATTTTTAAATTTTAAACATGAATATATTTAGAAAATGTATATGTAAACCATATTTATAGATAGTAATATTAGCACTAATTTTCTTTTTGATCAATGAGACTGACCCAGAGGACTACTGAGATCATACAGGATGGAACATTAGTGGTGCAGTCAGTAGAGCAGCTCCCATATGGGAGAGGTAGGCCCGTACAACGGTCAGAGGGCACCCACACAAAGTGGGAAGATAGCCATGTAGTGGCTGGATTGTTTGGGTATCGAACCTAAGTTCACAAAAAACTTGGGTGTGCTGCCTACCATTAAGGCAAAGCACAATCGATTATTAACACTAATTTTTAAGATAGGAATATATTAAAAACAAAAAGATATTGACATATATACCCTTGAATTATTAACTAAATTATATTTTTTTTGTTATATTATAAACAACTAAAAATAAGTACTTTAATAAATGTTATATATATAATAAAAAAAAAACCTAAATCAAAATATCTTATTTTAAATATGTAAAGAGTATTTTTCAATTAAAGACTGGGTTTTTCTAGTCTCAAATTTTTGTCAAAATTCTAGTAGTTAAACGAGGTCCATCTACTAACTCACATGGAGGATACTAGGAAGACTATAATAAAAATTAGGTAATGAAAATTTAAATATCTAAGAGAGGTGTACAAGGTACCTATCAAGTTGTTATAACCAAGATGTAGTCTAGTGACCAATGTCAAGTTCCCAATATCTCTTGGTATTTTTCCTTCGAATTGATTAAATGACAACGAAATAATTTTAAGACTTCGACATTTCCACAGGTTCTTTGGGATTTGACCGGTCAATTGATTGTTAGACATGAACAATCCACCCAAAAGAGGAAGATGCTGGCACATGTCGTCAGGCAGAGTACCTGTGAAGCTATTATTGGAAAAGTCTGCAGTGGTTAAAGAAGAAACATTGAACATAAGTGAAGGAATGGGCCCTATCAGGGCATTGTGTTGTAGCGTTAGTGTCTCCAATTCTGCAAGATTACCCAACTCTTGTGGAATTTTCCCTATAAAGCCAACAATATTTGCTTAAACAAATTAATCTTATCAGTGGGCAAAAGGAAACTAAATAGTTAGTATTTCATACCTTAAAGTATTTAGGCAAATTAAACAAAGAATTGAATGACAATGTATAACAATAATGTCTGCATCTAATTAAGTCAACTCTATAATAATGTTTAAGCTGATTCATACCCTGGAGTCTGTTGTAGGCAAAATATATTTTCTTAAGCCTAGTCAATTTCCCAATTCCTGTAGGTATCTCTCCTGTGAAATTATTAAAAGATGAAGATAAATATTTCAGGTATTAGTACTATGACAAAGTTGAAGGTATTTCGCCATCAAACCATGTATCCAGACAAATCAAGAAAGAATTTCTATATTATCAGGAAGATAATTAAAAAATATATTGCTGAAAGTCCAGCAAATAATTAAATCAATCAGTAGTAATGAAGGCATGCACGTTAAGGATGATGGAAAGAAAAGAACCAGTGAGATCGTTATAGCTGAGATCAAGAAATTCCAGTGAAGATAGGTTGAAGATGGAGAAGGGCATGGTACCTGAAAGCTGGTTATAACCAAGACCAAGTACTTCTAGTGATGATATGTTGCCTAGCGAAGGTGGAATTGCCCCTCTGAAATTGTTATATGCTAAAATCAAGGTTTGAAGTTTTGGTAAGGAGGCAAACCATGAAGGGATCTCCATGTTGAAGCTATTGAACAAGACATTTATTATTCTCAGTCGACGTAATCGAGCCAACTCAGCAGGAAGAGAGCCATGGAAACTGTTGTTTCTGATGTCAAGTACTTTTAGGAAGGACAAATTTCCAAGTTGAGGAGGGATGGTACCTTCAAGACCAAAGTACGAAATATTCAAGACGGCGACTCGATGGTGACGAAGATCGCAAGTGACACCAATCCAATCACAGACAAACGCACTTGTAGACCAATTATTGGTCAAGTCATTGGTAGGATCATGAGTTATATGAGTTTTTAAGGTAAGAAGAGCTTGTTGATCTGTGGTAATGTTGGATACTGCAGCCATAACTAAGGAAAGCATCAAACTTATAACTAAAAAGGTTGTGACAACAATAACGAGGGAATTATATTTCGCCATGGAGAGAATTATTGTTTGAATTGTGGGTTCTGTGGTTCACAAGTGATAGGAATAAATAATGAAACCATACCATACAGAAAGTGATGGAGAAAGAAAAGGTAAATTATATAAATTTTCATGTGTCACATCCTGTCTCCTACTTTCTTTCACAGTGCAACGTCTTTCTTTTATTTTTTTAATCTTTTTTAATAAATCTATTTAATAAAATAAATAATTGGTGAGCTATCATCTGTTGCTAAATTGACTTTTCCTTCTTGAAAGATTACTTTCTCTTTCGTGGATATTTGGATGGTGACCGAAGATGACTTGATTTAAATTCAAGTCATGCATATTCCGAATTTTCCTGCGAAGTTTATCAACATTTATGACCCGTTATTGATATCTTTATTACTTCATACGATAATGAGACACAGAAGCCAAAGCACTGAACCATCTTTATAGAAAACAATGAATACTATACAAGCAATTAAATATTGAAGACAAGCAATAAAAAATTATTGTGTGAAAAGAAAATTGGAAAAAGAAGAAAAGAGATGCAATGTGAGTCACGTAAGGATAATTAATGGTGAGTAAACAAGATTGACGATAAAGTAATAATTGGAGACTTCGAGTCTCCCACTGTGCTGCGATGTTTGGTGGAAGATAAATTAGATTATTTTAATATATATGTACGAGACTTTAGTCTATATAAATATATATATATATATATGTTCTTTGTGGAATTAGCTAGTCCTGACGCTTTGCAATAAATTGAGGTTGTTGGAATTAAATTTATTTTTATTCCAATCAGATCTAAATACAAAATTAGACCGTCTCAACAACTAAAAAAATAAAAATAAAAACAAAAACAAAATTAGAGTAAAAAATTGCGAATTATATTTCAATCTCATCTAACAAACATAGATTTTGTTCCCACATATTAGTATTCTAGATTTAGTTCACACATATTAGTATTCTTTTCAGGTCTTACACTAAAAGAGAAGACTTGACTTAGTATTCATATGGTATCATAAATTTCCTAGAACTCAAGAACCTTCATGACTCATGAAACACGGCCCTTCAATCATCGTCTCCCAAAATAATAAGACAAATACGAAAAGCTGAAGTCTTTCATATTTGACAAGAATTTTTCGTGATTGACTTATTCTCTACCGTTCGTTTTGGTTATCAACACAAACTTCTACAGCGCTGTAGCTAAAGATCAAGCCATATAAAACTGATAGAAAATCCAATTTTGAAGGAAAATCTATTTACCATCAATTCAGTAATCAATCTTCAAAAAGAATATTGACACAAACAAGGTTTAACCTTTCTTTTTCTTTTTTCTTTTTTTTTTAATAAATGAGACTGATCCAGAGAACTACTAAGACTAACCGGGATAGTACATTGATGGTACAGTCAGGAAAATTTCTTTTGTATGGGAGGAATCAGCCAAAACGAAGGTGAGGGTGGGGCCCATACAAAGCGACGGGGAAAGTGCTATTGTACGGTGTAGAACTATGCCATGAGGCATGCAGCTATAACGCTCTTACCAAAGGCACCAACAGCCAGCTACAAAGATAGGGTTTGAATTGGAAACCTCCAAACTTTGATATCATGTTGTCTACCACTAGACCTATAAACTTAAGCAGATAAGAAATGACCCAACTATATTATTTAAGAGTTAAGATTGACACCTGAAAAATAAAATAAATGGTTGCAAATTAAGTCATATCATACAATCAAAATAAATATGATGAGTATTTTATTTCAAATATATATATGATGAGTATTATGGTGAGTTTACTGTGTTAAAATCTGCCATTAAAACGAAAACAATTATTAAAATTAATTAAGTCGGTAACACCGTATTAATCATGCATTTGAATGTTTATAATAACAAGATTGGCAATTTTTATCACTATGTTACCAAATCAATTAGTTTACATTGATTTGACTACACTGAGTAAGGAGCTGGGCGCCCTTCTGTCTAGGTTTTGGTGGGGCTCGAATGGCTCAAGGAGGAAGACTAGCTGGGTCAGTTGGAAAGTTCTCTGCACCCCTAAAGATGAAGGAGGCCTCGGCTTCAAAAACCTCTCCTTATTCAATCAGGCTTTGCTCATCAAACAGGCGTGGAAACTCCTCAACTCTCAAAGATCCCTAGTAGCTGAGGTTCTCAAAGCCAAATACCACAGAGACCGCCCATTCCTAGATGCTGTTCGCAAACCTGGAGCCTCCCACATCTGGAGCAGCATACTCTGGGGTCGCGAATTACTGGAAAAGGGCATTCGGAAGAAAGTAGGCAATGGCTCTTCAATCTCGGCCTTCAGCGACCCGTGGATCCCCCGTCCGTCCTCTTTCAAGCCAATAACCCAAAGGGGAGACATTAACATCAAGGTGAGGGAATTTATTGACGTTTCAAATCGAAGCTGGGATCTAGGGAAGCTGCAGCAAGCTTTCCGCCCTATGGACATTGAGCACATCACAGCAATCCCAGTTCCCCTGCAGCCGTTGGAGGACAAATGGACCTGGCACTATGATAAAAGAGGTTCCTATCTAGTAAAAAGTGGCTACAAACTCGCTGCCCACCTTGCTTCCCCGGCCTCTTCCTCATCCCATGTTTCAACTCAACAGTGGTGGCACAAGTTTTGGAATCTCTGTATCCTTCCAAAAATAAAACTTGTTGCCTGGAGGTGCTGTGTCAATGCCCTTCCAACTCAACAAAATCTCTTCAGTAGGTCGATTTCCCCGTCTAGCAGCTGCCTCCGATGCCCCTTTCCCCAAGAAACAATCTCGCATGCCATTTTCAGCTGTTCACATGCTGCGAAGATTTGGAGTGCATCCCATTTTACATCTCTCTTGAGCAACCAGGCCCAGGTCCCGGTTATTGACCAGCTCAAAACTGTCCTCCAACTTTTTGGCAAGGACGACCTGGAGTTTTTTTGTGTTCTGATGTGGTGTGCCTGGTGGAATCGCAACGCAGCGGCACATGTCGACAAGGTGAAAGACCCTAAGTCAGTCCTAGCTTTCGCAATGTCATATCTGGAAGAGTTCAGGATCGCCCAAGGGAGCAGTTCCTCTCCCAGTGGAAGCCCCTCCCCCTCTCCCCCACCCGTCTGGTCCCCTCCTCTTCCCAATTGCCTAAAGATCAATACTGATGTTGCTACCAAAAGCTCGGCTCTAGGCATCAGCATAGGCGCTGTCATTCGAAACGAGAAAGGTTGGGTCGTTAGGGCACTTGCGAAGCCTTTCCCGAGCAACTGCTCCGCCGAAATGGGGGAATTCTTAGCTCTGCGGGAAGGTCTTCTTTTCGCCTTGGATTTGGGACTAGGCATCTGGTCTGCGGAAGTGGATGCAAGCAATGTAGCTTCCAGAGTTAATGCTGCTTTGGCAGCTTCCGGTCCTGCTTGTAATGACGATGCAGTGAACATTGTAAACGATATCAGTGCTCTCTGTAATACTCTTGAGATTTGTAAGTGCAGCCTCACCCCCAGAAAGGGTAATGAAGCTGCTCATCGCCTGGCTGCTAAAGCATTGCAGTCAAGATCTATCTCTGTTTGGCAGAATGCCAACCCTTGTTTCCTGTTGTCTTTGTTGTAATGCATATGGTTCCTTTAAAAAAAAAAAAATTGTATGATTAATTCTATCAAACCTACAGTCATAACTCATTACAATTGTGAACATTGTAACGCTTATTTGTGCATTCTAATTGTTAATTCATTAATTTCTCACAATAATGTATTTATGAGTGATATATATATTATTATATTGTATTTTATATTTTCGATTAGATATTTATCTTATATTCATTACGTTCCACCTCATATATAAGCCTACATTAGTTTTGAATTGACCACCCACTTTTATTTTTATTTTTGAGTCGTCGTTTGGCTAAATTCTGTTCAATTTTATTATGGCTTGTGTCAAAAGATATGATATCATATTAGTTTTTCATATTTATTATTTTTTTATGTGATTTTAAGAACCAAATTTAGTGGATAGTTTTATAATCAACACTGACCTAATTACATTCTTAAAAGAATGAGAAAAAATATGTTAAAAAAATAGGGAAAACAAAAAGATGACGTAATAACAAAAGCCAAGTTCCTTTGTTGAAAGATTTTCTTTTTTTGGATATTTGGGTAAAGTCTAAAGGAGATAGGCTTTTAAAATTCATTTCATATATGGTGTAATTTTTATTGTTTTAAAAAGTTATCTTCATTCACGAATCATGACTCATGTACGCACTGTCCATTTTTTTTATAGGTACAGTTTTAACTATAATAAGGTAGGGAAGCAAAAGCTAAAGAAGCAGCATCCCCTTCCTAGAAAATTATGAATACTTTACATATGATGGGACAGATACAATATTAATTAGTGAAGAAAAGCAAATAAAAATCAGCTGCCAGGAAATTATTGTGTGAATTGAAAGTTAGAAAAAGAAGAAAAGAGATGTAATGTGAATCATGCCAGGAAATTATTGTGTGAAATGAAATTTGGAGAACAAGATTGAAGACAAAGAAACCATTTGTGTCTCCAACAATGCCTCCAATTATTAAAGTAATGCAGATGAACTTTTCCCCACCTAAAATGATTTGATTCCGGTCTAAATTAGCCAACTTATAGGGTAATTCATTATAAAAATAAAGCCTTTTAACTAAAAGCACAGTGAGTGCTAGATCTAATGGTATTAATCCCTACAGTACTTGAAAGTCCCTTTTTGGATATTTAAAGGCTGTAATGTGCCATGAATTAACTTCCAAACACTTGAAATTGCGAACGTCAAGGAAAATAGATTCTGTATTAAGGAAAAGTACTGGAATTGCAGTTGGTAAATGCTAGGACACTTTGTCTTTTTATTTTATTAATTGATAGTCCAAAATAATATTAAAAGTATATTCCACCCTTTAGTAGGAATAGTTGAGTAAGCACACTCCACCTTGGATGCGAATCTCGAATATATCGATATGACACCCATAATCAATTGAATCAACAACCCCAAGAAAATTTAATTTAAGAGCAAGTAAAAGAAAACAAAAAGAAGATACTTTGACCCAATGATTAGCAAACCACAAACCAAAATAATAAAGATGTCACTCCCAAGAATAAGAGAAGAATGAAGGAGATAAGTTAAGTTGATAAATCAAGAATCAAACCTTGATAAATTCTCAAAGTTTATGAAGAACAAAGAGAGAAAACTCAAGTTTCATATCAAAACTGTCTAACCTTGTTTTTTAGGCTTTCATAGCTTTCCATAGACAAATAAATGAAACCCTAGCTTCTAAACCTTGCATGGATGCCCTAGCCCTTAATACACCCCACTTGGGTTTAAAATAATAAAGTTTGGGCTTAAAATTATTAAATTTGATAGCCTAATACATAAACTAATAACCCAACATGAAATAAAACAAATTAAAGTCCAATGATATCAAAATATGATATTTAACTAACTAATCAAATAAACTAACTTAATTAAAAACCAGCCCATAATGCAAATTACGCTCAAATAATATAAACAATTGAAAACAATCCAATAGCCATCCAAGCGTTCAATATTGATAATCTTGGACTTGATCTTAAGCTTGGATAATGTTTTGAGCCTTGGTATCCTTTTCATGTTGTCCAATCCTTGTTACGCAAGACTCTTGGCCCAAATCTCTTAAATCAATCGATTTAAAGCCTCTTTCAACTTCTTAGCTCTAGCCCTTGTCATAAACCCTCCATTGATGCTCAAAAGATCCTTAGACTTGCTTCCTTGACCTCCATTATTCCCCATTTCCTTAAAATGATTTGTCCTCAAATCTACACCTGCATCCAAATTAAAAAGAGAAAGATTAGAAACATTTATGGTAGCACTAATATTATACTCACCTAGCAAGTCTATCTAGTATGCATTATCATTTATGCGTTCAGTCACTTGAAATGAACCATCTCAACGTGGTTGCAACTTAGATTTTCGTTGCTCAGGGAACCTCTCCTTGCTTATATGTTCCTAAACCTAATCTCGTGGTTCGACCACAACTTCATTTCGCTGTTTATTAGCTTAAGTAGCTTATTGCTTGATCCTCATCTCAATATGTTGTATAACCTTTTCATGCAGTTCCCTAAAAAAGTCAACTTTCTTCTTCCCATCTAAGTTCACTCTTTCCTCTATAGGCAAAAACATCAAATCCAATGGAGTAAGTGGATTGAACTTGTACACAACTTCGAATGGCAAAAAACTAGTAACTGAATGCACACTCCTATTATAAGCAAACTCTACATGTGGCAAACAATCTTCCTAATTCTTCAAGTTCTTTTGGATAATGGAACTCAACAAAGTACCCAAAGTCCTGTTAAATACATCTGTTTGTCCATCAGTTTGTGGATAACAAGTAGTAAAAAATAATAGTTTTGTTTCTAACTTTCCCCATAAAGTCCTCCAAAAATGAATTAAGAACTTCACATCTCGGTTCGAAGCAATATTCTTTGGCACTCCGTGTAGTTGAACAATCATCTTAAAGAACACGTCAATAATATGTGTGGCATCATCGATCTTGTGATATGGTATAAAATGAGCCATCTTCGAAAACCTATCAACCATAACAAATACCAAATCTCAGCCCGTTTTGGACCTAAGTAAACTCAAAACAAAATCCATAAAAATATCAATATAAGGTTCACTAGGTATGGGTAAAAGTGTATACAAACCATGTGGTAAAACCCTAGACTTCAACCTACTACATGTTGTGCACTTATCACAAACTCTCTCAATATCTCTCTTCATGTGCAGCCAAAAGAAATGCTCATTAACATATCTAAAGTTTTTCTAACACCAAAATGACCCATTGGTCCACCCTATATGCTTTCTTAACTAACGACTTTCTCATAAACCCTTAAAGAATACATAGTCTATTCTCCTTAAACAAAAATCTCATATGTCTATAGAATTTACCAAAGGCAAAATTCTTACAGGCAACATACACCGAAGCGAAATCAGGATCATTCACATATAATTCCTTATTATGCTTAAAACCCAATAATCTTGTATTCATAGTAGAAATCAATGCATACCTACAAGACAAATATTAGCTACAACGTTTTCTTTTCTTTGCTTCTACTTGATCACATAAGGAAATGTTTCTATGAATTCTACCCATTTAGCGTGTCTCCTACTCAACTTACTTTGTCCTTTCAAGTACTTTAAGGACTCATGATCAATATGGATTACAAATTTCTTAGGCCATAAATAATGTTGTCAAGTTTCTAAGGCCCTAACTAAAGCATGCAACTCATTGTCATAAATAGGATAATTCAATTATGCTTCACTTAGTTTTTCACTAAAATAAGTTATAGCACGTTTATCTTGCATAAAAATAGCCTCTATACCTATCCCCGATGCATCACACTCTAACTCAAATGTCTTAGAGAAATCAGGCAATGCAAGCAATGGTGCAGAACACAATGTATCCTTAATCAAATCAAATGCATGTTGTTGCTCACTACCCCATTTGAAACTCATACTCTTTTGCACGACCTCAATTCGTGGTGTAGCTATGGTGCTAAAATCCTTAACAAATCCTCTATAAAAACTAGTCAACCCATGAAAGCTACAAATTTACTAACATTCCTAGGTGTAGGCCACTCCTTAATAGTCTTAATCTTCTCCTCATCTACTTTTATTCCTTCTGACATAACAATATAACCCAAAAACACAATCTTATCCGTGCAAAAGGAACACTTTTTCAAATTAGCAAACAACTTTTTTTTTCTTAACACATCAAGCACACAATGCAAATGTCTAACATGTTCATCTATACTCTTGTTGTACACTAGTATGTCATCAAAGTAGACCACAACAAATTTTCTAATGGAAGTATGCAAAACATGATTCATTAGCTTCACAAAAGTACTATGTGCATTAGTTAAACTAAAAGGAACACTTTTTCAAATTTGAACACAACTTTTCTTTTCTTAACACATTAAGCACATAATACAAATGTCTAACATGTTCATGTATTCTCTTGCTGTACACTAGTATGTCATCAAAATAGATCACAACAAATTTTCTAATGAAAGAATGTAAAACATGATTCATTAGTCTCATAAAAGTACTAGGTGCATTAGTTAAACTAAAAGACATTACTAACCACTCATATAAATCATGTTTAGTTTTAAATGTAGTTTTCCACTCATCTCTTTCTTTCATTCCAATTTAATAGTATCCACTTGTAAGATCATTTTTAGAAAACACACAAGATCCATACAACTCATCCAACATGTCATCTAATCTAGGTATGAGATGTTGATAATTAACTGTAATTTTATTGACAGCTCTGTAATCGATGCACATACGCCGAGTCCCATCCTTCTTAGTTATAAGTAAAATTGGTACGACATATGGACTCATACTCTTCTTCATATACCCCTTTTTCAATAACTCCTCAACCTATCTCTGAAGCTCCTTTGTCTCCTCTAGATTGTTCTTATAAGCTGGATGGTTTGGAATTGCAACTCCAGGTATAAAGTTATTTTGATGCTTTATTCCCTTTTTTGGTGGCAATCAATTTGGTATCTCCTCGGGAAATACATCTTTGAAATCCTATAAAAGAGCTATAACAACACTAGGCAAAGAAACACTAAGGTTAGAGTTAGAAAAATAAGCATATTTGTACAAAAGTGCAAACATTTGTTGCTTGATTAAAAAAACAACCCTCACATCGCTCCCTTTTGTATAAACACTCATTTTCTTTTTCTTATTTTTTCTCCCTCTCATTCTCTCCTTTACCTTCAACCTTTCCGCTTTTCTTTTGCTCATACTTTAGTGTTTGGTTACTCTTTCTCTTAGCCTCACTAGTGCTTGAACTCTCGACTTCTCTTTTTCTCTCACTTTCTTTCTTTTGCTCATTCTCTCTTATCCTCACTTAATCTTCATACACTTGTCGAGGTGTTAAAGGCACAAGAGTGATCGATTACTCATCCATGGTAAAAGAATATCTATTCTTATACCATCATGTATGACTCTCCTATCATATTGCCATAAATGACCCAAAAGCAAGTGACCCATGTGCATAGGTACAACATCACATAACATCTCATCCTTGTACCTACAAATAGCAAAAGACACTAGTACTTGTCTTGTCACCTTAACTTCTCTACAATCATTCAACCATTGTAAATTGTATGGTTTAGGATGCTTTAAAGTAGGTAAGCTTAGTTTCTTCACTAATTTAGTGTTAGCAATATTGGTATAACTACCTTCATCAATGATCATACTACAAACCTTATCCTTGATATAACATCTAGTATGAAAAATATTATCACATTGCACCTTATTATCTTTCTTCACTTGTACACTTAAAGCACGTTTTGCCATTAAAAATCTTCTAACAGTAGGATACGTAACCTCAACATCACTAGCTTCTTCCAATTGAGGCATCTCATCATTATCACTCTCACTTTCGGTTTCTATGTCTCCATCCTTCTTCAGGATCATAACTCTCTTATTAGGACAATGAAAAAAGATGTGACCTCTACCTAAGCATTTAAAGCATTTAATGTCCTTATTTCTCTTCTAAGGTTCCTCGGCCTTGCCCTTGTTATGACTACCACTACCCTCTTTAGGTTTAGCACTCTCGATCTTAGGGTTGAAAGGTGTCTTTTCATCATTTTTACCCCCATTCGACTTCCACGTGGATGCAGAACCTGAATTACTACCATACTGTGATACGATGCCCCTCTTTTGAGTTACCTTTCCATCTTTATGGCCATATGAACCATTTTCTCCACTTTGACATAATGTTGCAACTCCATAATATTGGCAATGTCCTTGTTCAACCCTTGCAAGAATTGAGCCATAGTAGCCTCTCTATCTTCATCCATGTTGGCTCTAATCATGGCTATCTCCATCTCCTTGTAATAGTCATCTACACTCCTTATAATATCTGTCAATCATTGGTATAGTTCCTTATAATATGAACTAGGAACAAACCGTCTCCTCATAACAACTTTCATATCATCCCAAGTGTTTATAGGACACTTTCGATTTCTCCTTCTATTCAATAGTAACTAATCCCACCAAACTACAACATAATCCACAAACTTAGTTGTGGCTAGCTTCACCTTCTTCTTCTCGACAAAGTTATGGCACTTAAGAACCAACTCCACCCATTTCTCCCACTCAAGATACACATTGGGATCCATCTTCCCTTGGAAAAAGAGTATCTTCATCTTTATGTTATTAAGGTCCCTATCCTACCCATCATTTCATCTTCCTTTTTCGTTCCCAATCCCATAGTTTCTATTATCTCTATTATCATTACCTCTACTTCCACTTCCACATCCACCTCTACCACCTCTCAAGCAGTCCCTATTGGCATTGAAGAAATTATCTTCTAATTCTAATTCATCTCCACATAACACCCCAAAATCATCCTTAAACTCATCATCACCACCACATAATTCTGGAGTCCTCTTTTGTTGTCCTCTTTGTAAATTAGTTATGGCCTCATCTTGTCTCTCCATTTGATCCCTAATATCTCCAAACACCATGTTCATCCTCTCAAATTGTTATTGCATTGCTTTGAGCACAATCGACTTATCGATCTTTTCTCCTCCTTCAACATCTCTTTCATTACTCAAAGAAATGATTGAAACATACAAAGAATGTTAGCAAGAGCAAAATCTCACAATACTTCCTCACATGTTTCACTTTAGTCCTCACATGTTTATCACTCGTCATTTTTATTTTCACTCAACGCTCTCTATCCACACTCAAAGTTTTATCTCTAAGTTCTTTATAGAACTGATTAATCACACCAAGGTCATCTTTGAAATAATCGTCTTAACTAATCTCAACAAAAAAGGAATGCCCGCTTATGAAAGGAAATAATGGAACAAGAAAAAAAAATTCAAGAAACAAAGAAGGAACAACAACAAGGAATTAATTATGGTCAAAGTGAGAAACAAAGAAAAAGAAGAGGATTTTAAAGAAGTAATAATGGAAAGAAATAAAGTTTGTTCCTTTGATTTAAGAAAGAATAAAATAGGAAGGAAATAAGTTTTATTCCTTTACTTAAACAAGACCAAAAATGGAAAAGAAATAAAATTTATTCCTTTAATTTAGGCAATAACAAAATAGGAAGGAAATGAAATTTATTCTTTTAGATTAGGATTTCCTTATGTGTAGGTTTCCTAATTAGGAAGGAAATAACGTTTCTATCTCCTTCAATGAAGATTTTTTTTTTCTGCCTTTTTTTTTTTTGCTTTTCTTTTTTTTTTACCTTTTCTTTTTCTTTTTTTTGTTTTTAATACCAGAAATCACACACAATGAAGAATATTGATAACTTGCGAATACAGATGAAAAAATAATAATAATAAAACAAAACAAATAGTGATGTGAATAGCAAGAAACAACAAGAAAATATGATGAAACAATCAACAGTATTATGCAGAAACAAGAAGAACAAATCTGATTTTTTTTTTAATCAAGTAAATCCCTAATTAATCAACCTAAAGCTCTAATGCCAAACTGATGCGAACCCCATATATATTAATATGACACCCACAATCAATTGAATCAACAACTCCAAGAAAATTTAAATAAAAAACAAGTAAAAAAAATAGAAAGAAAATACCTTGACCCAATGATTAGCGAACCACGAACCAAAATAATAAAGATGTCACTCCCAAGAACAAGAGAAGAATGAGGGAGATAAATCAAGTTGATAAATCAAGAATCAAAACTTGATAAATTCTCAAAGTTCTTGAAGAACAAAGAGAGAAAACTCAATTTTCATTTCAAAACTGTCTAACATTGTTTTGAGGTTTATATAGCTTTTTATAGGCAAAATAAATGAAACCCTAGCTTCTAAACCTTGCATGGACATCCTAACCCCTTAATACCCCCCATTTGGGTTTAAAATAACTAAGTTTGCGCTTATAATTATTAAATTTGACAACCCATTACATAAACTAATAATCCAACATGAAATAAAACAAATTAAAGCCCAACGATGTCAAATTATGATGTTTAACTAACTAATTAAATAAACTAACTTAATTAAAAATTAGCCCATAATAAAAATTAGGATCAAATAATGCAAACAAATGAAAACAGTCTAATAGTCATCCAAGCGTTCAATATTGATAATCTTGGACTTGATCTTGAGCTTGGATACTATTTTTAAGCCTTGGTGTACTTTTCATATCATCTAATCCTTGTTGCGCAAAACTCTTAACTCAAATATTTTGAATCAACCCATTTAAAGCCTCTTTTATCTTCTTAACTCTAGCCCTTGTCATAGGCCCTCTGTAATCCCTCGATGTTTAATTATGGTTACTTTAGTAACAACCTCTAAGTGATGTGTGAAATCGTAAATAATTATTAAGAGATGTTTTGAAACCCTAGGGGATTAAACGAAAGTATTGTAAAACTATAGAGATTGATGAAACCCCATTGGAAGCCTAGTTAGGTATAAGGGTAAATTGGTTATTGGCATTGGAGTTATTAAATTAGTAAGACCTATGGATTAAATTGAAAGAAGTTTAAAAGTTAAGGTTCTTGATAGGATAAGTAAAAGTTAAATGCCAAAAATCAATTAAGTAAAGGATATAATGGTCATTATGGGAATTGTTATAAATATATAAACAAAAGTTAGTGGAAATTGGAGACCATTCTTACCACTCTTAAAACCAAACCTGTGAGACACCATCAAACACAAAGAAAAAAGAGAGGCGAGAGAGGTGTGTGTGTGTGTGTGTGTGTGTGTGTGTTTGGCTAAAAGAGAGAAAGGGTGATCAAAGTTTCTTCAATCAATTTTCAAGGTTCAAATCAACCAATCAAACTTCCTTGAGCTAGGAAATCATACTTGGAACAAGACTAAGCTAAATAAGGATAGTTCTCATCTTTTGGTGTTGTTTTTGATAGTTAAAAGTGATAGTTGTGTTGGTTGTTTTGGTGATGTTTGAGTGGATTTTGATGGGAGGGTTTTTTATCTATGTTAAGAGATGATTTATTGAGACTTGAAAGCATGTGTAGATGACATGGAAACTTACTAAAATTGAGGAGTTAGGGTTGGCTTGGAATAGGTTTTGAGTTGGTTTTGGATTAGAAACTAATGGAATGAGATGTAGACTAGGTGTTTGACAAAATGTCTCAAAGAACCAACATCAAAAACTTGAAAGAAATGGACTTAGGATATACTAGTGCTTGTATAGCCATATGGAAAAGTATGAGAATCCAATGAAATGGAGGTGCTTTAAGCATGAATTGATGTTGTTTAAATGACAAACAAACCTATGAAAGTGTTGGAATTGAATTTGAACCATTTGCTTTGTAAAGCACTTATGAAGGGCATTATGAATTGTCCTAGAAAACCACCTCTTTTATGTGTTTGATTGAATTGTATGAGTAGGTTTGAGTGTGTATAACATTAAGGAAAGGAAAAATTGAAGTTAGGAATGAAAAGTGTAAAAATGGTACTTAAAAAGTGATGAAAAAAATGGGTTTTTCCTAGGTTTGGACACCCGAATGATGGAATTTTTCAGAGCCGTTTTATGGGTAATCAAAATACGAGTCGAGAGAGCATGTGGAGCAAGAAAGAAGTGAAGCGCAACCCTAAGTAGGGCTGTGCACACCATTTGGCCAAGAGAGGTAAAAAAATGACCACTTTTCATTTTGAGCTTCGAATGATGATTTCGAGCATATGATCATGTTCCTGGGTGAAAATAAATAGGATCCATGAAAAGAAATCAAAATTAGAAAGCTTCGGTTGAGAGGAAACCGTGTAGAGACATTTTTTAGGGACTATGTCACTTTATGGGTAAAATGAGTTAAGAGTTCTATAATAAGTTCCGTGAAGCTCCATTTAGTGTATTCTAAGCAAAATTTTGATGTGTAGGTGAAGGAGAGGCTAGCGGAGTCGGAGAGGACCATTGAAGCCATTAGGAAAGTTTGCAAGCAAAGGTGAGTGCTAAATGATTTTCAAAGAAATTAAGTTGGTTTTGAAATGGTTAAACTCTTTTTGATATGTTTGCTATTTGAGAGTTTAAAATTGGAAATGAATGTTGCTATGGATATTATATTTTACATGCAAAAGTTTGGTTTTTTTTTTTATGCCTTATAAGCATGGATTTCTTTTAGAAATGGGATATAATGTTTTAAGCTTTGCTAGTGAATGAAATTATGTTTTATGGTTGTGTAAAAGAAAATAAAGCTGAAATTCTATGTGTTTGATACAAAAACAATCTATGTTTAAATCAGTTTTCAAAGGGCAATTGTATGCCCACCCTTATAAGTTATATAGACCCGACCAATACGTCCCACACTTGTATGATAAGGTTATGGGAGGGATTGCGTCACTAAATTTGGAGGATTAGAGTCTATTGTGTCGCTTTTACGTGTGTTGGATGTTGTCTTACGCTACGCATTGTGACGTGAAATTTCACACGTGTTGTTTGGATGTCTTTGTAAGTGTCACGGATGGTGTTTGTGGCTAAATCGTCTCGTGACTCCACGTTCTCGTGGTTGTAAGTTTAAGGGATGACATTGGTGCGTTTTAAAATGAGAATATAAGTTTGAAAGTAAACTATTTTATATGATTATAATTATGTGCGAAAGGAACTTTATGATCGAATTTAGTTTGTATGATGTTATTTCTTATTAAGTTTATGGAAAATTTTATATATCCCATGTGTTGGAAATTGTAGGATTTTATTGTATCAAGCATGAGCTTTTATGAAATTTTAAGTTAAATGATTATGAAACACAACTTTGTTTTTAATGTTTTTAAGGAGGTATTTTACAAATGAATATGATATTGATTTATAACTTATGTGCACTCACTGAGTTTTATTAAGCTCACTTTTTTCTTGTTTTATCCAAAAACCTCCTTAGGTGCTAGCGCATGTAACAAGGCATAAGATACCCTCCGTTGAAATAGGTGGGTGAAGATCAGACGACTGCATCTTTTTGCATGACCATTTTGTATGACATGAAAAGTTAAAAGCCACCACTTTTGTTGTATTTTTGTAACCTATTTTGTAACACTAATGTTAAGTATTTGTATTTATGCTTTGATATGTATAAAGTGCATAAGGTTTTATAAATTTATTTAAGTCATGAAACATGTTTAATTTTCTAAGTTAATTATTTATACGAAATCATTTTTTACCTTGTGATTATGGTTTATGGTTTTCTTGACGATGTATGGTATGAAAATGGAAGTGAAATTTTGAAATATGCTTGTGAGAGAAGTTGGGTTAGATAATGAAAATAGTCGAAGTGTATTTTGTTTTACAGGTATTTTGGGAAATGTCAAAATTATAGTTGTTATGCCGTCGGATTTTCAAAAAAAAAAAAAAAGAAACAACCCATTTTTGCATTTAAAAGATATGGAATATGAAAATGTTTTAAGGGTTCGCTCTATGGATTCTTTTTAGGCCAATTGGAAGGGTTTAGGAGGAGTCCGTCGGGGTGCCAAGCAAGACTCTCCGGATACTAGTATGGTATGATCTGGATTGGGTCCTGTCACCCTCCATTAATACTCAAAGGATCCTTAGGTTTGTTTCCTTGGCTTTCATCAACCTTTAAGTAGGAGTGATTGAGTACCCACCTTGCCCTTAAGAGGTTAAGGGTTCAATCCCACCTTTATTCTTTAAAACACAAAGCTTGGGTTATGACTCTCCTCTTGTTAGGAGTTATCCTCTCTCCCGTTATGAAAGTAGTCATTAAAGTTGCACTATTAGTGATCAATTTTGATATATCCCCACAATTATCTAACTCGTAAAGTGTCAACGTTCTAAAAAAAATTATTATTAAAAGCTAGAGTGTGAAGTCTAGTCTTAAAACTACTAATTATATACTATTATTCGCAAATTATTTATTTAATTAAAAAGAAATCATTTAATTAAACCTACTCCAAATCATCTAAATATTTATAATATATCATATAATAAAAAATTACAAATTCGTTTTTTTTTTTTTCAATTTATAAAAGAATGTGTAATGGAAAAATTATATTAGTCCAATTGGAAGGAGTAAAGCCCAAGGGAAAGGCCCCAATGATAAGTCTTAATGTCCATCAAGGCCAAGTGAAGCACAAAGTCCAAAAGCCCAGGTAGAGTAATTGTTGTCAGCTTACAACCCATTAAGGAAAGTTGACCACATTGAATGAGAAGTTCAAAGTTGATAATACATGTAGTAATGTAGGCAACTGACATAGAGAAAACATCTTAAGCGGTAACTCGGGAGTGAGAATCGAGAGGGGAACGGAACCCTTGATTCCCATTCTATTGACTTTCTTTCAATGGTTCCCCCCTTCCCCCATAAAAAGGAGAGTGCCACCAAAAGGCGAGGGGGGCTTCATCTTTAAAAACGACTATTACTTTGCCAAATTTATTCTAGAACTCTAAACTTTGAGATTCACTTTCTTATAATATCAAGGCCATTGTCCATCTTGTCTTTAAAGCAATATCAACAATCAAATCAACAAGGATAATGACCCTCCCTATGTCAGACAACTGTTCTTATATTGAAAGAATCACTAACGTACAAGTGGCCTAGTTGTAACCTCATTTGCCTTATTATACCATCAAGTCGAGCGACATTGCTATTTTTTTATGTTGTTTTATTTATTTCTTTTCTTTTACCCTATTTTTAGTATTGACTTAAGTGTCAAAGTGTCTTTGGCCAACACCACCCTAATGTTAAGATCACCTTTGCGCCTTTGTTTGATTTGTGCATGCGCAGGATATAGGTTGCTAGATTCCTCGAGAGCTGCCGACAAGACCTTCTTTATGTCAGCATATTATAGATCAACTTCCTATAATATGTTATTAAAATTACCATACAAATATGAAAATTTAATTTATTTGTAGCATATGAAAATGCATATCTTTGTAAGAAATATGATGAAGAGAAAATTCAACATATGATTTTGTTTTTAAATAATTGTTAATAAAAAAAATATTTTAATTATGATTAAATAATTAGTTGTGGTGATAAGTAAGAATTTCTAAATATTTTTAGTTGAAGTTGTATTTTAGAACTTTTATGTTGATTGATTACTTTCAAAACAACCAATTGAGAGCATTAAGTGATAAATATAAAAAACAAGTAGCCCTAAATATATGGATTTTGCTTTGCTTTGTTTCATTTAGTATCATTTATGTTTTCCATTTTCTAAAGCTACTAAAGTGGGCATCCCCTCATAGCTCAAGTGCTTGTGCACCTCCACATCTTTCATCATGATAGGGATTATACTACAAACATTTTATAAGCATGTGTGAGTAATTTTCTTCTCTAAATATTGTAATAGTTGTACTCTTGATTATGGGAGTACATATTTGGGCATACAAATAGTGAATGGTAGGCTAGAATAATTTTTTTGATTGACACAATAAGCTCTATCCTTTAAAATGCATATTCAAAAGCAATACATTAATTACATAAAAAAAAAAAGAAAAAAAAGGAGGTTATACTTAAAGGTTGTTTATTTTTTTTCTTTTAACATTAAAGAATCTAAATTAGAATTTTCAAGTTATTTTTGTTTTTTCAAGTGGTCAAACAATTTTAAAATATCAAAAAACAACTTGAAAAAAGAGTAAGAAATCTTAACTTTTTACTTCATTCCAAATCACTTAACTTCATTTAAACACGTTTTTATCCTCCTAAAGATAATATATTTTTAATTTTATCAAAATATTATTCTATGCAAATTATTTTATTGTAACCTAATATTTATAATAAACAAAATTTTAATCCAATTGCTTTCTTGCCTATAGGTAAAGGAGTTAGTTCCCAAGCATTGTTTGTTTCTAAAGCACTTAGCTCCTTATTCATAGCCTCCACTCACTCTTTGTTACTAATAGCTAGATAGATTCTTTAATGCATGACACATTTGCTGGAAATCCATATATATAGGTATAAAATCAGATGAAGCATAAAATGAAAACATACCAGGTGCGTGTTTAGATTATTAAGAAGCAATTTTAACTGAAGAGCTACTGTTAGTATATGTAGATGTTGGTTGTATGGTGTTTGAAACAAAATCTTGCAATCACCTTGGTCTATGTTTAATTCTAGTGCTTTTCTTAAATGGTTTTGATGATGTAGGGACTGTGGACAGTGAACTAGGAGCTATATCTAAAGAATCTGGTATAGCGGCATTGAGCAAATTTGATTTATCATGAGATAAAGGAGTAGTATTGACATCTTCTATATTTAAAACAATAGGCAATGGGACAAAAGAAGGTGAAATAGTAATACTGGTGTATGGAACCACTTCTTCATGAAAAATAAAATCTGTAGAAAGATGAATGGTATGTGAAAGCATATCATAGACTTTGTAAGCTTTTTTACCAGTCCCATATCCAATGAAAATGCATTTAAAGGCTCTTTGATCAAATTTATAATATAAGTTGCTTTTAACAAAGATTCCTCCCAATTTTTTTTTGGGAAATGAGATTGAAATATAAGGAACCTTGCTACTTGTAAAAGATGCTTATGTTTTCTCTCCACAACTCCATTTGGTTGTGGAGTGTAAACACAAGTTTTTTTTTATGCAAAATCCCTAATTCTACATGTAGATTTTGACATCCTTGATTCACAAACTCAGTGCCATTATCTGTTCTAATGCTTTTAACATGAACATGAAACTGATTATGAAGCATTTTGAAAAAATTGCTTAAGGTTTGGATAGTTTGGTGTTTATGTGGCAACAACAAAATCCAAGTAACTCTACTAAATTCATCCACAATTGTTAACATGCAGTGAGCTCCAGTAAGAGAGGTTTGCTTATAAGGACCCCAAAGATCCACATGTAATATTTCAAAACCCTGGGTAGTATGTACACTGCTTTTTTGAAATGACAACCTTTGTTGTTTTGATATGGGACAAATATCACAAGGCTTGCAAGAATCAATGATATTAACATCAAAGAATGCTAAATGCTTTAACATAGTAGGGGATGCGTGACCAAGTCTTTGATGCCAAATTGAATCACAAGGAATGATGGTTTTATTTATGTAACAAGAGTTTTTACAATCAAAGGTATTAAAAACAGTAGTAGGTACATTGTTTAATTGTCAATACTGCACAACATGTGCTTTGTAAGTTTGCAAAGTCTCAGATAAAAAATAAGACTTGTCCAACACATATAAATTGCCTAACATTCTACCAATTGCCAATATCTTTTTAGTCCATAGGTCCTGTAAAACATAATAGGCTGGATGAAAAATGAACTTGATTTTGGCTATTTTTGAGAGTTTATTTGCTGAAAGTAGATTAAACTTGAAGCTAGGGACATATAATGCATTGGTTAGAACAATCTTGGGATGTAAAGTGACATTTCCAACATGATGAACCATTTTAATGGTTCCATCAGGTAAGTAAACTGGTGTCATTTTTGTCAAAATAGTTGGATGATCAATGAGATTTAGGTCTATGCACGTATGATTTGAAGCACTTGTGTTAATTATCCAAGTTTTATATTCTAACTCATTAAGTGTATGTAAAGAGTGGTTTAGAATTGTACCTACAAAGTCTCCTATATGTGCAAAATTTATAGATTGGTCACACCTGTAGTCTTGTCTGTATAAACTTCACCACCTCTTGTTGTATCATATCAACAATTGTTAAGGTCTATTTTTGTTCCTTTTCTCCGGCCAGCTCAGATTCACAATCCAATGGAGTCTCAACCATATTTACCCTTATTTTGTTTTGTGATTTATCTTTTTGCTCCTTCATCTATTTGTACCAGTCTGAATATTCATGAAGCTTGACATAGGTGTCCTTTACATGTCCTTCTGTCTTGCAAACTTCACAGAATCTATCCCCTTAGTATCAAATCTTTCTTCTTATAAGTACTTTCTCCTCCCCCATCTTTCTTGAGGTTGTATCCTCTAACAAGCATAGCATTATTCTCAACGCCATACGCAAAAGTAACATGCACTTGCCTCTCAACACCATAGAATAAGCTATGTTAACATTAGGCAATGGGTCCATCAATAAAATCTGATTCCTAATGTGGTCAAGTGTATCATTTAACCCCATTAAGAACTGCATCAAATGGTTAGAAGCTGTTATCTCTATCACTGATGTAGCAGCACCACAAGCACATTGTGGAATAGGCATTAAACAAGTGAGTCCATCCCACAATTTCTTTAGCTTCGTAAAATACTACACTACAGTCATATTGCCTTGAGAAATGGAATTGATTTCTCTCTGCAATTGATAGAGAAAAGGTCCATTACATTCTCCAAACCTCTCCTTTAATTCATTTCACAATTCTTGCGTAGAACTTGTGTACAAAAATGCTTCAACTATTTTATTAGAAATTGAATTCAAGATCCAAGAAGTCACCATACAATCAATCTTATTCCACTGTTCAAAGTCTGATGACTCTACATCATGCATCACGCACTTTTCATTTACAAACTCTAGTTTAACCTTACCACCTTGGGCTATTTTCATCAATCGACTCCAAGCAAGATAGTTATTACTTGTCAATGGAGTCGAGATCAGTATCATTCCTAGGTGATCTGAGTTCTGAAGATGCAGAGGATCGCCATTATTGAACGATCACATCTCCATTGAATTGTCACCTCCTATGCCTTGATTCAACCTAGACCCCGAGGTCCTCAAATTGCCCACCATCAACGCAATCGAGCAAGTTGAATAGAATAAGAATCGTAGCTAATTAATGAAGACAAAATTTTGAGCTAGGACCAAATTGTCCTGCTCTGATGCCCTGAACAAGGTTCTAAATTAATCAGAGAATTTAGAGTAGTGAAATATTTTTCTCATTCACTCATATACTGGAAAGAAAGCAAGAAGGCTTATATACAAAGAGTGGCTAACTAACTGTTCTCACCTTAGCTCTCCTACTACCACCGGCATGTGAACTAAATGACTACTAAAACTAAAACTAACTATCAACTCTGCTTTTTACAAAACTGCACATAAATATATATTTTTACAGATGAGGGCATTGTTGAAGTGTAAATTGTTGGATTCAGATGTAGGATTCTTAGTGAAGTAATGTCACCCGAGCATGCCGGTATGGGATCAAAGATGTTGTTATGACCCAAGTATAGTTCACCTATATTTCTCAGACTACAAATTTCGTTTGGAATAGAGCCTTGGAATCTATTGCCTTCCAAGTACAAATATTGGTCCTCTCTCATCTTCCCAATTGCAGTTGGAATGAATCCAATCAATTCATTGTGTCCAATGCCTAACGACGTTGTAAGGTCGCTTAAGTTGCCAACTTCATTGGGAATTCTACCCTCTATTCCAGTTTTGTCTGCCATAAAACTTTCAAGAGCAGAAAGATTTCCTACGGAAACTGGAAGTGTGCCATTAAGTGGATTATTGCTTAAAACTAATCGTGTCAAAAATTTGCAATTTGCCAAAGCAGATAGAAAGGCTAGTTCTTGACTTGAAGATTCTCTTGTTAATTGATTTGAAGCTAGGCTGAGTCGCCGTAGATTTCTTAGATTACCAAGTCCTGCAGGAACAGGGCCAGAAAAATAGTTTGAGGAGAGTGACAGGATGGTGAGTTGAGAAGCACTGGAGATGAAGTCAGGGATTTCACCATTGAATTCGTTTCCTCATAGGATGAGATTTTTAAGATTCAGATGGCCGATGCTTGATGGAAAGGGGACCTGCGAGGCGGTTCATGAATACTTGAATGATTTCTAATTTTGAGATATTAAATACTGTAGATGGGATGGGGCCTGTCAAGCTGTTATTTTGAAGATACAAATACACAATATTCTGAAGATTACCAACCTCATATGGTATTGGACTAGTCATGGTAAATAGAATAACAAAACCAAAATGAATAATTGTGTAGCTTTGTTATTCACTTTATGCTTCTAATTGCCTGGCATGTAATGAATTGGACCCTTTTGTGTAAAAGACAGACCATAACAAACTGGACTATCCCTTTAAGACCATAGAGTGATGCTGACAGGAAAGCATAATAGAGAATTTTATATTTCATCTTCGACTTTAATTAATTCAAATAGCTTTGTTAAGCAACCACAACGTGTACCAGTAATGTTTCCACTAGTTGGATTCTGGAATGCTTAAATGAATTGAATTAAATGCATGCATGATAAGAGTAATAGCAGACAAGCCGCTTCCACTCAGTATCAATTCCCACAGAGCAGTACAGTTGCCTAGACCTCTTGGTATGCGTCCTGCAAAAATATTGCAAGTTTGCAATTCCTGTTAGTTGGATTATTGCTTATTGAAAATTACAAATATGTTTATCCCACAAGTAAGAGTAACTTTATTGAAGAGATGAGGTGTATTCAATTAGGATTTTTAATTACTTTAAAAGATTTTTATAGAGTTAAAAAGTTTGAATATATTCAATAATCATTACAAATTTTTAAGGACTTTATAAAAGTCATGGAGTAATTATTATAGACCTTTAAAGATTTTATAAAAATCATACGGTATTTAATCAAAATTTTTAAAAAGTTTATGAAAGTCATGAAGTATTTAAATTGTTAATTACTTTTATGGAATTCAAATTATGAATGACTTTTTGTTTCACAATTTATTTTTCATTCTACCCAAAAACTTTTGAAACTCCAATCTTTGATCAATGCTTCTATAGTTCAACTACTTGCTGAAAAAACTCATTAGAGGGAAAAAAAAAAGAAAGTTAAAAATACTTAATATAATCTGCTTTTGTAACCTATGGCATCTGTTTTGTAATTTTCAAATCTGGTGGTCTACATTGGTGACTCAGGTCAACACACAAAGGGAACCTACGAAAAGGAAATCCTGGATTGAAAGTGGGGGACAAACAAGTTTGAAATAAAGGAAAATTTTAATTCAGTCCTTATTGTTTACAAAACATTACTTTCATACTCGTAAATGTATTTTCAGTCCCCTTCATCCTTAAAGTTTGAGATATTAATCAAATTGGTCCTTTTGTCAGTTAATCATTAGCCAAATGTAATAGTTGAAGAGGTATTTTGATTTTTTATTCCAATAACTATTTAAAATTAATAAAAAAGTTACATCTTCATCATATATCAAAGTTGCGATGGATGGTTGAGATGGATGGTGGAGATTTAATGAGAAAATTAAATCAACCTAATATCCAATTAGTGAAAACAAAATTAAAAAAAAAAATTGATCTCCACCATCCATCTCTGAGATGAATGGTGGAGATCAAAAGTGCTAAACAAATCAAAAAGGAAATTGAAGTGATGCCAAACAAATCAAAATGAAAATTTAAGTGAAAGAGAGAGAGAGAAATATATATACAAATTGATCACCATGATCGATGATCGACACCAACCATGGAGATCAAAACACAATCTGGGCACCCATATCGTACTTCGATGGTATGGAACCTAGATTGTCTCGATCTAGGTTTAAATTCAGGTCATTAACAACTTGAATCCATATCAAGACAATTTGAGTTCCTAGATTGTCACTCATTAACCTAGATTGTTGCTTGAATGTATATTGTCTCTCGAGCAATGATCTAGGTTCCCATATCGTCGAACCACGATCTGGGTACATAGATCATGGATCGATCTCCATGGTTGGTGTTGATCCTTGGCCTTGGAGATCTCTCTTCTTTTTTCTTTTTTTTTTTTTGTAAGTTTTAAATGAAAAATGTTAGATATACACTATTGATGGAGATTTAATAGTTTTTTTTTTTTTTATAAATTTTATTTTTTAATTTTGTTTTGTTTTAATTTAATTAAAGTAAAAATAGAATGATTAGGAGTATTTTGGTTTTTGTACATATACTATGATGGTTGACTATTGATATTTATACCAATTTTACTATTAATTATTATGAAACTTTATTTGATATAATGCAAACAACTAAAAACAAATTATTTAATAAATTCTAAAATACTTATATATATACATATATATTATTCATAATTAAAATATGATTAATAAACATAATAGAATTAATGATATTTATATATTTAAAAAAAAAATGAATGACGTCTAAATTGAATTATAGAGCAACATAAAAAAGAAATGTTAAATTGTAAGTTTAAATACAATAATCCAATTCAAAGAAAATTCGGGATGAGATGTGTTTAGGATTTTTCTTTTTGTTTTTCATTTTTTTTATAAATATTTAGAGGAAACAAGAAAATTTGTATAATATCAAATTAGCACAAATTTTAAAATATGTTATTTTGGGTGATAAGACTTGAAATAAAATATTTTAAATATGATTAAGTGATTACAATTAAGTAAGTCAAGAATTTTTAGGAGTTGCTTAATTTTTTGTATTTATGACTTAATGATGTTAAATTGTACCTATTAAATTGTTTTTATTTATTTTTTTGTTTTTGTTTTTTTGTTTTTTTGTTTTTACATTGTCAAACCACTTAAAATTACTAAACATATCGAGAAAAAAAAAAAGAAGTTAAAATTACTGACTTATCACTTAATGATATTTAAAATAATTTTTTTGCAAGCCTATTCTCCTAAAAATAACATATTTCCAACTTTATATTAATTTTATATTACTTAGATTTCTTTATTTTCCCCTCAAACACTTATGAAAAAAAAAAAAAAAAATCTTTTAAAAACCCGAAACATATCTCATCCCAAATTTCCTTATAATTGGACTACTGTATTTTAATTTATAACTTAAATATTTATTTTTTCAGTTGCTTTATAATTCAATTCAGAGACCATTTTATTTTTATTTAATTATAAATATTTTTTATAAATAAAAGTGTTTAAAATTTGTTAAATTATTTATTTTTTGTTGTTTGTATCGTATTAAATAAAATTTCATAATAATTAATAGTAAAAAGACATAAATGTCAAATTATTAGTTTTCAGATAATTTTAACATTAAAAAAAAAATTATAATAGATTCAGAGATGAGAAAAATAAAAACAAATATATTATTCAAATTTCAAGTTTTAATCGCTATCAAACCTTTTATAATTTTCAGCACTTTTCTGTAAGCCATCAAATTTGATTTTATGGATTTCCCGAAAATAGTCCCTAAATAATTATTGGAGACCCTAATTGGTTTATAGAAATGCTTAAAGGTATAGGAAACTCATAGGGATTGATTTAAATTCGATTGGAGATTTAACGGAAAGATAAAATGATGAAGGAAATCGAGTAAATTTTTAAGGTGAAAAAATAACTAAATCGAAAATAAGATTTAATAATTGTGGTCAAAGTAAAATTAAGTTAAAAGCTAAGGGAGGACGTGACCGTCATTTTTATAATTGTTGGGGAGGAAATCAGAAGCCACAAAATATTGAGTTGACTCAAAAACAAACCAAGTCAAGTTGCGTAATCCAGAAGAAGAAAGAAGAAAGAAAGAAAAAAGAAAAGAAGAAGAGAGAAGAAGAAGAAAAAGAAGAAGAAAGAGCTGCCGACCAGACCACCACCGCCCGAAGCTATAGCGCACCTGACCGGACTTGCAGTGGCTGACCGAACTCGCCACGAACCAGAGCTCACCGACCAGACCTACAGTTGACGCGCGAACCAGTACTTCAAGTAGGACCCGAAGTCGTCAAGCAGACCCGATCGGAGCCAAATCGAAGCCGATGAGCTGCTCTAGCTCGATCCACACATAGACCAGCTCAAACCTGACGCCAAACCCAAACCAGATCGAGTTGAGACGCAGCTGAAACCATCCTCCACGCGTGCAGATCCGGCGACAGAGACAACGCCTAGCGACGGCGAAATCAGCCCCGAACCGCGGCGGAATCGAGGGAAAGAGAGAGCGATCGCGCGAGGGAGAGGAAGGAGAGGAAGATCCAACCGAACCTAGTCTAAACCACCCCAAAAACAGTCCCTTAAACGAAGTCAAAGTGAAGAGAAAGAGAGTGATTTCGCAAAGGAAAAATGGGTGAGTTGTTTACTCTTGAAGTTGATGGTTTTATTGATGATTTAAGTTGATTTGAAATGGATTTTAATTTGATTTGTTTGTTGGTTGATTTTGAGTAAAAATAAGTTGGAAAATAAGTGAATTTAAGCATATTGGGAGTTTAGAAAATCAAGAAAATATCAAAGATTTAAAGAGAATCCAAATCGCGCGTTAAACTAGTTGAAGGGTAATTTCGTAAATTAGCCCATATGATGTCCGTTGAGAGTTTGGATGACCCTAATGAGTTTAATTAGACATGTTGAAGCTATTAAAAGCGAAAGATTAAAGTTAGAAACCAAAAATGGAGAGTTGCGCATAAAAATGATCATATAGAGACGATTGTGTAATTTCGAGTTTCCTAGAAGTGACGTGAACGAAAATTTATGTTTCCATATGTTGTGTAGGTGACGAGGGCGCTCGAGGATCGAGGCGAGAGGAGTAGGGGCTCCGCATATGCCATTTTTAGTCAACAGTTTAGTGAGTGAGTTTTATTTAAAGATTTTAAGAATATTTCAAATTATCAAGTTTGATTTGATAAATTAATTGTTTATTTGAGCTTTTTTTAAATGCATTGATATAAGCACTGAATTTAGAGATTGAAATAATGCTATTTTGTGCTTTTGCACTTACCAAAGATATTTTAGTGCTTAATGTACTCAGAAAATGAGTTTTAGTGCTTATGGTACTCAGAAATCAAATTTTAGTGCTTTACGCACACAGAAAAGAGATTTGTGCTTTTGCACTAGAAAGTTAAAGTAGAAAAGGAAAAGTGTTTTCAAAACCAGAAAGTATCCCCTTAGGAATTTTCAGAGATTACAGACCAGTTTAGACCTGATCGGTCTATCCTACATCAGTTGACACAGTCTTGGGAAGGGATAAGTCACTAACATGGGGGGTAAGTGTTAGAGTCTGTCAGTCGAGTCGCCAATACTGATGTGGGGTAGTGTTTCGTGAGCTATAGTTAGTGCTGAGAAATTCCGCACATGGCCACGAGATGTCTCAGAGCAGGCGAGCTATGATTAGCGCTGAGAAATTCCGCACATAGTCGCGAGATGTCTCAGAGTTGAAGAGCTATAGTTAGCGTTGAGAAATTCCGCACATAGCCGTTAAATTCGAGAGACCCCAGATTTAGGGATACTGTGGTAATTTTAAAGATATAGGGAAACAGTTTTAAAAAGAAAAACAGATTTGAGAGAAAAGAAATTTTATAATTATTATTCAAGTTATTTATGATTTAAAGTTACAAGGTTTGAAATTAAAAGCAAGCCGTGTTTATATATATGAATTCTCTGGTTTAAGTTGATGTTTAAAATATTTAAGTTTGAAATGCTTTAGAAATAAAGAATAGTTTTCAAACGTTTTCAGAGGAGAACGTTTTAAAAATCAGATTTTCAAAGAAAAGATAAATTATCACTCACTTGAGCTTCTAGCTCATTATATTTTCTGTTTTATATAAAAATCTCCTCAAGTACTCTCAACAGGTAGCCGAGTAGTAGCATTGCCTCTAGTGGGCGAGCCAGGCGGACACGACATCATTTGAGCTGCTCATTTTTACATCAGTTATACTTTTATGTAAATATCTTTTAAAAGTATATAAATGATTTGTAATTATTCGCTCGTAGATTGTTTTAAATTGCTTTTGATTTAAATGTGGCTTATTAAATTGTGTTTGGATTTTATTGAGTTGATTTGAAAATAAAATGCATGATTGAGGCCTACGAGCAACCAGAAGTTAGGTTGGTGATAAATTTTAGTCAAAGTGTTGATATTTTTATAAACAGGTTTTTTCGGGAACGTTAAAAATACAGCTGTTATGTTGTCGAAATTTTGTTAAAAAAATGAGTTTCGAAAATGAATTTAAAATTAAAAATAAAAATTTTCCTACGCATTTTCAGTTTTTAAAGAAAACCAACCTAACGATATTTCAGAAAGTATTAGAAAGTTTAGGGTTCGCTCCACGGGTTTTCGCTTAGCCCGACGAGTTGGGTCTGAGAGGAATCTGTTGGGGTGCCCGGCGTGACCTGACCAGATCAGAGTTAGAGGTTTTCGGGTCGGGTCGCGTCATTTTCAGTTTTCAGACAAAAAAAAAAAAACATTAATAATTCTTGACTTATAACTTAATTACAAATTACTTGATTATATTTAAAATATTCTATTCTAAGTTTATACTCTCCAAAATAACGTACTTCCAAATTTATATTAATTTTATATTATACAAATTTCCTTTTTTCTCCCAAATACTTATAAAAAAAAATTAAAATAAAAATCCTAAATATATAACATCCCAAATTTTCTTAGAATTTAACTGTTGTATTGTAATTTATAATTTAAACATTTACTTTCTTTAGTTACTTTATAATTCAATTTAGAAACCATTTCATTTGTATTTAAATCTATAAATATCATTAACTATAATATGATTTGTAGTCATATTTTAATTATGAATAAATATACATAAAAGTGTTTTCGAATTTATTAAATTATTTGTTTTTAATTGCTTGTGTCATATTAAATAAAGTTCCATAATAATTAATAGTAAAAAGAATATAAATATCAAATTATTAGTTTTCAAATAATTTTAACTTTAAACAAGCAAATAAGTTTATAATATATTCAGAAGTGGAAAAAATGAAAAAAAATTCAGATTTCAGATTTCAATCACTATTTGAACTTCAATAACCTGTTAACTTTTCAGAGAAGAAAACAAACGATCTCTTAATCAAATAAGTGATATTATGATAAAATATATAAACATTAATTGGATTACCCGTAACGCATGCCGATAGGAAATTATTGACATTTGAATTTGAACAAAAATAAAATCTAACAAAACTTCTCTTTATATATATAATTCTAACTTTTTTAACTTCGTTTTTTCCAAATGACCCTGCGATTCCAAATAAAAGATTGATGACATTTTCCTGGCTCTTGACGTTAACCTGACAACCTTTCAAAAATTTTTCAGGCAATTTCTCTGGAAACTTTTATAGAAAATGCTTGTTTTAGAGGAATCATCTTAGTTAGTCAAACGTTTAATCTTTTTAAAAGGTAATTTTTTCTTGTAACTGCCTCCCAAACTATTATCCAGTATTGTAGTTGTTTCATAATAAACATTTTATTATTAAATAAAAAATATCCCATAAGACAGTTTCAATACTATGCGTTTGGTTTATAAATTAATACATGTAGCCGATGATTTAATGTAACTGAATGTAACATACAACTTTAATTTAATGTCATCAATGTGAATGAATTGTAACATAGGCATCATTTAATTAACGAAATGCAAGTATATATGATCGGATAAAGAATTCTGGTATTTCTACAGAAACAAACTAACAGTTATCAAAAAATGGGACTATCAGTGGTTTTATTGATTGTTTTTGTATCGATATTAATATGTACATGGAGAGTATTCAACTGGGTGTGGCTGAGACCAAAAAAACTTGAAAGATGTCTGAGAAAGCAAGGGCTCAAGGGAAATCCTTACAAGTTTTACTTTGGAGACTTGAAAGAGATGTATGGTATGATCAGAGAAACCAAACCCATTAACTTTTCCCATGATATTGTTGCTCGTGTAAACCCCTTCATGCATCAAACAATCAGACACCATGGTATGCAGTCTTTCCAAAAGTTAGAGAACGATTTTCTTGATTACAAATATAATTTATTTTTGTTCAGGTCTGATCATTTATATGAGAGGATTATTGGATCTTCTTGTGACTAATTACACAGGTAAGAATTCATTCGTGTGGGTTGGGCCTGTACCGAGAGTGAACATCATGGAGACTGATGAGATAAGGGATGTCTTTAACAAGCACAATGTCTTTCAGAAACCAAGTACAAACCCAATGGCCAAGTTGCTGACACCTGGCATTGGAAGCTCTGAGGGTGAAAAATGGTCTAAACATAGAAATATTATTAACCCTGCATTCCATCATCAGAGGTTGAAGGTTGTCAATTTATTATTGGGAAATCGCTAAAAATCGTATCTAGTTTGGAAAAATCTCATTTTTCCTATGATAATTTCATTTTTATCCAAAAACTCTACTACTGTTAACAAATTAACAAAAAATTGAAGTCTGACAAGTACAGACAATAAAAGACATTTTTGCCCCCCGTTAAAACTAAAAAAATAAAAAATATAGAATAATATTAAAAGTAAAAAATTATAGATTAATAAAAAAAAATTTAAAAAAAAAAGACGGAGAAGGGATATTTTAGATATTTATAATAACAGTAGGAGGGATTTTATGTAAAAATGAAACTAATATGGAAAAAATAAGATTTTTCAAAACTACAAGCTGTTTTTAGGGATTTTCCCTTTATTATTTATGCCCATTCAGACTATATTTTATGGCATATTTAGACCTTAATTTTGTTCATGATCACATAACTATTCCAAATTGTTATTGATTTTTTTTGTTTGTAAATTTGTTGCAGGATATGTTGCCTGGATTCTATCAAAGTTGCACTGAACTGATTAGCAAATGGGAGAAGTTGCTGTGTGCAGGAGAGGAATCATGTGAGCTTGACGTATGGCCTGATCTTGTAAGTTTGTCAAGTGATGCCATCTCTCGGACAGCATTTGGAAGCAGCTATCAAGAAGGAATACGAATATTTCAACTCCAGAGCCAACTAGCTCATCTTATTAAACAATTGATACAGTCAGTTCCCTTTCCAGGAAGGAGGTATAAAATGTGAATAAGGTTAGGTTGTTTAAAAATTTTGTTCAAATTATATTCAAATGATATGGTACATTAGTTGTCAACACCATATACACGACAAGAGTATGGATTGTTAATGATGTATTATTAATAACTCAAATGTCACATCATTTGGGTATAAACTAGAATAAAAATTTTAAGCAACTTAGCATTACTTTATAAATATTTATATCCATTTCAAGTTTCTTATGTTTTCCATCTAAATATTCTTTTCAAATATACCTAAAGGATTGAGGAAATTCTCAAAATTGACCATTTGATTATGGAAAAATTCTAAATTTAAAACAATTAGATGACTTGAGGTTTAAACTGATTATATTTATTTTATATGAAAACATAATAGGAATTTGTTAAGATTAATTTGATTAAAATACCTAGATCCCATTGTTATATTTATATCTTTTTACTTTATACCATGCATTACAATTTGTTCAGCTTGTTTCCGACCAAATTAAATAAGGAGATAAAGAGAATTGACAAAGAAATAGACGATTCACTGAAGATGATCATCAAGAAAAGAGAGAAGGCAATAAAAGCAAATGAAGTAATGGAGAACAAAGACCTACTTGGTATCCTTTTGGAATCAAATTTCAAAGAAATTGAAGAACATGGAAATAACACGAAATGTGGACTGAGTATCAAAGATGTGATTGATGAATGCAAATTATTTTATTTTGCTGGCAAGGAAACCACCTCAACTCTGCTTGCTTGGACATTGGTGCTGTTGAGTAAACACATGGATTGGCAAACAAGAGCCAGAGAAGAGGTTTTTCACTTGTTTGGTAACAATAAACCAGATGATTACGATACCTTGAATCACTTAAAAGTTGTAAGTACTCTCCTTCTTCCTTATTTTCGATGTTGGCTTTATCCATTTTGTTTTGCAACGTTAGCTTTGGAGACAAATAATTGTAAATGAACAAGGAAAATTTAGTTTAGGATCATTATTATTTTATTACCCCATGATTAAAATATGGGGATTTAAGCCTCAATGTTGCAATATTCTCGATTTTATCGTCTATAATTAAGAATCCATTCATAAAGTGATCTTTTCATTAGTCGTGAAGGATAAATTATAAACAAGGGTGTGTTATAATGTTCATTGACATGACTTAAGATTTGATGAGATGGCGTAGAAGAGATTATGAGTTGATGTAATGATGCCGCATGGCACTGCTACATCTTTTCATCTTTTTAATCTTTTAAAATTTTAAGGATAAAATAGTCCTTTCAAATATGCTTCAAGAGTAATTGAGTCACACACATCCACTTAGTTGAAGTGGTTGAGTACTATCTGCTTTAGCGCTAAGAGATAAGATTTCGAGTCCTATTCTTATTCTATTATAACACAATGTATGAGTGTGAATCTTCTCTTATAGGAGTAATAATGCTGGGATTAAATTTGAAATACTCAAACATTGAGGGTGAAGGACCTTATTTTGAAATGACGGTGGAAAAATATTAATACGTTAATTTGTATTTTCACAAACCTAGAATGTTGGTGGCAAAATATACTTAAAAACTCTTCTTATTAATTTGGGGCTACAATCAAATTGTCATTGAGACACCTCAATTAAATAACCAAACTTTTGATAGGTTTATAATCACAGATTGCAATTTTGAATGACACAGGTGACGATGATATTGTACGAGGTTCTAAGATTATACCCACCAGTAGATTTCCTTCCACGCACAGTTTCGAAAGATACAAACTTGGAAAGTTTGTATTACCGGCGGGAGTGCAGATATCTTTGCCGATGTTGTTTGTACACCATGATCCTGAATTTTGGGGTGGTGCAGCATCGGAGTTCAAACCAGAAAGATTCTCCGACGGAATTGCAAAAGCAACAAACAATCAACTTTGCTACTTCCCTTTCGGATGGGGTCCCCGAATTTGTGTTGGACAAAACTTTGCTATGCTTGAAGCCAAAATGGCTTTGGTATTGATTCTACAAAAATTTTGGTTTGAGCTATCTCCATCCTATGCTCATGCTCCTTTTCCGTTTACAACCATTCAACCACAATTTGGAGCTCAAATAATTCTACACAAAATCTAATCCCATGTTTTGAAACAATACTTGCTATTGTAATTCAATAAAATTAAACTAGCTGTATGTTTATTTTTTATTTATTTTTTAGGTCAACTGATTATGTATTAATTTATCTTCGTTTTGTGGGTGATTTCTTATTAAAATATAAGTTTGATTTTACAGAAATTGCGTTTTGTAGTATTTTACAATATACAAATCATGTATTATATCAAAGATAATAATGCATCATATATAGCAGCGGAGTTGAACATGACTTAGTCAGACACGATAATTTAGATTCATCAACAATTTAACTGTTAAATAGTTTAAGAATAATGTTACATTTTCTGTTTGTACGATAGAAATATTTTAATTTTTTAAATAATCAAAATTAATTAAAGGTTATTATGAATAATTAAATTATCTATATTACTCTTGTTAATTTAACATATGAAATCTACCCCACTTTCCTTCACAAAAATATATATTTTTTTTCTTCTGTCAAACCTTAAATGTAAATTATATGACAAGCCCCGATCCTATAGCCCTATTTTTGTACCACCAGTAGCCCGCCGACAACCTCACGGTAATCCTCCACTGGATATCTGATCAGGCTGAAAGGTTTCCGTGAAGCTAAGCATTTTTTTTATATATATTTATAAATAGATTTAATAAAAATTTGGATAGTGTAATGTCTATTTTTTCAAACATGCCACCCTATAACAAATCATAGAAAATTTTGCATACTTCTAAAAACAAACATTTTCCCAACTTCTGAGCCTCAGACCCTTTTCATCTTAAATCCACAAGTCACACCAAATATATATTCAAATTCAAAGGCGATTTAAAACTCAATTACATGTCATGCATACGTACACATTTATACATTTTCCAAAATATATATACAAATGAATATATGAAATTTACAAGGATTTAATTCTTTTTAAATATCTAAGACATTTATACATGAATATACAGCACGCACGACTCAACCTGTTTAATCCTGTGTCAGAGTCTCTGCTATGGATGCACTAGTCAATCCCTCCTATACCTATCCCTAGGGAGGTTCTGTTTATAAAAACATGAAATATTGGTGAGCTAAACGAGCTTAGTGAGTATCATAAAACTCTATTATAGTTTCTCTTTATAAAATAAACCTCCCTAAAGTTCTTTAAACATATTTATAAATCTTTCCATGCTATGAAAATAAAGTCGGTTTTCCTGAAATTCAATATTTGAATTTACATGCTTTAATAAACTTCCTTTATAAATATAAATCAAACTTTATATGTAACACCCCTAATTTTATATGCATGAATAGTATTATTATTATTATTATTAAAGAGGTGAGGGATTAAATTGAAGTTAATATTTGATTTGTGTGGTTAAAGTAAAATTGAACCAAAATCTAAGGTATAAGAATGAAAGTTTTAAGGGATGAAATTGGTATTATAGCATTTGTTTGGGGAGGAAATTAGAAGTCACAAAGTTGACTCACAAAAATCAAATGAAAACAAGTCAACTCACCAAAACCAGAAGAGAAAAGAAAAAGAGAAAGAAGAAAAGAGAGAAGAAGAGAAGGAGAAGTTGCCGCCGACTGACCAGCCACTGCTGACCGACCATCACCGACCTCGCCAACCAGCTCGTGAACCAACTTGAAGCCGAGCAGATCGAAGGTAGAAATCGACTGCACGCGGAACGACGAAACCGAGCAGAACTGCCACGCGAACAGCCCTGATCGGAGAGGAAAAAGTCGCCGTTCGACCACCCTACAGAACCCAACCCGAATGAGAGCAGAACCGAGTTGAACCGCGGCCAAACCAACTCTTCACGCGTGCAGAACCGGCGACAGAATCGATCGACGGCGAAACCAGTTACCAAACGCGGTGGAACCGAGAGAGAAAGAGAGAGAGGAAGAGAGGAGAAGAAGGAGGAAGAAAAGTAGCTCAAAACCAGCCCAGATCTGTCACCAAAATCAGTCCAAAAACCCCCCAAATCAACCTCAAAATGACATTGTCTCGACAAGGAATAGGGGTGAGTTGTTTGAGATTAAGATGAATGATTTTTGTTAGTGATTTAAATGGTTTTGAAGTGAATTTTATTTCGATTTATTTGTTGGTTAGTTTGGAATAAAGATGCTTTGAAAAATAGTGAATTGGTGTGATAAGAAGCTTAGAAAACTAAGCAAATATCAAAGATTTAAAGAGAAACCCAATCGCATGCTAAACTCGTTTGAAGGGCGATTTCGTAAATTGATTAATAATGCGTCCGTTGAGTGTTCGGATGACCCTAATGAATTTGAATAGGCATATTGAGATTATTAAAAGTCGAAGATTAAATTTCAAAGGTTAAATGAGTTTTAAATGGAGCTTGGTGCAATTTGGAAATATTTAGATAAATTAGAATTAGTAAATCATGCATTTTAAATTATGAAATGAGCTTTTATTGAGTATCTATGTATTCTTGAAAATCTAGAAGAGGAAGTAGCTCAAGGAAGCCAAAGAAAATGAAAGGAGAAAGCATGAGCTTCCGTTTGAGAATAAATCGAGAAAAACAAACGCTAAAATGTTAGTGTACACTTTATTCAATTTATTTTTTTTATGAATGGAATATTATTGATTTTTGAATACTATGATGCTTGAAATATTGTTTGCGAGTATTTTGATATGTGTATGGTGAAATATATTCTTTTGACTTGTGATAATTGATGAGATTTACATGGTTGTGAGAAAAACGAAATGATGAATTTGAAAATTGATTTGTGTGATTGTGAGAAAACGAAGTTGGGTTAGATTGATGAGATATTTAGAAGTGTTATTTCATATTTTCAGGTTTTCTGGAAACCTCCGAAATGCAGCTGTTATACTACCAAATTTCTATTTGAAAACTAATTAGAAACCTAAAGTTTAAACAAAACCAACCCAATGAATTTTGAAAATAAATTGTTATTCAAGCCCTAGTAAGCTTTGACACAGATAGGTAAGGATTGGAGTGGCATGCCATTAGGGTCATTTAGCAGTACTGTGCCGTTTGATTCTGTACCGACCGATTCTGATAGTGAATGTTAATTCGGAGGTTATGAGAGGCACCTAGTGTCCAGCCCCAAATATACATGATTTTCTGATAGTCCAGCGGGTAGTCACCGAGTGTCTGATGCCGAAAAAACCCGTCTACCAGTCCATGGTATCGTGCTTGTGTTTACTAGGGGCATTGAAAGTTATTATGAGAATTATTTTGATTAATGTATTGTTTTTAATTTCTTTTGGATATTTAATTGAATTATTGATAAATTATGATATTTTGTTACTGAATTTATAAATTGATTGTGTGAAAATATAAATATTGAGTTTGGCGTACACTCACTAAGCAAACATGCTTAGTGCGTTGGAATTTCTGTGCGTAAGTAGTAGATTGCATCAGGAGGGCGAAGATTGAAGAGAAAACACATCTATAGTGAGCTGAGGCAGTCACATCTATCATTCCATATTTATTTTTGGGTATATATATATATATATATTATCTTTCGTTTTGTACATAAAAGTTTTAATTTGTATTTGTGCGCATATATGTATGTATTTGGATTTAAAATGTTGTTTTTGGTAAAGAAAAATCAAGTTGTGTAAATATTTTGATACATGTGATAGATATGGAAAATGATGAACCAAACGGAGTTTGGTTCCAGTTCAGAATATGTTTGTGGAAGAAATGTTTTGGATATGAATATGATGATTTGCAACAGGTTGAAAAATCCGAATTTCAGGGGAAACTATGACAGTTTTTCCGCGTAAAATAAAATGTTTTAAAGGTATTGTAAATTAATTTTGAAATTCGTATTTTGATGTGAATAAATGAATATATGGTTTTATAATTAAAGATTTTGTAAAAAGAGATATGACTGTAGCGCCCTTTGAAGTCGTCTGGTGAAAGGGCGGATAGGGAGTGTTACATTATAAATTTGATTTCAAAAAACCATTTTGAAATGTTTTTAAATTCTTTGTTGTAAAACATAATCAGTGGTGGTAGTAAAGCTCTAGGAAAATATCTATATAAAAATAGGCCAACTACTATTAATCTACATCATATGGTACCCTAGGTACGAGTGGAATATACCATCGCTCAGGCCTTCACGGAAATAAGAAATTACCTTCGCTTTGGCCTTCTGTTCGGTAGGGCGCTAGCTATAATATACCCTAATTCGTGCATGGGCGACATACTAATCAGTACTAATTGACTTAGTCCCTCCCACTGTTAGTGACAGACTCCCTTGACACTGTTATGCACAGATTCTGATACTCTGATCGGAAAGCTTTGTAAATTTCTGGGTAAGACAACCTTTTTATATAACAGGCTGATCCATCCCCATCTTGGGTCCCTAGCTTGGAACCCTCAAGATTTGGATGCAATCGCCTGGCCACCCCCATCTTGGGTCTTTCAATGGGCCTCGCCCTCAGGATTCGGGTAGTAGATACTGTCCTCAGATCTATCTTTAGCTTTATCTTATTCTAGAATACCTATCATGTGTACCATAGGTTTATAAAAATATTTCTATTTCAGTTACTTTCATTTTTCATATTTCATTACTTCAAAGCTTTAATAAATCATTTAGAAGGTTTCAATGACTTTATTTTCTTTAGTAAAAATTATTTCCAAACATTTCAATGAATAACTTTAAACATAAACATAAAATTTAAAATAGATGGAAATATAATGATTTCAAATCATTTCAGAAATGACACTCACCTATTTCTTTAACTCGCCTCACTATGGCTCACAATTTAGACTTTCTTTTGTTTTTCCCGTCACCTACATATTTCTGCATTCTACATTTAGTCAATGTCACAATTACTATAACCAAACATATACTTTATCATTTGTAAATTAACATGTAAACAACCGTTTAGTTACATGGAGGTTCTAAACACCCTTCATTCAACTCATAATAATTCCAATTATTCGCATATGCTTCCTGTTTGAATTTCTTAATATTTAGACATGTAAAACACATTAAACGAAGCCTAAATTCACACTAACGCATTAAATGAAATTTAAATCATTCTCACCCGAGGTTGGCTGAAGTTTGACCACTTCTCACACCATCGATCTCATTCAATTTTTCCTTAATAATTATACTTAAACACATATATACGAGTGTAAAATCAAGTCAAATTCGTAAAAAATCACCCTTATGCAATTAAACAAAGTTTTACCGTCAAGTAGCCATTTAACATTTCAATGTATTCCTTCTCAACTTTATATTAATTCCATCACCAATACAAGCTATGGAATCATTCAAAATACCTAAAAATAATTATCTAATACTTTAAACTCAACATGATTGAAACATGGCGGCATGAGGTTCCATATTTTTGTTTTTAATTTCAACATCAAAACTCAATATTCTAACACACTTACATGCATGAAAATCATTCAAATCACTCAAACTTAACTTGGACCATTGCAAATCCATCTTAAACATGACTTACATACAATACTGCATCAACACTTCTTCAAGTTTCACACTTGAATTTACACCAAAATTACTTCCAATCTCATGGCAAAACAATCAACAATCCATGTTTAAATTAAAACTTCATCTCTACTAGTTTGCTTACCAATTTGTCTCCAACATCTAGCCTTGCTTCCCCACAAGATTAAAGCTCTAAAACTCTAAATCCATGTATAAAAATTCCATCAATAACACATGCAGTAAGTGTACAGCTTTGAATCCAATCTTTCACACAATAACATCATGTAAACTCAAACTTTTTCATTTGAAAACCATTTACCTTTCACATAATAACATCATGTAAACTCAAACTTTTTTCATTTGAAAATCATTTACCTTTGTTGGATATTGCACCTAGACTTGTTCTCCAACTTTTGATGGCTTGAAATCCACTCAAAAATGGCTTGAAAACATGAAGCACAATAACTGTTCTCTTCTATCGAACACTCCCTACAGTTTTCTCTTTTTTTTTTTATTTTTCTTTGTTCTTCTGCTGGCCAACTTTGGTTCTGGTATGTTTTGCATTTGTCCAGCTGGTTCTCCACTTTATATCTAAAAGAAAATGAAAAACAAGTAAGGACAAGAGGTAAGTCTCGTCAAACTTGAATAGATGGTGGCCCTAATGGGAAGGACAACCTTCTTTTATTTTTTCTAGAAATATGTATAACAATAATTTTTTTAGTTAGCTAATTACAATTATTTTTAATAAAATATTATGATTGAATATTAATTTAGATTGAACTAAGGAATAATAAAAATAATTGTAATAATGCATTCTAATGTCATGTATATTGTATTCGGTATAAATAGTTACAATAATGTGAAATAAAATTACCAAATATAAGCAAGATTATAGTACATATAAGCTTTATGTCTTCTTGGGTTTCTCTCGTAAAAAGGAATCTTTGTAGAAGTAGATAGTCTGTAGCTGGTAGTTGGTCTCCCTACTAGGAGAACATCCTTTCATTATCGAGCATTTTCTCTATGTTCTTCTCGGTATGGATTCTGATGATATAGTTAAACTTTTTCAATCGTTTTATTTGATGTAGGAAGATTAACCGATTTGTAAGATAAATAAAAAGGACTAGGAGAGGGTTTTGATGACGTCTCTCATTGTCTAGTGGGCAAAGTCCTAATAGGGAAAAAGGTTAACAAAGAGGCCTTTAATTGAGTTGTAGAGTAGTTTTAGAGGGTGATAGGGCATGTGAAAATAGAAGTTGTAGGAGATAATATGTTCATGTTTTACTTCAATAGAAAGGAGGATAAAACTCTAGTGTGGAATAGGGGTCCATGGCATTTCGATTGGAATCTAATAGTGTTAGGAAAACTAGATGGAGTTGAGGATTTTTCTAAATTAGGGTTTAACAAGGTAGAAACTTGGGTCCAATTCTATAACATCCTATTAATGTGTATGAATAAGAGGATGGCGAATATACTAGCAAGCCAAATTGACTCCGTTATTAAAGTACCTAGCAGAACCAAAAGATTGCAATGAGAGTTTCTTGAGAGTTAAAATTCAAGTGGATATCTCCCAACGTTTGAAAAGGGGGTTAAGACTCAATTTAGATGGGTCAAGTGAGATCATGGTGGCCCTACTTAGATATGAGAGATTGTTGGATTTTTGATTTGTCTGTGGTAGAATTCGACCGTGTTAGCAGGGAGTCTCTGGATGAGGTAGCAAAGAGGATGTTCTTTGAGGGATAGCCGCCAAGTTTGGGTCCTTATTAAAGGCTTCTTCTGAATGGAGGAAACCAAAAATACAAGTAACTAACTTAGAAAGAATCGAAAAGGCTAGGCAATCAATGACAAATGAGCTAGTAAGGGAGAATGGGTTAGAGGGGCTACTCATAAATCGGCCTCTAAATGAGGAAAGCAGAGTCTTCTTAGTCATAAATCATGGCAAGCAAGGGAAAAAGAAGGGTAGTCAGGTAAGGCATATGGCAGTTCAAAGGAATAAAGATGATGTGGAACTTAACCCTCAAAGGTTGATAATATTAATGTTTTGGTGCATAGTGACAACCAATTAGTAACTTTTAATGACTGAGAATAAAAAGGGTGAAATTGTATGTATTGATAAAGTACACAAGTTCAAAGAAGTAATGGAGATAATTGGCATCGAAATTGAGAATGTGACTAAGGAGGGAAACAAAATCAGAGAGCTTATAAAGGAACCCAAAGGGATGAAATGATGCTCAGCCCTGAAAGGAAGAGCGCAAGAAAGTGGAAACATGTTGCTAAGGAAGTTAAGGTGGTAGGAAAATTGGAAAGCCTCCTTCAAAAGTTATTTGTTCCTTAACAAGTCAGGAGAAGAAGTAGAAGGGGGTCTAGCTTATCCATCAAACAAAAAAGATCAAATATCAGTATGAGGGGAAAATCAAAGTCTCCAACCTGGAAAGAGAAGGTAGGCATTGAATCAAAAGATGCAGGTAAACTAAAGGAAGAGGAAAAAACTTATTTTTGCTAAGGAGACAGATAGAGGAAACAAAAAGATTAAGGACAACCAATTGGTAAAGCGTAGTACCTAGGTTTGCCAAGAAAATTCCTTATGTTGGAACGTTTGGGGTTTGAGGAATCCTTGCATGTTTGCAACCCTGAAAAGGGTTATTTGACATCATTCCCTTAGTTTGGTCTTCCTAAGTGAGACTAAACTACATGGGCATTCAGCTTCAAAATTGAAGGATCTATTGGAATTAAAGCGGGCACTTTTTATAGATAACAAAGGAAAAAGTGGTGAGAAGACAGCTCAATGCTACCACACTCATGAGGGCATATTGATGTGAGAATTCGAATGAAAAATGGTTTCAAATAGACGTTCTCAGGCTTCTTCAAAATCCCAAATCCAGCTTATTGTGTTAACTCCTAGGACCTCTTCAAGAGACTTAGATTTGTGGATAGTCTATCATGGTTGGTAGGGGGATATTTTAAGGAAATCTTAAGAATAGTGGGTCAGAAAAGTCAATTTATGGAATGTTAGAATTCAGGAAAGCTATGGACAATTGTGATGTTAATGATATAGGTTTTACTAGGCCTATGTTCACTTGAAACAACAAAAGGGACGAGACAATCAATATAAAAGAAATATTGGACCATTTTATAGCTAACCAACAATGGAGAGATGCCTTCGCTCATTCAAAGGTGGTGAGCTTTGAATTCAAGCTTGAAACCTACCCTCAAAAGGGTTTCAAGTTTGAACCCTTTTGGCTTAACAAGGAGGACTGTCGTAACACCCGTTTTTTTAGCTTAGAATGCCATGAGAAGAGCTCTTTGGTGCCAGAGTTACAGTCATAATTGAACAATTGTGCAATGAGGCTTTTAGAGTAGAGTAAGGAGAGGTTTGGCTTTCTGAAAAGGAAAATCGAGTCCAAACAAAAGCAAATATAGATGAGGTATAGAAGCAGTGCAAGAATGAGGACTATGTAGGAAATTCGAGAAGCAATAAAAGATTTAGACCAGCTCTTGTCCAATGAAGAGATATACTGGAGACAAAGACCAAGGTCTGATTGGCTAGTTGTAGGGGATAGAAACACCAAGTTCTTCCATGCGAGAGCATTAGCTAGAAAGAAGAAGAACTCATTTGTTAGACTGGTGGATGAGAATACAAAGGTAATAGAGTCGACTTCCCATATTAAGAGAAATACATATAAATATTTTTTTCAATATTTTTCAATCTTCGTGCCCTAGTAACTTGGATATTTCCATGCCTTGTGATGGTATTGATTCTTTTTAAGATAAGAAGATGAGTGGGAGGCTATCCCCAAGCCTTTTAGGGAAGACGGCATTAGGCAAGTGATCTTTGAATGGGGTCCATCAAAAGCTCTAGGTTCTGATGGCTTCCATGCAATTTTCTTTCAAAAGTTTGGAAGTCTAGTTGGGCCTGATGTTACAGGGATTTGTCTCAGGATCTTGAGAGGTGAATTGTTGATCAAAGAATTCAATAACACCAACATTTTTCTAATCCCGAAGAAGAAGAACCCCAAGAGCCTAAAAGGTTTTAGACTAATAAGTTTGAGTAGCATGGTACAAGACCGTCACCAAGTTTATGGCCAATAGACTCAAAATGGCTTTGCCTAATCTTATCTCATCGAATCAGTTGGCATTTATTCCGGGCCTCAAACTTTTTGATGACATGTTGATCTCTATTGAATTGTTGCATTCTATAGCTGCCCAAAAAAAAGGAAATAGTGGCTTAATGGCACATAAGCTTGATATGCGTAAAGCGTATGATGGGTGGAGTGGAGATTTTTGAAGGTGGAGATGGAGAAGATGAGGTTTCCAAGAAGTTGGATTAACTTTATTGTGTCTTTACAACCAAGTTATCCTTTATTCTTAATTGTTGCAATGTAAGGAGTGTCACACCTTCCAGAATTATTAAGCATGAGTGTTCTTTATCCCCTTATCTTTTTTTTTCTTTATGCGAAGGTCCTCTAGAGTCGAATTAGGAAGGCAAAGAAAAATTATAAGGGTCTTTGTATCAAATGTAGTAAAGACAGCCTTCTTATTAGCCATCCTTTTTTTTTTTTTTTTTTTTTTGCGAATGATAACTTACTTTCATGTAAAGCATCCACGAATAATTGCCCTAAAATTAAAAACATCACAAAGGTGTACATGAGGGCCTCGAGGCAATCGATCAACCTTGACAAGTCTAGTGTTTCATTCAACCCAAATGTGCTCTTTCGACCAGGAAAGAAATTCAAGGCATCTTTAGTATGAAGGACGACTACAACCATGATAATTAACTTGCTCTACCTACTTTGGTTGGTAAAAATAAAAACAAAATCTTCAGTTCAATCAAGGAACATGTCTGGAACAAGACTAGAGGGTGGAAAAGCAACCTCTTTTAGTAGGAGTCGTAAAGAGATTCTAATTAAAGCAGTGGTTCAGGTGGTTCCAATGTATATCATGAGCGTCTTCCAACTCCCAATTGGTTTATGTAAAAGCTAGGAACTATGACATCCATGTTTTGGTAGGGGCTTCAAGGCAGATAAGAGAAGATTAGTTAGATAAGTTAGAAGTCTATATGCTTGCCAAAATCACAAGGTGGCTTAAGCTTTAAGGATCTGGTTCTATTTAACCAATCCTTTCTTGCCCAGCAAGATTGGAGTCTAGTGTCTAATTCTAATTCTCTAGCAACTAAACTGCTAAAAGCCTAAATATTTTTCTAAGTGTGATTTTTTACAGGCATTCGAAAAGCAAGGAAGCTCTTATCTATGGCATAGCTTTTTATGGAAGAAGAACTCTTTCTTAAAGGTCTTAGGTGGCAAGTTTGTAACGGGAGAGAACATTTAAGCTTTTAAAGATCCACGACTACAAAGGCTGGCCACCTTCGAACCTGTGACACCTAGTGTCAGTAGTGCCCTTACACTTTCTAACTTCATGGACTTGGTTACTCTCGGTAAGGATATTCAGAAGGTCAACCAGGCCTTTATCTCTGTTAACAGTGAAGTGATTCTTTTCATCCCCCTCAACATTAGAAACATTCAAGACAAGTAGAGATGACACTTTGACAAAAAGGGTTGTTACGTTGTGAAAAATAGGTATCAGATGACTATGGATGCCAAAGTCGCAACCTTCTATTCTTTAAATTCAAATGTTCAACATTGGTGGAAGACACTCTGGAATCTTTATATCCCGCCCAAGATCATAATTTTTGTATGGAGAGCCTGTCAAGATATCCTTCCTATTGAGGCGAATTTTGTTCGTAAATAGGTTATGGTAGATGGTTGTTGTCCTGGTTGTTCTGTAGTTCCTGGAATCGGGTGTCCATTCTCTGTTTTGGTGCCCTAAAGTCTAACTCTCTTAGAGCTCTTTTTACTGATGGGAGTTTACTTAACAGGTTTCAAAGCCTTCCCTTGGTATTGTTATGGTGGCTTTAGCTAAATCATTGACAATTTCTTTTTCCCTTGAGATTGGTGAGTTGTTTGCTCTGAGCGAAGGCCTCCTCCATGCTCGTCAATTAAGTCTCTATGTGAGGTACATTAAAGTGGATGCAATTAATGTGGCTTTTGGTGTTAACTAGGGCAAAGTTTAAGGTAAAGAAGCTATTATGTTGCTAAATGATATTAAGATCTCTCATGTAGGGAGGCTGATTTATGTGGTTGTTTGGCCATCTACAAAAAGGGAAATCGTATGGCTCACAACTTAGTCTCTCTAGCCTTATCCTTATTGGAGGATCACATATGACATTTTCCCAATGAAGGTCGTATGTTCCCCTTTACTTCTTATATATAAAAGTTCTGTTACCTCCAAAAAAACAAAAAACAAAAAAAAACAAAAACAAAAACAAAAAACAAAACAAATGTAGGGACATGCTTTCAAGTTCTTTCAACACAACTAATAATGATTATTTGAAAAGTTGTGCTAATATCAATCTGCAACAAAATCTCGTTAACTTTTCTATTTTTTATTTCTCTTGAACCATAGAGAGAATTCTATCTGCCTATAGGGTTTTCAATCACATTAATTTTTCCAAGGTCAAAAGCTTACTTATATAATATTAAATAGGGTTTCCTAATTTACTGATTGTTGGCAAGTCCTTCATCCTGGATAAAACACTTGAACTAGGGAACTTTTAAGCAAGATTTATTATTATTTAAATATAAAAAGAAAAATTTCATTTTAATCCTTGAGATTTTAGAAAATATTAAGTTTTTAAAACTCTTTTGAAAACAGTTCTTTTCATCCCTAACTTTTCAAAACTCTTCAAAAATGTCCAAAATATTTAGTCAACTGACGGTCAATATTAACAGAATGTGTGAAAAAAATATTTTTACCTTAATGATTGTTAGTTTCACATAAATTGTCAGATTATCCTAATAAAATAATGAATTTATAAATTAAATTATCTAAAATACTTCTGAATTTAAGTTATGAAAAATTGCCTAAACTCATCATTGACCATCAGTTGACTAATGGTTTAGAATTTCTTGAAGAGTTTTGAAAAAGTTGCGGATGAAAAGAACTATTTCCAAAATAGCTTTAAAAACTTAATATTTTTCAAAACCTTGAGGACTAAAATGAAATATTCCCAATATAAAATTATGTATAATAAATCTCTTTCCTAAATTTATCACAATTCATATTTCTTAATCATAATTAATACCACTATAAATTATGAATGAACTTCAAAATAAATATATATTGACCTAATTAATAAATTATCAAAATTATCCTTGACAATTTATGTTGCATGTAATCAAATCCTCTATTTGGATATTTGTGATCAATATGGAGATTAAACATTGTCAACCACATTCCATCTTTAGTTTGATTCCTCAATTATGCTAATTATAATAGTATGACAATATATGATATTTTCAGATATCATATGTTGTTTTATTACAATAGAATATTGACTATAGATTTCATAGTCACTGACCTACGTAATTACTCGAGGGGATATCCATAACAATTAGATTAGTGGTAGGGCAAATTGCACAAACCTCTTAAGGTTTGGCGAAATTGCACAAAAATGACAATATTTGGGAAACTCACACTCTCACTATCTGAAGTTCCAAAAACACATCATAAATGTCCCTTGCCATTAGATAGCCATTAATTTAGAGAAATGATAAAGGTTATTTCTTGTATAAGGATGAAAATACCCCTACACAGTGACAAAGAGTGGGAGGACTAGTAATAAAATATATATTTCTAATATAATTTGAAAAAAAAAATCAATTAAAAATTCATCTTCCTTATCACCACCTTCAGAAATTCATCATCATTTCATCCCAAATTATAACTCCATCCATAATCATCTTCCTTATTCATCGATCATCATCTCCATTTCAACATCTTCATCATCTTCATTATTTATTTAAAATATTTTAAAAATTAACAAAATAAAAATCATCTAAGCTCTTTTCTTTTTCCTTCAATTTTCTTAGCAACCACCAAACATCAAATTTACCAAGCAATCAAACAGAAAACACAAACATTTCTTTAACAAACCAAAATAACCCCACCAAAGAAAACAATTCCATTAAAGATTTATTTAAAAATTAAAATAAATACTAAAATTTTTTAAAAAAATTCTAAACGAATACCAGATGGTCTCCATCCAAATCTGGAGACTAGTAGTCTCCATGCATGGAGACCATTTGGGCCTCTATCATTGGAGACCATCTGGGTCTTCATTTAGTGGTCTCCACACATGGAGACTGTTGGAGTCTCTATTATTGGAGACCTAAACAGTCTCCATGGGAGACTGGCGGTAGTCTGCAATAGAGACCACATACCTAAATCATGAGGAGAAACCAAAAACAACCTAAATTCTAAAAATTAGAAAAAAAAAACAAATGAAAAATCAAAAACTTCATTTGATGGAAAAAAAAAAAAAAAGATTGTATGTATACCGATCGAGAGAGGAAAATCTAGATATGAGTAAGAGAACCCCAACTGAAAGGAAAATGTTGTCGTATCAGCCCCAAATTGGCAAAGAAGATGGGTGTGAAGGAGAAAGAGAGAGAGAGAGAACTAGGTAGTGGATGGTAAGACTAATGGATGTCAATAAAGCTTGATGAAGCTTCTCTGACATCGACAATGGGAGTAGTAGGGTTGGGTAGAGAAGGAAACAGAGAGAGAGAGAGAGAGAGAGAGAGAGAGAGAGAGAGAGAGAGAGAGAGAGAGAGAGAGAGAGAGAGAGAGAGAGAGAGAATTGGGTGGTGGAGTGGAGAAGAAGAGAGGCGGCTTCAAGTTCGCAAAGCTGCATCTATAGCTTTATATATGTATATTTTAATTTTTAATGAAATTTAAAAATATATATTATTATTTTGTCAATTAAAAAATATACTTTTAATTAAAATATTTATAAGTTGTGTATTGACCATTTTACCCTTGTCAATTTTGACTTAACAGAGGTTGACTAACAACAGTGAAGGTTTGTGTTAGTTTTTACAATCTTAGGTAGTGAAAGTGCGAATTATCTAAACATCGTCATTTTTATATAATTTCACCAAATTTTAGGAGAAGGTTTGTGCAATTTGCCCTCAGTGGAACTCCTTTGAGCATGCACTTTCTCTATATAATATTACTGATCTCAGCAACCTATTGAGATGTAATTGCTAATTGATCCCACTCATTGATAATTTAAATGAGTCGATTACTCAATACGATTCAACCACAACTATAAATGCTATATTGCTTCCATATCCACTAGGATGATAGTAATATGTAGACGATTTCACATGTATTGTTCAGTTCAATATATTTGTTATATACTAATAATTTAATTCCAGGTCAAACTCTCATTCAAATGACATTGACACCACACTTTACAAATTTGGAAGTTATAAATACTACAATTCACTTTGTGAATTGGCTAGATTCACAAAAGGTTAGAACTAAACTTGTCCATTTGTTAAAGAAAAAAGAAAAAAAAAATCTATTCATGTCCATCCAAATGTATTTGCTATGACACGTATAAATCAATTACTTTTTACAATAAACGGGGACTGATACTCATAAAATGTTACATAATGAATAATGATAATATATATATATATTTATTATATATTTATCTACTCTTTAATAATAAATAAAAAATATTTGTTTAATATGCTTTTTTTAAGCATTATTCTAACCATGTGAATGTAAGTGCCTGAGGGTATTTTTATCCAATAACAAATTTGTTGGCAAGAAAATAATAACTCGGGCTTAACCAAATTGGGGTATAAACTTTTAATGGTTTTTATAGAATTTAAAAGTTTGAATATATTTAATATAGATTTTTAAAAATTCTATAAAAGTTATGTGATTTTCAATATAGACTTATAATGACTTTTAAAAAATCTATAAAAGTTATGAGATATTCAATCAAGACTTTTTTAAGTTTATAAAAGTTATGAGGATATTCAAAATGACAGACCCCGTTCCTTAGGCAACCTGCTGGCAACCTTCACGATAGCCCTCCAGCGGATATCTAATCCGGCTAGGGAAGTTCTCGTGAAGCTAAGCTGTCTACTTTTCTAAGCCTTTTTTGTACTTTACTAAACTTTCTTTAAACTGCGGAAACGTGGGAAAAATTTTTCTTTTTCTTCTCTTTTTGTTTCAACCATTTACAAATGAATTTATAAAAATTCGAGCAGCATAACGACTATTTCTAAACATGCCGCCCTGCAAAAGTTTCAAAAATACTTTTAAACACTTCTATAGCAAATCAATTCTCAACTTCTAGGCCTCAGGCCCTAAAATCATTTTCCACAATCCAACCACAATCATACTTTTAATTATTACAAATTCAAAATCATTTTACTGAAACTAAAATTTCCATATTAATTCTAAAACACTATTTACAATATATATATATATATATATATATCAAAATTCTTTATAAGTATATACATTCATAAAAGATAATATCTCAATAAGCATCATAGTCAAAGCTAGCCCACCTAGTCCCGTGTAGAAGATCTGGCACTCCAAGTACTTGATCCTGCACCTGGGGAAGTTTTTCACAAACAATATGGAAAGATGAGCTAAAAAGCTCAGTGAGTGGTGAATAATCTTTCGATACTAAAATTTATCTTTTATAAATACACCTCCCAAAATTCTTTTTAAAACATTTTATATATAATCAAATGCTATGATTGAAAAATTAGTATCTCTAAAATTCATGATTCATTTAATAACAATATTACTCACTTGAAATACAATAAAATTCATGCTTTATAAATTAAATTACAAACAATAGGCTGCATGATTTTCATTTCTATCAAAATATTTTAACAGTGGCGGCAATGATACTTTTCAAAGAATTTCTGAATAAAAATAGGCCAACCACTGGTGGTCCGTACCATATGGCACTCTAAGAATGGAATGAAATTCTGCATTGCTCTGGCCATCTCGGAATTCTGCATCGTTTAGGTCATCTATCTGGTTTTACGTAGCGGAATTCTACGTCGCTATGGAGCCGAATTCTACATTACTTGAGTGGAAGTTAGCTAATAATATACCTCGTACGTGCATTAAGCGACTCACAGGACTACATAGACATGGTCCCGCCCGCTGTTAGTACAGACTCTCTCGACACGGCCAATACACGCTTAAGGTACTCAACCCAGACCGGAGATATGTAAAATACTATTAGGAGTACCATAGGTTTTCAATTTCATTTCAAATTTCAATTTCCCTTTTTCATTAAAGCCACATTTCATATAAATCATTTCCATAATCCATGCAACAATTTCAATTAAAATTCATTTGATATCAATTTGCAACTTGATATATTAAAGCATGAATTTAAAAATAAATCATAACAAAAACATTTTATAAGGACACTCACAATTGAATTAATCAAATATGATCCAATAAACTCATAAAAACACTTTTAAAATATAATCACTCACAAAAATATAATATAAAACTTGATAAAAAAAAAAAAACTAATTGAAATTAAATAAAAACTTCCACTCACTACTTGCTTCCCACACTAAAGCACCACTCCTTCAAGCATTCCTTTGCACTTCTCTTTTCCAACACTTCAATTCGAACATAATGGTCACTTAAAATTTATCTATGCACCAAGTTTTAACGACATAACTCTAAGTCAACATCTTATACTCAACAATTTCACAACTTTGACATATTTCGAAACTAACACTCTAACATCCATTTCTTTTAATTTCCTTTACACAAACTCACCAAAATCCATAGTAAACATTACAAAGACATCTTAAAGCAATTACATAACAATTTGCACACTAATAATTTTTTTTTTTTCTTTTAGCCGAATTCACACTCCAAGTTAATCAACTCTATTTTTCTTCCATTCCTTTGATAACCATTAGCTCAATTTCATGCAATCCAAATTCATGCAAAACATCACAAAATCACACCAACCATCAACAATTCCATTCAATACACACAATGCACCCTATACTAACAAAATTCCATTTTCATGCCAACTCAATTTTTCATTTTCTTTCCTCCATTTAGCTCCAATTAAACTCAAAACTCCTTCCAAATCCATCAAACACCAAATCAAGCCCATTTACACCACATTTTTCTATTTGGTCGTACACTATACAACCCACCCACACAATCATTTTCTTTCATTTCTAACTGCACTAATCAACTTAATTTTGTGCCAACACATAATATAACCATATTACACATTAAAATAACTCAAGCTCATGCACAAACATGACTTGGCCACACACTAGTATGCATGCCCATCCATTCATTCATTTGATCACCTTTCCATTTCACATTAATTTCATCATCTATACATCACATTTGATCAATCAACCCATCAAAACCATTCAAAAGCCATAGTCTTAACAAAATTACATACTCATGGCTGAACACACCCTTAAGTCTATCAACTTTATTTTCTTATATTCTTTTTTATTCCAATTACTTCAATCTCATATCAACAAATCATACAACTCATTCAAGTATTAAAACCAACACAACACATACATATACATAACTTGACCATATACTAATATACAACCTCATTCATCATACATTTGATTTCTCTTCTAACAAATCATCTCAAGCTAATGTAAAATCTCATATAAACTCATCCATGCATCAAAATAATTCAATTACATCATAGTTCTCATATTGACCACCTACTAGTTTATAAGCCAACTACTCATTCTCTTTATTTTCTTCAATTATAATCATATCAATTTCATCTAAAATTCTTCCATAATCATTCAAAATCAACCAACTAACCAATTACTCTCAATTAGAAAAATAACACTAAATTCTCACTTTGTTCACATACTAATATGTACACAACTCATGCATTCTCTTCATTCTAAATTCCATAATCACATCCAAATGCTTCATTTAATCACTCATTAATCACCTAAAGTCTTAAAATCAAAATCAATTAAATCTCAAACAATATACTATAAAACCCTAACCGTAACTCACTAATTTTCGTCACCCATACATGTTACACCAAAAACCTTCGTATTTAGACTCAAGTTGATGAAAATCTACTCTAATCCATGCCAAAAATCTCATTTATTACTCATTAGAACATTATCTTGACAAAAACCAACAATTTCATCATCAAACTAACAGTAAAATCCATTAAAACCACTTACCTAAATCCTCACTTGATCTTGGACGTGTGATGGTAGTTTTGAACGTGAACGGAGGGCGAAATCGCGAGGAAACTCAGACTTTCCGTTTTTCTTCTTCTTCTTTCTTCTTCTTTCTAGGTTTTTCTCTTACCCTTTCTATTTTTTTCCATTTCTTTCTGCTCTGCACAACAAGCTTCTGGTTTGGATCTGATTTGTGTCTCCAACTATATATAAGTTCAACAAAATTACCATGTTACCCCTAAAAATGTTATAATATTAATTCGACCCGCTAAAGTTTGTAAAACTGCAAAAATACCCTCCATTCAATACTTGACAAGTGTCCTCATCCTTATCCACTAGTTCCACATGTCACTCTCCTATGGTGCCTTGCCCCACATGTCTATCCATTCTTATCTTTATCCATTCGAATTTTTTCGAAACACTCGGATTCGGCTTTTCCAGTATTTTTTGAAATCCTTCCATAATTCTCCGGGGCCTATATTCGAACTACGTACATACTCCTAGGTAGCTTTGGTTGCTCTTAAAAATCATTTTATGCCTCTTTTCGGCTCTCTGTATATCACTAAATCGTCTTCGACGATTTCTGGATTGATTTCGTTTCAATCCGAATTCTTTTGAAATGGTCATTTGGGTTTCTAAATCACCTCATGAGTATCTTAATACCCATTTAGACCCATTTTCAAAATTTTTTGAATCTATAAATCTTTTCGAAATTCCAGTTGGATTCAAAATTATCTCTATTTATCTTTAAATAATTACAAAAGTATTCCATGATCACCTAATCATTAAGTTGACTAGGTAATACTCCAGTTGGGTGCCCTAACACTCAATCTCATGCTTCGAAAAATTCAAACGGAGTTTTGATCAATAATATTCATATTTTCGTCCGTAAGGGTATTTTGTAAATAACTTTCGGAGCCATTGAAAACTATTCAAATGGACTCGTTTTCACTCCGTTCCAGTTTCATCAAACTCTAATACTCATTTCGGAGCTTGTGATTCACTTGGTCCATTTTTTTTAAGAAAAAAATCACTATTCATCCAAAAATACTATTTATCTAAAAATACTATTCATCCGACAACATCATTTATCCGAATATATTAGTCATCTAAAAATACTATTTATCTAAAAGTACTATTTGTTCAAAAATACAATTCTTCTGAAAATACTATTCCTTCGAAAACACTATTCATGAAATTTCGGGTGTTATACAAAATGTAAATGACTTTTATAAAATTTAAAATTTTAATGATTTTGATAGACTTTTATGTTAAATTTATAATAATCAAACTTCACAATTCTCTCTCACTCCCCTCAAAAACTTTTGTAAACTTTTATAAAAAGCAAATCTTGTAATATCTTTTACATTTGAATCTCCTCCAAACTTAGCCTCGAACTTTTGTAGACTTTTATAAAAAGCAAACCTCATAATATCTTTTACATTTGAATCTCTTCAAACTCAGTGATAGTTATAAATAAAAATATTTTACTTATTTTTTTATAAAACATACACATAGATAGATATATATATATTTCACTCTTATTTTATTGTGAATTATAATGGTCAATTTTTTTCTATCTTCAAATTGTTAACTTTTTAGTTTTTGAATGTAAAACTCTGAAATTTCATGAATGGTACTTTCCAAGGAATAGTACCTCTGACAGAATAGTATTTTCAAAAGAATAGTATTTTTAGATTATTAGTATATCCGGATGAATGGTGTTGCCAAATGAATAGTATTTTTGAATAAATAGTGATTTTTTTTGAAAAATGGACCAAGTGAATCCCAAGTTCCGTAATGAGTAATAGAGTATAATGAAACTAGAACGGAGTGAAAATGAATCCATTTGAATAATTTTCAAGGGCTCCGAAGGTTATTTTATGAAAATACCCTTACAGACAGAAATGTGGATGTCGTTAATTTAAATTCCATTTGAATTTTTTGAAGCATGGGATTGAATGTTAAGACACCTCATTAGAGCATTACATGGTCAATTTGATGATTAGGTAATCATGTAATATTTTTGTAATTATTTAGAGCTAAATAGAGATAATTCTGAATCCGAACGGAATTTCGAAAAGATTTTCGGATTCAAAAAATTTTGAAAATGGTCTAAATGAGTAGTAAGATACTCAAAAGGTAATTTAGAAACCCAAATGACCATTTCGAAAGAAATTCATATTGGAACGAAATCAATCTGGAAATCATCGGAGATAATTTAGTGATTTTACTGGAGAGCTGAAAAGGGTCATAGAATGACTTTTAAGAGTCACCAAGGCTACCTAGAGTATGTATGTAGTCTGAATATAGACTCTGGATAATTTTACTAGAATTTCGAAAAAAGTGTTGGAAAAGCCGAATCCGGACGTTCCGGAGAGCTCGAATTGAAAAAGATAAGCATAAAGGACTAATGGAAGACAAGTCAAACAAGTAACTCATAGAAATGTGACACTTGGCCAAGAGATAATGATGACGACACTTGTCAAGTTTCTAATGGATGACAATTTGATAATTTTAGGCAAAAGTAAGGACAAAATGGTAAATTGGATCGTAATATATAAAGTGAGGGCATGAATAGATGGAGAACAAGTGACATTCAGCCAAAGGAAGCAGAAATTTGGAGCAACCCTTGAGAGGAAGCAAAACCGTGAGAAAAGTAAGGAAAAAGAAAGAAGAAGAAGAAGAAGAGGAAGAGGAGGTTCCAAGGAGTCTCCATCAATCTCTTCTCCTTATGTTCATCAAGAAATAGTCATGGAAAAGTGAAGAGAAGTTGTTGGTAAGTGAGTTAATTTTACGGTTAATTTGATGGGTTTTTAAGAATTTATGATCAATTAAGTTATTGATGAAATTTATGGTATATTTAGGAGTTGATTAACTTCAAATTGAGATTAGAAAGCAAAGGAAGCTTCAAGGACTTGTGATCAAGGAAAATTAGTAAGGTAAGTTTAGGGTTTTATACCATAATGCTATGAAATTTAATGGATTATGATTTTAAGGCTTTAGTTGATTAATTGATGTTTAAATGATGCATTTGAATATGACTTTTGAGCTTGAAATGAAGAGAATTGATTGATGGTGTGATATACTAGTATGTGATCAAAATGGAGAATATGGTGTAAGTGAAATATTTTTAATGTATAGATGAATTTATAAGAGGTTTTATATGATTTTGAGATGATTTACTGAAAAAAAAAAATCAAGAGTATGGATGGTTTAAAATGTAAGTTAGTGTATGGTCAAGTTATGTTTGTGCATGAGATTGAATTTATTTTAATATGTAATATGGTTATATTATGTTTTGGTACAAAATTAAGTTGATTGGTGCAATTAGAAATGAAAGAAAATGATTGTGTGGGTGTGTTGTATAGTGTACTGGCCAAATGGAAAAATTGTGGTGTAATTAGGATTGATTTTTGATGTTTGATGAAATTACATGAGATTTCATATGATTTTAAGGTGAATTGTGAAAAGAAAATAAAAAAGAATGGATTGTAATGCATGATGATGATTTGCGGCTAGAATGGGGTGTATGTGTGTTTGAATTGATTTTTGATGCTTGACATACTTGGGTGATGTTTTGGCATGAATTTGAGCTAAGGTGTATCAAAAGGATGAAAGAAAAATGGAGATGGAATAAATTTGGGTATTGGTTCGGCTATGGTATGAATTTAGTGTTCAAAATGTAACTTGATCATGTTGATGAGTTTTTATGATAATATGGATGTATTTAAGTGTGTTTGAATGAAAGAAATGGATGGGGGGGAAAAAAAAGACTGTGGCTATGAAATCTCAAATTTGGGTTGGATGTGTGAAAATGGTGTAATTCTAGTATGGGTACTTTGAGTTAAATCTAAAGTGTGATTGATATTGCTTTCAAATGAACTAGTTATGATAGAATTTTAATGTAATAGATGACTTGTAGGTAGTGAACAAATTAAGGAGACAAGGGAGTGAAGGTGGAAGGGCAAGCTACTAATTTATGAGCCATGTGAGTGTAATTGATTTTATAAATGTTGATTTCATTTTTTATGTGTCTTAATTATTTTTCATGAGTATTAAATGATTTGAGAATGTGATATGGTTTTATGGAAATACTAGTGTGTGCACATATTGTGTACATGCTTGAACATGACAAATTTTATGCATGAAATTATGAAAATATGAAGTTAAGTTTAATGCCTTTCAAGCTGATGCTTGTACGTGATTATAATTATTGAATAAAAAAAAAAATGAAATTGAATCGTGAATGACATGAAAATGTAGTTTTCAAACACCAATGGATTACCCTATATTTGTACTATGGAATTGACGGATATGAAATGAAATGAATGAATGATTAGACCAGGTTGGAATACCCTTACGTGTATGGCAAGTGTTGGGAGGGCGTGTCACTAACATTTGGAAATTGAGTCTATCAGTCGAGTCATATCACCCTCTATATGTGTGGGGTATTATCTCACTTCACGTATGCACTATGGATTAATTTCACTGCGTGTTTGTGAGATGTCTCATGGATATGGATACTGTCACGTAGGGCTATGGCCAACTGGAGATGGTGGTTCGTCCCGCTGCCCGGTATGCGTGACCATGATATGATGCTTTCTGGGTTCCATTGGTAGAGTTTCAGCAATACATGAAAATGTTTTTAAATGTTACATGATTTACAAATGTTATGAATTATTTTGGCATTTTACAAGTTTATGAAAGAATTGAAAACTATCATGATTTTTATGCATGAACTTAAATTTCAAAGTTTGCTTATGAAATGGTTAAAGTTTATGTTTCGATTACAAAACGTTTAGAAAATGAAAATTTCTTTTAAAAGGTTTTCGAAAGGTATATTTCGAAAAGAAATCCTTTAAATAGAAAAACCTTAACACTCATAGAGCTCTTTTACCTCACCCTTCTATGATTTTTTGTTTTAAAAATCTCCCCAAGTGCAGGGATCAGTGATCAGGATGCTTGCTCCCCTTCCTCGGATTAGATGGGCCGGACATAAATAATGTTATATAGTGGCATGTATTGCATGTTTGGATTAAATTGAAATTTGGTGTATGAATGTAAATGGAATGATTTTAAGGAAAATTTTATATATATGTACAATGTAAATAGTAAGATTACTTGTAAAGGTTTTTTATTCATGTACATGAACATGTGTTTCTAAAGTTGGAAATGATTTTATTGAATTAGTTCTATTATGGTTAAGAATTGGCTTTAAGATGGCCCGAAGGTCCAAAATGGTAGTGGAGATTAATGATTGAAATTTTGAAGTGTTAGTGAATTGTTTCAAGTGGTTTGCAAGTTTTGAAAATGTTGAAGAACAGTCGTTGTGCTGTCAAAATTTTTAGAAAACCTAAATTATTGAAAAAAAAGAATTCTATGGTTATAATTGTAAACCCTCTATTTTTATATTTACAGATTCCTCAATAATAGTCCCTAAGTAACGATTTGAGACTCTAAATGATCAATGGAAGTGCCTAAGGTTATAGAGAACCCTTAGAGATTGATTTAAACGCAATTGAAGATTATATTGAAGGGTAAAATGGTAAATGATATTGAGTTATTATTAAGTGTGATTAGGGACTAAATTGAAAATAAGTTTTAATATTTGTGGTCAAATAAGAATTAAGCTAAAAGCTGAAGGATGAGAATGAAATCTTTTCAGGACATGACTGGCATTATTGAAGTTATTTATGGAGAAAAACGTGAGAATTCAACTCAAGTTACACAAACAAACACAACCGAGATGGAAACCAACAGAGATGCACAAACAAGACGCATAACAAGGAAGATAGAAGGAGAGATTGAGAGCAAGAGAGCAAGAGAGGAAGAGATGAGGCTTGCTCGGCCAAGAACGAAGAAGACGAAAAAGACCGACCACGAAAACAGCCACAAACGTAGAACCAAATAAAGATATAGAACTGGAGGATAAGTGAGTGAGCGAGAGGAAGCGATTGAGCGAGAGGGAGAGAGAGATCGAGGGAGGGAGAAGAAGAAGAGGAAGATCATGCCATTTTCGCCTCAAACCAGTGCAGCTATGACACCAAAAACAACAAGCAAAAACCAAGACAGAACCGAATGAAGAAGAAGAGAGAAGAAGGGAGATCGAGAGGAAGAGAGGCTGAGCGAAGGATGGAGAAAGATGAAGAAGACCACGCCAAACCCAAGCCACTTCTGTCCAAATAAGAGCAGAACCATGACCAACCAAATCAAGGGCAAAAAGAGAGTGAAAAAGGGGTGAGCTCAGCCAAGAAGGAAGGGAGGTGGATCTAATTGTTTCAAGCCATTTTCGAGCTTCCAACCAAGCCTCCAAGCTCACCCAAGTTAGAGAACCAAGATTGAGCAAGAAACCAAAGTGAAAGAGGGGTAAGTTATTCAACTCAAAATTAGTTTATGTTGATGTTGTGTTGGAGATTTAAGTTGATTTTGGATGTGGGTTTTGTGATGATAAATGGAGTTAAATTTGAATAGGTGTTAGGTGATTAAATGATGTTAATTTAGTTGGGTTTTGATATGATTTATTGTTGTTGATTTGTTGTGTAATCAAAAGTGGACACAATGAACTTTATTTTGAACTTATTGGAGGCCTAGGAAACCAAAAAAATATATCAAAATCTTGAAGAGAAAATAAAACGCTAAACATACTAGTTTGAAGGGTAATTCCGTAAATTGATCTATACTACATCTGTTGAGTGTTCTAATGACTCTAATGAGTTTAATTAGACGTGTTGAGGTTATTAAAAGTGAAAGATTAAATTTAGATATCAAAACCAAGAAAACGCCCGAAATTAGTAACGAAAATAACGCGTTTTTAGCCTAAAACGTCTACCCGATGGCTGTTTCCTTTTGTACCGACACTTGGACCGACTAGAGAGCGAGTTAGGAAGGTGTTCGGAGCGAAAACGTAAAGAAGAAAAGCACCGAGTAGGGTTGTGAATAGTAATAAGCCTAAAGGGGTTAAAATCGAACGTTTTTCGTTTTGGGCCTCCGAAGGTGATTCTGTTAGTGCCAAAACATCTCTAGGTGATAATAAATAGGTTCCAGGCAAAGAAAACAACGTTTAGAACCCTAAAATTAAAAAAAAAAAAAAAAAAAAAAAAAAAAAAAAAAAAAAAAAAACCAAAAAGGGAAGTTTACGCATAAAAAGGGTCTTTTGGGGGCATTTGTATAATTTTAGTTATTTTGAGTTTCCAGAAGTTGATGCGAACGTAAATTTACGTATACATATGTTGTGTAGGTGACGAGGACACGCGAGAAGTAGAGACTCCGTACGCGCCGTTTGATGTTTTCATTTTTGTGAGTGTTTTTCTTAAGATTTTAAACGTATTTTAAATTGATTGAGTTGATTTAATAAAATTATCTACTTACTTGAAATTATTTTAAATGCATTAATATATGCATGAGTTATAGTTTGAAATGAGGATTTTGATTATATATATATATATATATGGCTATTAAAATTTAATTACAAAAAACCAAGTTTTCAAGTTTGAATTGAAAAAAGAAAAAAATAGCATTTTCAAAGCCATTAGTATACACTTAGAGATTTTTAGAAAAGATTAGACCCAACCGGTCTATCCCACATCAGTTGGCATAATTTTGGGGAGGGATGAGTCACTAACCTGGGGGGACAAAGTATCATAGCCTATCAGTCGAGTCGCCTCTGCTGATGTGGGGTGGTGTTTCGCATGTTATGGTTAACGCTGGGAAATTCCGCCCATGGTCACAAGATGTCTTAGAGTTGTCACAGTTAGTCCTCTACGTTGGAGCGTTCCTCATATAGAGGTCACGTGATCCCAGAGTTAGGGATATTATGGTGTTTTCAAAAGCTACCAAAAAAATATATATATAGTTTTGAATGGAAAGTAAATTTGAAAAGAAAATAAATTTTATAATTGTTGTTCAAATTACATATAATTTCAAGTCATGAGTTTTTGAAATTAATGCATGCTTGCGCTTATATATAAGTTTCATGTTGACATTGAGCTTAAGAAATTAATGTTTGAAATGCTTAGAGAAATAAAGAATTGTTTTTAAATGTTTTTCGAGGAGGACATTTAGAAATCAAATTTTTAGACTAAAGACAAATTAGCACTCACTGAGCTTCTAGCTCATTATTTTTCTGTTTTTATACAAAAACCTCCTCATGTACTCTCAGCAGGTAACCGAGTAGTGGTAGCACCTTCGACGGGTGAGGTAGCGCGACACAACGCCATTTTGTGCAACTTATTTTTGCATAAGTTCTATTCACATGTAAACACCTTTTGAATTATATAAATAATTTATAGTTTTGTAATTATATGTTTGTAATTGTGTTTAAATTATTTTTGAATTAAATGTGGTTTACAAATTGTGTTTTGGATTTTATCAAGCTTGATTTGGAAATTGAATGCATGTTTGAGGCCTATAGGTAACCAGAAGTTGGGTTGGTGCTAAATAATAGTCGAAGTGTTAATTTTTATAAACAGGTTTTTCTGAAACGTAAAAAATGTAGCCATTATGCAGTCGAAATTTTGTTAAAAAATAAGTTCAAAAATTAAAAAAAAAAAAAAAAACTCCTACGCCTTTTTAGTTTTTAAAGAAAACCAACCCAATAACATTTTAGAAAGTATTAGAAAGTTTAGAGTTCGCTCTAAGAGTTTTACTTAACCCAACGAGTCAGCTCTAAGAGAGATTTGTTGGGATGCCCAGCATGACCTACTGGATTAAAACTAGAGATATCCAAAAAAGATCGTGTCAATAATTTACGAGTTTATGAAAGGATTCAAGTTTCAGGACTTGCTCCACTGAATCTCTTTTAGATCTTGCTAGTTAGAGTCCAAAAGGGCTCCATGGGATGCCCGGCGGGTACTAGGGCTCCGTGAAGGGAAAATCCAGGGGGGGTCTTGTCATTGAATCTTATTAGGTTCGTTCTTTTCCAAAGCACAACAATTTGTTATTCTGTAGAAGATTTTTAGTTTGAATCAAAAAGAGGAGCTAGATCTTGACAAAATAAATTTAAAAAAAGGAAACATCTTATAATTTATATATACACACACACACAATACCAAAAAAAAAAAAAAAATTGTTTAGATGGATATTGATCTAAATCATCTCATTATTCTCATAATAAATAATACAACTATTATTAATGATTGTGTTGTAAGCCAACAGTTTAGCATTTCTTATATACAAATAATGAAAATAGAACTCACAAATATACATATGAAAAATCTCATTACTTTAAAATCGATGAAATTAATTAATAGAATCTTTGTTTTTTATACTAAAAAATAAGAAGAAAAACCTCTATTTCAAATAAAAAGAAAAAAATTTAATATTCGGTGATTTTTTAGCTAGTGGTTTATTAAAAAAAATTAATTTTAAATTTGATTGTTTAATATATCTATACATGTGATATTTTTCTCAATTTTTATTTCTATCACACATTTGTTGGGGAACCTCTTGAATTTTACTTTTGATTAGTTAATTTGATTAGTATAGTAATCAATTTTGATATTTGTAAAATATCATAAAATTAACCAACTTGAATTTTGTAAAACATTATTTTTTATAGTTGCTTTTCACCAGTTTATTTACACTATATCAAAATAAAATATATTCATTAAGATGACAAATATAACTTACAATGTGTATAATTTGTATGAGCTTGTTAAATGAATGTATTTTTATTTTAAAAGCAAATGAAAATCTATAAAAGTTTTTCAATATCTACAAATATTCATCATCTTCATCAGTACTAGTTAATGAATGTGACGATTTGAACGCATTTATTAAAACTTAAGAACAATAAAAAGAGCATGATTTGAATAGAGGGCTGCTATAGCTATTGATATGTGGAGTGGTGTTGAGATTGCTAATAATTATAAATATTAGAGATTTTATTTTTTTATAGAAGACATAAAATGAATAATGAAGCACTTAAAGTAATTTAGTGTTTTGGTTATCAATTTATGTCATTGAGGTAACTTTACTTTTATTTTATGTGTCAAGCTTTTTCATCATTATTGACATGATAAATATAATTTTATTAATTTATAAAGTGTGTATTATATTATAAGTTAGTGAAAATATGTGGAAGTCTATAGAAATTTATAAAAGTCTTTAATACTTTTCTTTTAAAATTCTATCAAAGTTAATAAAAGTCTTATAAAAAATAGTTTATAATAATTTATGAGAATCTTTCATTAATTTGTAAAATCATTAAAAGTTTATAAAATTGGATAAAAATCACTCACTGAAAAAAGTCTATAAAAATCTTTTAAAGTAATAATTGAATACATCCCCCTAAACTTGCTATAATGCAACAACTAATATTGGGCCTTAATTTATTTGTTATTAAGATTGATGTCATTTTATATTGACTGGTAATATTTCCAACCCATTAAAATTGCATATACATCCCTTTTAATATTTAACCCTATTAAGATTTTTAAAAATTCATATTCTATAAATACACCCTCTATGTTACCAATTATGTCAATTTGTTTATTTACTTTTTAATTATTATAGGTAAATAATTGTAAAGCTAATTAAACTAATTAAATTAAAACATTAAAAGAAAAGTTAAACTTTCTCTTTTAAACTTATTTAAATGCTCTGTTTCATGCCTATAACTTCTTCATCTTATGTTTTCTCTCATCTTCACTCAATTCTAGTATTTTACCAAAACCCTATATGTAAAACTATCAAATCAAATCTAAAACTTCATTTTTCACTCAAGCAAACCGTTAACTAAAAATTAAAAAACAAAAAAATTCCTTTCAAATCTAGACATTCATTTTTATCATTTATAAAATCACTAAAAGTATAATAAAAAGCTTTCAACTTTGACTACTTTTTAACCAATTAAACAAATCAAGTTTCTTATTAGGATTTGAAGTTGGAGTATTCAAATTTAATTATAACAATTACAATGTCATCTTTTAATTAAAATGCTAATAATTTAATTTAAGGATTATATTCCAATATTAAAAATGTATAAATTAAGTGGTGTACATACGATTTTAGAGGGGTGCAAATATCACCACTCTTTTATATTAATTTTACATGAAATATGATCAAGTATGTAATCAACTTAATGAGAAAGAATTTATTATAGAACAATGTTGTTGAAAATCCATTGAGTATTTGTTCATACTCCAATTTAATAATTTTTATTAACGCCAAATTTATCTTTAATAAAAATTATTAAATAAAACAAAATCATCTAAAGAAATTTGCATGTAAATCTTTAAATATTTTATAAACTCAATACTCTAAAATTTTAACCTTTTTCTTTTTTATGCTCTCTTGAATATTAGAAATAGAAAGTGAGGTTTATTAGTTTTAAACTTGCAATCTTTAAGGTTTATTTTATCATTAAAATGAGTTTAATTTTTTTTTTTTAAAGAAAATGCAGTTCCTTTTTATTATTATTATTATTTTTAGGACTGGGATTGGCCCAAGGGACTATTGAGACCTATTAGATAGGAACACTGATAGCGCGATTTGAAATACTACTCCGATATGGGAGGGATCCACCCACACGAAAGTCGGAGAAAGGCCCACATGGACGTGGGAGCTACCCACATATAAAGGTGGGAGAACTGTTTTATTATTTTTTCACTTCTCCGAGTGTCAATCCATGCCAAAGGTATGAGAGCAGTTGATGCTCAAACCAACGGTGCCAGCTGCCATTGATACAGTTCCCTTTTTTTTTTTTTTAATAGTAGAAAATGTAGTTCCTTGTAAATAAAAACTTAGTAGTTTTTCAAACAAATCTCTTTCAATTTATTTTTTTAATAAAATGTTTCTAGAAAAAAAAAAAGAAAGTGTAAATATTTTCAAAATTTTTATAATTAAATATGAAGCATCTTCCAAGAATAAGAATCAAAAGAGGAAAAAAAGGAAGAAATCTCCATCAGACTTGCATCAGTAGATGATATAGTTTATGTCAAATTGTCGATTCAAGGGAGAAAGAGTCTTTGGGGACACGGTACGGCGATGCGCTCAATGAGAATGTTTTTATATAGGGATATTATTCCATGAACCCCTAAATTTAAAAATAATGTCAAACCACTCATGATATTGAAAATATTATCCAAAATGGTACAACCATTAGAGGATTAGTAATTTACGTTAGTAAGCTGATGGTTCTATTAAGTTCTAAGGGTATAATGGATTTCCGTCTTTTTTTATTTAATGAAATCTTCAAATTTTTTTTTGTGAAAATTTTGATTTTTTATTTTTTTTTAAAATGACCTAGGTCTTCAAATTGAAGATCTAGATTTAACCCATATTTTCATTTTTTGGTTTTGTTTAATTTTTTTTTTAATTTTAATTATTAAATGCCAAAAATTTGTATTCAATTATAATTTTTTAATTATAATCATTTTGTTTTTTAATTTTTAATTTTTCAATTTAGTAAGGGTATTTTCATCTTTTCATGGTTTATCATAAAGCCACTCAACATTTGGATGAAACCGCTTTTGGACTGGTGGTAAAGGGTTTTTTAGCTAATATTTTTAAAAGTTGGGATGAATTGACAATACTTTTCATTTCATGGGATTATTGTAGATTTTTCCCTTTTATATATTTATTGCCGTTAGAAAACCAAGAACATACAGCCAATTATGCCCCAAATGCTGGCAAATAATACAAATTCATGCGACAACGATTTTGATTATGATCATAGTGTGCTTCGCGAAGTATTCACACGACAAAAATGATAAATTGTCCAAATGCCGGCAAATGAACTTGTTGTGTACTAGAATTCGCAAGTAAAGTTGTTGTGTCCAAATGCCAGCAAATGAACTTGTTGTGTCCGGCAAATAAACTTGTGTCACAAGTAAATTATTTTATTGCAAGGGACCAAGTTTTCTTTGGAATCTCCAGACCTTGTTGTGTCTCCTCTCTCTCTCTCTCTCTCTATATATATATATATATGTATGTAAGTGTGTATATATCAGGGATCACAGATCAGTCTCTTCAATTAATGAACATGAAGATTACAGTACTAACATCGACTTCCATCACCTTTGCGTTTGCTACAATTCTTATAGCATGGATGTTAATAAAGTTACTCAACTGGCTGTGGTTTCGGCCTAAGAAGTTGGAGAAGTGGCTCAGACAACAAGGTTTCTCAGGCAACCCGTACAGGTTTCTGCATGGAGACACGAAAGAGATGGCCATGAGGATAAAAGAAGCAGAAACAACACCCATCGACCTCTCCCACGATATCATGGCCAGAATTTTGCCTTTTGAGCGTCTTATCGTCAACAAATACGGTAACTATTAGGGAACAATTTTTTTTTTTTTAAATTGTATTTGCTATTGCAGATTTGTGCTTTAATTTTGACTTAAATTTGTTTGAAGGGGCGTTTAAAAAAAAATGGTTTGAAGAGTTCGGCTAACTTACTAGTTTTTGGATATTTTTCAATAACTATTTTTATAATCAATCCAATAATTATTATTGATAAGTAATTTTATCAAATCAATATGGGAGTCAAGTCCTTATTTGAATTGTCAATTTACATATAAGTTTGATTTTAGTAACCATATGGGAAAATTTCATTTCACTGATAACAATAAATTTATCGAAATACCCTTTACTGTAATTTATTCATTCCTACCCTTCTTCCTGTCACTTTCCTGTCTCTTCAAATCTCTCTCGTCTCTCATTCATTTCTTAATAATTTGTTATTTGTACTCTTATTCATTCCAAACCAAATTCTTAGGTTGTTATTTGAGTGAGAAAAAAAAAAATAAGTAAAGAAAAAGTGTTCGATTTTGTTAAAATAGTTAAAAGTCTTGGAGAAAATGAATTTTTGAAAAAAGATTTGAATCGTAGCAACATTGATTTTTTTTTTAAACACCATCTAAGTGTGCAATATTCTTATTTAAATCCATTTGCTTACTTTAAAATGGTATATATTTTCCGACTTCTGGTTGTTTTTTATATTATTAATGTGTTTCAGAAAAATTAAACATAGAACATTGAATTAAGTTGGTCATTCTTTCGGATCAGAAGGTTTTTAAGTATATCTTATGTATGTGATCATATACTTTATAATATGTGAAATCATACACTTCAGTATATGAATTCATATTTTCCATCTTACATGAAATCATATTGCTATTTTTCTAGAATTCACTCGTCCTTTTATAGATGAAATTGTGAAGATGGAGAAGTTGCTTAGGTGAGACGCATCTGTATGTTTCATGAGGTTAAAAAGGGTGAAATTTTATTTATGTAGTTAGAAACATTTGACACAAAATATGACACAACTTTTATTGCCTTTAGATTAATAATATTTCAATGGTTTGGAATAACCTATATGTCTCTGTTTTAATTTTTAGATTTTCAATCTCGTCTTCCTATTTTAAATTATTTCCTTAATTTTTTATTTCTCTTCTCTTTCTCTCTCTAACATCTTATTTTACAGTGTATTTACTCTCATCTCTCCTATTGCTTCTTTTTTATAATATTAATATTTATAGTGGAAATCAAGAAAAATGGCCCATAGAATAAGTAAATTTTCTTTTTCATCAAAATTTAAAGTTTTTCATTTTTAGCCCTACACAAAACATCAATTTTTTTTTTTATCCATTTCACATAGGTGAACACTATATGTGCAATGTTACATATGAAATGTTTTCACCCACGTGAAATATTTTCAAATAAAAACATTACAAGTATACTTAAAAACATTATTCATATACAGGTGAAACATTTTACTTAAGTGAAATATTTCTCATGCACCATTACATGTGAAATGTTTCAAGAACCTGAAAATTATTAAATTTGATCGAAGTTTCGTTTGAGGTTAAACGGATAACTTTTATTTTTGGGTCAAAAATAAATCTTTTTTTTATTTGGGCTAAAATTGAATTTTTTCCATACGTATATTTACATTTATCACTATTATATTTAGGGAGAATTTTATTCTAATCCTTGAAGCTTCAAAAATTAATAATTTTTATCCATGATTGATGAAACTCTATACATGATCCCTAAAATTTTCAAAAATATATCAATTAGGTCCATTGGACCGATTTTTTAATGGTCAAATGTAGCTGAAAGACAAAATGTTAATTTTATCCTTGGTCAACTAAGTCAAATTTATATTTATTTATTAATTATTATTAAAAGTAAATTTTAAAGAAGAAAAATAATAAAATAATGAAAAAAATAGAAAGACACTTGCTAATTTGGGAGAATCTGATGAAAAGGGAGGCTCAAGCCTCAAGCCTTAGCTATCATCTGATTCTCCAAAAGCAGGTAGGATCTTATTATTATCTTTTTTCCAATTTTGTTTTGTTCTGGCATAAAGATGGACCTCCATCTCTGTTTTTTTGTGGCGGATATAGAGGGAACTCCATCTCTATCTCTAATTTCGTTGGAAACCAAATTTTTAATATATGGGTTCATACGAACCTATATGTACAACATCTAGGTTCAAATGTTAAAAACATATAGGTTTTTTCAAACCTAGAAGAACATCTTCATCTAGGTTTGAACAAATTCTAGGTTTGTGGAACCTCAATAAGCAAATACGGGTTCAATCAGGGGCGGACCCAATATGTGGCCAGCCAGGGCACATGCCCTTGCTTGAGTTTTCTCAAAAGTTATTAATTTATTCAAAGCGCATGATCTCACGAACCATGCAAGGGCACTGGCGGTATAAGTACTGCTTTAATTTCAACCCCACCGCGGTTTTATTCTCAACACAATCACTTTTTCTATTTTTTTTTTTCAAAATATACAATCATGTCACTATATGTATGGGGGATTAAACCCGAGTTCTGAATCTGGAAGTCAAAAAGATGGCATAATCGCTTACCAACAGAGCTGATTATTGTACCTGATGCACTTTGATTTTGCAGATATTTATTTTCTATCATGAACAATTACAAACTACAACTTTTGGTCTCTTTCACATCATGTTCCTATTTTAGTGAATGTTATGGAATTATTTTTTTAAAAAAATTGTCAAACATTTACTTCATTAAAAACTGGATTTAAGTTTTTTAAAAAAATATTTTGGAAGTTTTTTTATTCATGATTATTTGGTAGAACAATGATTATGTTAGGAAGCTATACTTAATTTAAAAGAAAGTAAAAAAAAAAAAAAAAAAAAAAAGTGGTGCAGATTTGTATATTAGTGACTTTTCATTAGGATTTTTAAGCAAAAACACTATTTGTTTTTGTTAATATTATGTGTTTTTCATTTTATTTAAACTATTATCAAACTTTGTTTTACATAAAAACATGACATATTTTGTATGTTCTTATTTTCGATGTTTTTATTACTTTATTTATGTGTCCCCCCTTAACAAATTTTCTCGATCCGCCACTAGGTTCGATAAACCAGATGAACTCATTTGGGTTTGTCAAACCCAAATGACATCTTCATTTAGGTTCGATGATCTAGATTTGTTAAAACCCAAATGAATATCAAGGTTTCATTGGATGAACATCTGGGTTTTAAACCAGATTTGGTTCATAACTGGTGGAGATCCAGGATCTCCACCAATACATTTTTCTAATTTCCTTTCTAGGTTTTTACAATTTTTTTTATTATTAAAACTATGAAAAATTATCTTAACTGTCCATTCTAATTGGATGGATAGTAGAGATCGATTGTTTTTTCTTTTTAATTTAATTCTATTTTCATTTTTATTAATTTTTTAATAATTAATTATTAAAGTATATATAGGCTTTATTTGGTGTTGACATATGTCCTATTTATGTCTAAAGACAATAAAATCTCTAAAACCATTAAGTTTGACTAACGGTCAATGATTGGATTAAATTGATGTATTTCCAATAATTTAGGGATCATGAATTGAGTTTCCCTATTTATAGGTAAAAAATATATATAATTTCTGATACTTTAAAGACTCAGATAAAATTTTTCCTTATATGAATTCTCTTACATTAAAAGATATAAAATTATTTTGTAAGTTTAATTTATTTTATTTTTTATTTTTTTGTTTTTTGTATTCTGTTTATCTCGATTCTGCCAATGCCAACTAGAACCTATATACTTCCACGTCATGTGTTGGAAGCATAGATAAGAATCCTCTTCTAGTATCAAATCTAACCTAAACAAATATATCATTGTGATTGAAGGTTACAATCAATTAGCCAAAACTTTTACCTAGAAACCCTACTAAACGATGTATATATAAATGTCCACTATAATTGCTGCATTACTTTAGCTCAAAATGCAATATTCTCTACGTTGCTAATTTCTCAAAATCACAAACAATTACAACTGATACAATTTATTTACTACAAAAAACTTTAAATTTATGTCTTCTACATGTATCTGAAAAACACATAAATCAATTATTAGGAAACATGATCACTCCATAAAATATAAGACTGGATAAAAAAATTAATGAAAATTTATTAAATTCTAAAAAAAATAATTAATAATTATTTTACTTGCTCTTCAAGGGCATAACCTAACACCAATCAACTAGATTATTGCTTTGGAGATAATTAAAGTCTAGAGGATTAACTCGAAAGCAAACACCGTATGTGTTGAGTTGAATGCTTCAACTTAAAAGTCTTATGCAGTCTTCTATTTGTTTGGCAAATCTTAACATTAAAAGAAAATTTATTAAAAAATAAAACGATTACACACCTTGAAGAAACTAATACAAGAGATCAAAATCAAAAGAAAATGCATGGAACACAGGATTACAAGATAAAAATTAATAGGGCCTATAAATTGAAGTCATTTCTGCTTGATTTTTACATATTTAATCTTTAGCATTCCATTAATTGCCATTGCATTCGTAGATATGCTTCTATCTAATTAACACATTATTGAATTTGGCCAAATGCAGGCAAGAAGTCTTTCGTATGGAATGGTCCAACACCAACTATAAACGTCACAGACCCCAAATTGATAAGGGATGTATTTTTCAAGCATGAGATCTTTAACAAACCCAATCAAAACCCACTTATGAGGTTTTTAGTGAAGGGGATGGTGACCTATGAAGGTGAGAAGTGGTTTAAAACCAGAAAGATTGCCAACCCAGCTTTCCATCAGTATAAGTTGAAGGTAGTTAGTTTCATTCTAACTTTTGCACATACCGCAATAATATCTTTAAGGGATATTATCAAAATAGCCCCCAAAGTTAAAAATAAAGTGAATCCAACCTTGGTTTTTAAAATATTATCCAAAAAAGTTCAAATGTTAATGAGTTGTTAATTTTCTATCAAAAGTCGATGACGTCGTTAGGGTTTGAGGGTAATAACATCAATTTCTCATTGTGGTGAATTGGGAACAGCTAATTTTCACAAACTGATTCACTTTCTCTCTATCTCTCTCTCCCTCTCTCTCTCTCTCTCTCTCTCATATACACACACAAACCAATTCATTCTATCTCTCACAAAACCATCTTTTCTCTCTCACAATCCCTCTTTCATGCACCATCGTTGGTTAGGACAACTTGTCGATCAAATCTAGTTTCCATGGAAACCAGATTGGTGACCATTGATGTGGTTTAGTTTGAAACCAGATCACCTGATGATTTAGATTTGAAACCTTGATAGTCGACAATGATCCTAGTTTTAAACCCAGATCATCAAACAAACCCACCTAGTTCACCAACTAATTGAAGTGGGGTCACTCTATGACAAACCTAGGCATTTTAAAAACTGAGTTTGAAGAACTAGGCTTGGTTGGATGTATATTTGTGTTTGCAAAACTGTTTTTTTTTTTTTAATTTTTATTATTATTATTATTATTTTTTTTTTTTTTTTTTTTTTTTTTGCAAAACTTAATAAAGATCTGTTCAACTCATATCTTCAAACTTTGAAGATTTGGGTCCACATTTAAAAAAAAAAAAAATTCAATTAACCCAAATCTTCAAATTTTGAACCACCAATATGGATTGGATTGAAACTAGATCACCTGATGATCTAGGTTTCAAACCTAGATCGTCGAACGTATCACTTGGTTCATCGACAAACCTTAGTGGGTTTATTTAATGACAAACCTAAGTGTTTTAAAAACTGAGTTTGAAGAACTAGGTTTGGTTGGATGTATGTTTGTGTTTGAAGAACCGGTTTTTTCTCTCAATTTTTTTTTTTAATTTTAATTTATTGAAGATCTATTCAGCCCAGATCTTCAAACTTTAAAGATTTGGATTCACTTTTTTCTTTTTCAAATTTTTGTTTTTATTTATTAATTATTCTTGATCTTCTCGATATGGTTTGGTTTGAAACCAGATCATTTGACGATCTAGGTTTGAAACAAAGATCATCAATGACAATCTGGGTTTCAAACCTAGATCATCGAATGAACTTAACTTGTTTGCCAATGAACCCAAATGGGTTCATTCACCAACAAACCTAGGTGTTTTAAAAACTTAGTTTGAAGAACTAGACTTGGTTAGATGTATGTTAGTGTTTGAAGAATTGGTTTTTTTTTTTTTCAATTTTTTTTTTCAAATTTCTTTGTTTTTTTTTTCTAATTTAATGAAGATCTGTTCAACCCAGATATTCAAACTTTAAAGATTTAGGTCCATTTTTCTTCATTTTTTTTTTTTTTTTGTTAATCCAAATCTCCAAACTTTGAAGAACCTAGATCTTCCATTTTTTTAAAAAAAAAAAAAATTGTTTTTTGATTTTGATTTTGTTTTTGTTTTTGTTTTGTTTTGTTTTTTGTTTTTTTTTTTGTTTTTAATTTAATGAAGATCTAAATTGAACACAAACCTTTGAACTTTTTTTTTTTATTTTTTTTTTTAATTTAGATCTTCAAACTTTGAAGATCTAGGTTGAATCTAGATTTTTTACTTTCTCTTTTCATTTTTTAAAAATTTTTATTTAATAGATAACCCAAATCTTCAACTTTCTTTTTTTGGCTTTAATTAAGTGTTAAAAATTTTTAATTTTGTAATATATTTTAATTTTTTAATGTTTTTAGGGATATCATCAAAATACCCACGGACATTAATTTGATTTCATGGGGGGTTTTTAATTTGTCTTTTTCCTTTTTTATGGATAGCATATTTATATTTTCACTTCATTTTCATGGCAATAGGGGTATTCCTTTTTTAATCAACAATATAGCAAGGGCATTCTCAAGTTTTCCGTGAAATCTGACAAAACCACTTCACTTTTGGATGGCAATCACTTTTTTACTAATATTTGAGTTTTTTTGCCTAATATTTTCAAAAATTAAGGTTAACTTGCATTAATTTGATTTTCAGGAAGTTTTTTTTTAATATTATCCATATCTCTTTGATATGAATATTTCCAGCATTAATTCTTATGTGATTTGGTTCAATTTCTATTAAAAAAAAAAAAAAAAAGAAAAGAAAAGAAAATGCATGCCCTCAACCAATCTTTGTAAGGATAACTTAGTTTGTTACAGTTTGTGCTATTGAAGCAAGATGTCTAAGAATCAATTACCCTTGCCAATCTATGAAGGGAAATTAGAATATTAAATTAATTTTCTGGTGCATGGGTTGGAGTTTGGTGTGTACCAAAGAAAAAAAAAAAAAAAAAAAAAAAAAGAGGCAAAATCCTAAGAACATGCATCTTATATTGTATTTCTGAGAAATAAAATAAGAGTTGATGTTTTCAAATTGTGTTCTCAGGAACAGTACTTAAAATGTCTTTAATTAAATATATATATTTTTACCTTTTTAGAGTCATACTAGCTTGTTGATTTGCATAATAAAAAATTAAAAATTAAAAATTAAAGAAGATATTTCTTTTCATAATATTGTATTGTAGTCATACCCTTTTCTTATAAGAAGCCTAGTATTACTTTTATAATAAACATGTATATTTATGTGGTTTTGATTGTAATTGTAACTATTCATTAGCATTTTCACCGAAATTATAACATGCAATCACAAAAATCTATTATCTTTTAATTCCAATATTCATGCAATTAATTTCTTTATGTGGACATCTTGATTTGATAATACCCTCTAATTATTTCCCTTCTGTATAGGATATGTTTCCTGAAATGTGTAGGAGTTGTAACGACATGATAATGAGATGGAAGCTTTTGGTTTCAAACCAACAATCTCATGAGTTAAATGTATGGCCTCATATTCAAGCTTTAACTGCGGATGTAATTTCTCGGACAGCATTTGGCAGTAGCTATGAAGATGGGAAAAAAATATTTGAACTCTTAAAAATACAGTCCAAGAATGTGATTGAAGCTATTCAATCTGTCTACATCCCAGGATGGAGGTAATTGGAACTTAGACTTCATTATGTTGTTATAATTTTGTTGGGATAATTTCCGTGACATTCTCCAAATGGATCAATCTCTTTGACAAACTACCTTGAAGTTAAATACATTACTATAATTCAAATCTTCTTCTTGTTATTTAGATCTCTTCAGTCTTCAGGAAACTTCTTCATGGGGACAGTTCCCATGCTAAATCTCTGTGTCTGGGGCAAACTTTTAAGATGAAAATTTATTAAAAAAAAAAACATTAAAAAAACAAAATGAGTTCTTTTAATAGCATAATACCAATAGTATTTGTGAACAAATTATGCAAAATATCATCTCTCGTGAATCTTTCATTCATAAATTATTGCTTTTGCTCAAGAAAAGTGAGGGTGCTGCAAAAATTCATTTTGTTTTTAAGAAATCCCTTTTTTTCAGTACTTAAATAAGAAAAATTGTATGAACGTATTTGATATCAATTTTACTGATAGGGTAAATTGTATGTACGTATTTGAATGATGATGAAAAGATGATTTTGAATCAAATAATATGATCTGAATGCACTATTTACTTGAAAGAACTATTTGTTTATATTTTAGGTTTTTGCCTACTAAAACAAACAGAAGAATGAGAAGCAATTACAATGAAATGCGAGATTTGATAAAAGGAATAATAAACAAAAGGGAAGATGCACTGAGACATGGAGCAGCGAGTAACGATGACTTATTGGGTATGTTGTTGGAATCAAATCGCACAGAGATTCAAACGCATGGAAAGAAAGAAACTGGAATGAGTGTTGACGAAGTTATTGATGAGTGCAAGTTATTTTATCTTGCTGGGCAGGAAACTACTGCATCTTTGCTTATATGGACACTGGTTTTGTTATGCATGTACCCACATTGGCAAGCACTTGCAAGAGAAGAGGTTTTCCAAATTTTTGGGAATGACAAGCCAAAGTTTGAAGACCTAAATCAGTTGAAAGTGGTAAGTTAATTATGCATTCCTTCATCAACTTTTTTATGAATATTTTTATAAAGGCTTCTGCTACCTTTCTGGTTAGATAAACCTATCCATCAATAACAACTATTGGATTAGTTGTAAAGGTGGTCATTAAAGAAGATCTAAGAGTTATTATTAATAAGTAACTTTATCCAACCAGTAAAGTAATCAAATACTTTTACAGAACATCCTAAGATTTAGTAAGGAAGTCATAAACCCTCATGGGGCCTCACCCCCATTTGACCATTTAAGTGTTTTGGATGGTCCCATTTCGGGTTGGGAGCAAAAGTGCATTTCACCACCAAAATCCATGGGCTCAGAAGGGAGATGAATTCCCCCAATCCAAAACTCCCAACATTTAACATATTCTAATAATTTAATAATCTAATTTTTTAATCAATTAATTTTTTTACCCTGTTATTAATTTTGTGAATGTTGAAGGTTTGTTATATCATTATAAGGAGAGAAAAAGTTTCGTAACTATATCATTTTGGTTATTTTTCAATTTTGGACAACGGAGAAACATGAGAATGGGGAAATAAGGGAATGGAGTCAAGGGCGGGGAAGGGGTAGAGTGACATCTCTTTGACCTGTACATGATCCGGTGATGTCTCTATTATTAGTGTTTAATGTAATTATATAGTTTTCGTTATTTTTAATTTATTAATGTTTAATGTAATTATATAATTGTTGTTATTATTTTTTAAATGTAGATCGAAGGGTGAAATTAACATGAGAATGGGAAGGGGGGAAGGGCAGGAAATGTACTTTTCAATTATTAGGATCATTAATCTCAACCATTCATTAAACTTCAATTAAATAGGAGAGAGAATTCAATAAATGAATAAGATTAATAGTTCTAATAATTTAAAAATTAGGATACATTGACCATAAAAGCTCTGTATATGTGTGTGTGTGTGCGCGAGAGATTTAAATTACAAATTATAATTTATTTTTATTAGACCACTAATAATATGTGAATTATATCTATGTGTGTGTGATTTAAATTATAAATTATAATTTATTTTTATTAGACCGCTCATAATATGTGGAATGAATTTGTCTTGCAGATAACCAAAATTCTTTATGAGGTACTAAGATTATATCCACCGGTGTCAATGCTTGTACGAACTATTCCTATGAAGGCAAAACTTGGAGAGATAAATGTACCACCAGGAATCATGCTTACATTACCGATACTTTTGGTACATCATGATCATGAATATTGGGGTGATGATGCAAAGGAGTTCAACCCAGATAGATTTTCTGAAGGAATTTCAAAGGCATCAAAGACTAATGAAGCCCCATTCTTCCCATTTGGATGGGGTCCTCGAATTTGCCTTGGACAAAACTTTGCACTTATAGAAGCAAAATTAGCTCTTGCATTAATCTTGCAAAATTTCTCTCTGGAGCTTTCTCAGGCTTATGTTCATGCTCCTGGTCGTGGTGTGTCTATACAACCACAATTTGGTGCTCACTTGATTTTACACAAAATTTAGTTTGCTATAAACATAAACTAAGATATATCTTAGTAAATCTATAGTAATGTATTTGAAATTGTGCAAGCGCATGAGACAATTAAAATTTATGAGGAAACTCTTGTTTTAGACCTTATATTATGAAAAATTTTATATTTAATACCTTTAATAACTTGTCTTTGTTCTTGTCAACATTAGTTAATTGTGTTACTGAAATACCCCTTATATGTTTTCACTTTCTCTTATCCACTAGGTGTCTCTCTCCCTCTTCTTTCTTTCCAACATGTTTCTCTCTCTTCTCTTTTTCTTAATTGTTGTCTCTCTGCCCAAGCATTGCCATTTAGTCTTGTTTTGCTCAGTACGTATCCCCTTTGCAAAAGTTTTGTCGCAAAATTTTGAAATACTTCAAGAACTACATTCCACGCTATGTTTCTTAAAGAAACATGAAATACTATAAATTATTTAAATTTTTCTATGGTACGTTATTATTTAGCGTTTTTTAGAGTATTGACAGCAATTTTCAACAACTTTACAAGCTAAATTTCACAAGCAACTTAGAAAATAGAACATTACATGTTAAACTTTACGAGTTACTTATAAAAATAAAACTTACAATTGTGTATTATAAATTGAAAATTTATACCTAAATGCTAAATGAAACCTCATATGCCATTATTGAAACAAATGTTATGCATCAACATTGAAATAAACTTTATACATCTATATTAATTAAAAGTGTAAAACTAGCATTACAGGCCAACGTAAAGCTTCTAGCTGGTAAATAGGAATTGAAATGAATAAATTCATTGTCTTGAAGCAACAAATCTAACACCATAAAAGGCATGAATGTTGAATGAATTGCATAACACCTAACGCGACCCTTTCCGGATACCTCTAGCTCTAATCCGGTAGGTCACATCGGGCATCCCAACGGATCCCTCTTAGACCCGACTTGTTGAGTTAAGCGAAACCCGTGGAGCGAATCCTAAACTTTCTAATACTTTCTAAAACATTATTGGGTTGGTTTTCTTTAAAACTAAAAAGGCGTAGGGATTTTTTTCAATTTTTAAACTTGTTTTCTAACGAAATTTCAACAACATAACAGCTGCATTTTTTACATTCCATAAAAACATGTTTACAAAAATCAACACTTCGACTATTATTTAGCACCAACCCAACTTTTGATTACCCGTAGGCCTCAAACATACATTCAATTTCCAAATCAAACTTGATAAAATTCAAAACATAATTTGTAAACTAAATTTAATTCAAAAACAATTTAAACACAATTACGAACATATAATTATAAAACTACAAATTATTTATACAATTCAAAAGGTGTTTACATGTGAATAAAACTGCTGCAAAAATAAGCTGCACAAAATGGCATCGTGTCGCGCTACCTCGCCCGCCAGAGGTGATACCACCGCTCGACTATCTGCTGAGAGTACCTGAGGAAATTTTTGTATAAAAACGGAAAAAAAAATGAGCTAGAAGCTTAGTGAGTGCTAATTTGTCTTTATTTTAAAAATTGATTTCTAAACGTCCTCCTCAAAAAATGTTTAAAAACAATTCTTTATTTCTCTAAGCTTTTCAAACGTTAATCTCTTAAGCTTAATATCAACATGAGAATCATATAAGCGCAAGCATGCAATCAATTTTAAAAAAACTCATAACTTAAAATTATAGGCACTTTGAATAAAAATCATAAAAATTTCTTTTCTTTTCAAATTTACTTTCCCTTCAAAAACTATTTCTTGGTAGCTTTCGAAAATACTATAGTGTCTCTAACTCTGGGGTCACGTGGCCTCTATACAAAGAATGCTCTAACATAGAGGACCAACCGTGATAGCTCTAAGACATTTCGCACTATGTACGAAATTTCCCAGCGCTAACCATAACACGCAAAACACCACCCCACATCAATAAAGGCGACTCAACTGACAAACTAGGACACTTTGACCCCCTAGGTTAGTGAGTCATCCCTCGCTAGGACTATGCCAACTTATGTGGGATAGACCGATCGGGTTAAATCTTTTATAAAATCTCTGAAGGTATACTAATAGATTTGAAAATGTTGTCTCTTTCTTTTCTTAATTCAAACTTGAAAACTTAGTTTTTGAAATTTCATTTTAACAACCATATATATGCATATAAAATCAAAATCATCATTGCAAGCTATAACTCATGCATATTTCAACGCATTTAAAATAATTTCAAGTAAATAAATTAAGACGCCCCAATCCGGACCGCCACTAGGCTCCTATCCGAATGGTACGCCCGGACACCCCAATGAATCCCTCTAAGCTCATCTTGATGGAAAAGAAGGCATTTGAGGAGCGAACCCTTTTAATTTGAAACTTAACTTTAGCATAAGCTTAATCTTTTAAACCTTAAAGTTGAAATGGTTTGGGTTGGTTTGACACTATTCATTTGATTATTTTTAAAACTCAAAACCGACAGCATAACGGCTGCAATTTGGATAAAACAAAAACCTGAAAAGTAATTTGGACACTTCAAACTATAATCATAATCCAACCCAACTTCTCGTAATCCAGTTTATCAACATAAACACAAAAATTTGAAACCTTCAAAGACAAGATATAAACATATACTTTTAAATCTAGCAAGCTTGATTTTACAAGCACAAAATGATGCACTTTTACATAACTCTAAAGGTATAACTCGTTTTATACAAAATGTACAAACATATGCAAAATAAAAAAGACACAAAATATGCATATTACATTCTTCAAGAAGCAATTGCCAATATTTGCGCCCACTTGAGTATGGAGGAGGGAGGCTTCACTACTCTTCACTCACACGAGTACCTAAGGAGGTTTTAAAAACAACTTGAAGAGTGAGCGATAAAGCTCAGTGAGTGCAATAGTTTATAACTTAACTTTACTTTCTGAAAACTTCCTCCTTTGAAAACTTTCATAAAAGTTTCTATTTCTTAAAACATTTAAAGCATAAATCTCATTTAATTGCATAGCATTCATATAAACAACTTATAATAAACTTGTAAAGCATAAATCTGAACATGCTTAAAAATAACTTAACTTTATAAAAGCACCATTCGTAACCCTAATCTCTTGACCACAAGGCGACTTAGCTAAGGCCGCAGGTGTGGTAGGTCACAAGGCGATGTATCTGACATCCACCGCAATCAACTCTCTGAGACCTCTCAGTAACTACATGCGGAATTCTGCATCGCTAACCATAGTGCGAGACCATATCCCACAAAGTAAGGGCGACACACTTACTCATAACTCTAACGACTCAATTAGTGACTCGTTTCCCCTAACCCTTGCCTTACTAAGTGGGATATACCGTACGGGTCTTAACTCGATAAACTGGTGGGTACTTATGGCCTTTGAAAACTTTATTTTTCTCTAATGTTATGTCATTCAAATCTTTATACTTGATACATAAGCACAAAAGCTTTAACTTGAAAGCTTTAAATTTGAGTCCTTAGACTCGTTTTGTTCACTTTACAAATACTAGAATTTATACATGCAAAAGCATAAAATCTAGCTTATCAATGCAAAAGCATAAAATCACTTTAAAAAACTTTTTGAAAGTGCACTCACCTTAAGTTTGGGCTTAACTCGGATGAGCTTCAAAAGCCCTCTAGTGATCCGATCGGATGCTCCTCACCTACACACGATAAGTACACTTAGAATGTGCTCAATATACAATGCAAAAATGCACTAAAATGCACCTAACTACACTAACTCTATAAAATTCTCTCTACATTAGTAGCTTCTCCTTTCAATTTCTCTTTGATCTATGCTCCAAATTCCCAATTTCTTTGCATAAACCCTTCTTATATACATCAAGGAACATCCCCATATGCTTCCCATCATAAATTAAAGCTTGGAACTCAAAATGGTCGTTTTTGACCCCTCAAACCCGAATGTGATGCACGGCCCAAACCGTACATGCTTTTGCTCCAATTCTTTCTCCCACACTCTTCTTATCTCTCAGTGTGGTCACCGGTAAAATTTTGTCGAATTCCAATATCGTTTGATAGGTGATTTGGGCCAAAAACACCACTTTACGATAACTTTTTAAGGGGCTTTTTCACTCATTTCATTCTAAAACTTAACTCTTCCTTTCCTAGTGTTATACATACTCAAACCTATCCATACAAGTCAATCGAACCATAAAAGAAGTGGTTTTCGATGACAACTCAATATGTCTTTCCTAGGTACTTTACAATGCATTACAATGGAATAGCTTCCAATGAAATTTTAACATTTCTATAAGTTTATTTATCACTTGACCAACCTAAACTCATGCTTAAAACACTTCAATTTCATTGGTTTCTGATACCTTTCCATAGGGCCTTACAAGCACTAACATACCCTAGGTTCATTTCTTTCAAGATTTACATACTAGTTCTTTTAGACATTTTGTCAAACATCTAATCTACATCTCATTCCAATGATTTCCAATCTAAAATCAATTTAAAATTTGTCTCATGCCAACCCTAGCTCATCAATTTTAGTAGGTTTCCATGACATCTTTCACATGCTTTCAAGTCTCAAATAAATCATCTTTTAACATAGGTAACATCATCAAAATAACCAATAAAATCATCCCTTTTAACTATAAAAAATGGCTTCAAAAAATGAGAAACTAACCTTATTTAGCTTAGATTTTGCTCCAAGCTTGTTGTTCTATCTTAGAGAAGCTTGATTGATTGATTAGAAATTCAAAAATTCACTTGAACCAGCTTGATTACCTTTGGTCTCTTCTCTCCCTTGTCTTTGGTGTGAATTTCCTTTGGTTTTGGTGTTCTCATGGGTTTGCTTTGTGTTTGGCGAGAATGAGTTGCAAAATTTGACTAATTCTTCCTTTTATATACAAAGCTTCCATTGACTTGCTTGACCAATTTCCATTGTTACACTAATACCCCAAACTTTTAAAATCTTACTTGACCATTAAACCTCTTAGTCCTTTATAAATTGGTCCTTAATGCTTCTTTGAAAAATTACTTTATTCTACTTAACTCCAATGGAAATAACTAAAATGCCCCTTCTTGGAACTTGTTCTAAAATCATATTCTATGACTTTTATCAAGTTCTCTACACAATTTAAAGGCTTGAATTTGGTATTAGTCATTTGTTTCTTAATCTCCTTTATCTCTTATTGAACATGATAAAAGATTTACTTATCTCGCTCTATACTCTCAACTTAACTTGACTACTTCTTCCTATCTAGTCATGTATGCGAATGAGGGTTTACATAAATAGTTTCATTGCATCAAACTCAATCAACTTAAAATACATTTAAAATCTTAAGAAAAACACTCACAAAAATGAAAACTTCAAACGGCGCGTACAGAGTCTCTACTCCTCTCGTCTTGATCCCCGCGTGTCCTCATCATCTACACAACATATGTATACGTAAATTTACGCTCGAGTCATCTTCTAGAAACTCGAAATAACTAAAATTACACAATTTCCCCCAAGTGACCCTTTTTATGCGTAAACCTCTCTTTTTGGTTTCTTTATTGATTCTAGGGTTCTAAACTCCATTTTCTTTGCCTGGAACCTATTTACTATCACCTAGGAATGTTCTGGTACTAACGGAATCACGTTCGAAGGCCTAAAATGAAAATCGTCTGATTTAACCCCTTTAGGCCGAACACTATTCATAGCCCTACTCGGAGCTTTTCTTCGTTCTGTTTTTGCTCCGAACACATTCCCAACTTGCTCTCTAGTCGGTCCAAGTGTCAGTATAGAAGGAAATAGCTATCGTGTAGGCATTTTAAGCTAAAAACACATTGTTTTCATTACTAATTTCAGGCGTTTTCTTGATTTTGATTTCTAAATTTAATTTTTCACTTTTAATAACCTCAACACGTCTAATTAAACTCGTTTGGGTCATTAGAACACTCAACGGACGCAATATAGATCAATTTACATAATTGCCCTTCAAACTAGAATACTTAGCACTTTATTTTCTCTTCAAAATTTTGATATTTTTCTTGGTTTCTTAGGCCTCCAATAAGCTCAAAATAAAGTCCATTTCATCCACTTTTAATTACACAACAATTCAACAACAATAAATCATATCAAAACCCAACTAAATTATCATCATTTAATCACCTAACACCTATTCAAATTTAACTCCATTTATCATCACAAAATCTACATCAAATCAACCTTAAATCTCCAACACAACATCAATATAAACTAATTTCAAGTTGGACAAACTTACCCCTTTTTCACTTTGATTTCTTGCTCAATCTTGGTTCTCTAACTTTGGTGAGCTTGAAGGCTTAGTGGGAAGCTCAAAAATGGCTTGAGATTGCTTGATCTACCTTCTTCTTATCTCTTGGCCGAACCACCCCCTTTTTCTCTTCTCGCAGCTTCTTTTTCTCTCCCTCACGGTTTGGTCTGTTTTGCTTCTATTTTAGGTATAAAATCGACGTGGGTTTGGTGGTTGAAAGTGGCTTGATCTTTCTCTTCTTCTTCTCTCTCGATCGATCTCCCTTTCTAGGCCAAATCTCTCTCTCGCGTCTTTCTTTCTACGTTTGGTTTATGCACTTGTTTTCATTTTTGGTTTGTGTTCGACTGTTTTGGCTTCAATTTGTGTAAAAGGAGCCTCTAATCCACACTTATTCCACCAATAATTTCAAAAATGACAGTCATGTCCCTACAAAATTTTGTTTTCATCCTTCAGCTTTTAGCTTAATTCTGATTTGACCACAAATATTAAAACTTGTTTTCAATTTAGTCCCTTATCACACTTAATAATTACTCAATACCATTTACCATTTTATCCTTCCATTTAATCTCCAATTGGGTTTAAATCAATCTCTAAAGATTCTTTACAACCTCAAGCACTTCCATTGATCATTTAGGATTTCAAATCGTTACCTAGAGACTATTACTGGGAAATATGTAAATTTATAAACTGAGGGTTTACAACACCCTTTTGAGGTATCCTTAAAAATAAACGAATACACATTTACCATTTTATTACACCAAACCCTCACGTCATCAGTGGACTCTTGTCAACTTTAACGGTTGACCATAAATTTTGATCAAATGACAAAACTACCTTTAATATTTGAAAAATCAAAAAATATATTTATTTTCTTTCAAATTAAAAATATAATTTTTGTGAAAAATAAATAAAACTAAATAATAAATGAATATTATATTCTCTCCATCATTTTTTTAATTTAAAAAAAAAAAGCATAAAATTAAAAATAAATAAAATTTTGAAAAAAAAATTGATGGATCTCCACCGTCCATATTCTTGATGGACGGTGGAGATTCTTTTGTTAAAAAAAAAGAAAGTTAATATAACAAATTAAAGAAAAACGGAAGATTGGGTCTCCATCATCTTCAACATCACCGTTTTCTTTCTTCTAGCTACCCAATCTAATCAAATGTAGTCCATCATTTGCAACTCAAAGGCTGTCCATCACCATCCTTTTCTTCCTTCATCTACACCTAAAAGCCAGTCCATGCGAGTCCTTATCTTCAACTAAAAAATCCTCTATCCCCTTTTCCTTTCTTTGCTCTCACTACGACTAAGTTTCCATCATTGGTGACCCACTCCAGTTTGGGTCTCCAACGATGGAGACCCAATTGAAGTCTCTATGGTTAGAGACCTACTCTATTTATGTCTTGTAGTGTCGATGGTATGCCGACAATAATGCTGGACGCGTTAACAAGGGCTTGATTATGTGGTTTTTTATGTAGTTTTGGTAATGATTGATTGTTGTTGTGCCTATGATTGATTGATTGTGTGGATTGATTTTCATCTGGGTTCAAACCTAGATGTTATTGTTGTAGTGTGTGCGATTGATTGATTGTGTTGGTTGATGATTTTATAGATGGTGTTGATGATGGTGTTGATTGTAGATGGTATTGATGATTGTGTTGATTATAAATGATGTTGATGAAGAAGCAGTTGTAGATGGTGTTTTGATTGCAGATGGTTTTGATGAAGAAGCAATAGTGCTCATGGTGTTGATGAGTTGTAGATGGTGTGGTGATTTTGATGATTTTATTTTATTTTATTTCAAATCTTTCTCTTTTTATTCCCCTAAAAAGGTCTTGGAATATGGATAGATCTTCAACCTAGAAGATCTGGGTAACCCAGACTTTGACTTTTTCTTTTTTTTTTTCAAATCACTCTCTCTCTCTCTTCCTTTTTTTTCCTCCTAAAGTGTTTTAGATGATTGAGTGTGTGTGTGTCTGTATTTTATTTTTCTCAAATGTCTTAGATAAACATCTGGGTTGAACCCATATATATACATTTTTTTTTTCATTTTTGTTTTTTGTTTTTTTTTTTGGTTTTTTTTTTCAAATTTTTTTTTAATCTAGTTTTCCAAATTTTTTTTTTTTAGCTTTTTAACTATTGGTGGTGTCAGGATGGGATCTCCATTGTTGGATGGATCCCATCCGACGATAAAGATCCAATCTGATTCTCCATTATATATATATATATATATATATTTCCTAATTACCTTTTTGGCCTTATTCATGGGAAAGATGGTCATTTAATCAAAAATTTTGTTCAATTGACAAAGTTAATAGAAATTGACTAATAGTGTGGGGTTTGATGTAATAAAAAGGTAAAAATATTTCCGTTCGATTTTTGGCATAATCGAGGGGGATGTTGTGCAATTCGTTTCATGAATGTCACTCCATTACTTCTTTGCTCCAAATATTGTTGCTGCATCATTTCAAAGGTGAATCTAATGTTGGTCTAGGTAGGACACTTGTACCACCTCCAATAGTGAAAAAAATTCATATTATATTTGTAAACCCTCTATTTTTATATTGTACGGGTTTATCAAGAATAGTCCATAAGTATTGATTAGAGACCCTAAATGATTTATGGAAAGACTTAAGGTCATAGAGAACCCATAGGATTTGATTTAAACTCAATTCGAGATTAAACGGGAAGTTAAAATAGTAAATGAAATCGAATAATTTTTAAAGTAAAAAGGGACTAAATTGAAGATAAAATTTAAAATTGTGGTCATAGTAATATTAAGCTAAAAGTTAAGGGAGAAGAATGAAATTTCCTTAGGGCATAAGTGGAATTATTGAGATTTGTTAGGGAGGAAATTAGAAGCCAAAAATATGGTTGTTAACTTTCAAGTTAAAATAGAAATCAGACCAAGTCAATCGCGTAATCGCGAAGAAGAAAGAAGAAAGAAAGAAGAAGAAAAGAAAAATAAAGAAGAAAAAGCGAAGAAGGAGGAGTTGTCGCCGGACTCACCACCATCGCCGACCAAACTTGTCGCCGTGCCAACTAGCACGAGAACTAAACACGATCGAGCGTGCACAGAATAGACAAACCAGACCCCATCGCGCAGAAAAGATCGTCGTCGATCCAGTTCGTCTAACCAAGCAGCTCAGCCCGATCACCATGTAGCTCGTCGACCAGAACCGCATAGCAGAGATGACCCAAAGCTGAGCAGATCGACGACACAGAGCTGCTGTTCCGACGCGTACGACCTGCAGAACCGAACCCAACTGAACCAGTTCTTCAAGCTCGCCATACCCAGCTCAAATCCAGCTGCAAACGCGACCAGAACCAGCCTTTCATGCATCCATAGACCAGCAGTAGAACGAGGAGAGAAGAAAAGAGATAAGCCACAAGAAGAGAAACAAAAAGGGGTAAGTTATCTAATTCGAAATTGGGTTATGTTGATGGTTTTTATTAGTGATTTAAGTTGAGTTTGAAATGGATTTTATTATGATTTGGTTATTGGTTGATTTTGAGTAAAAATAAGTTGGAAAAAAAAATAAGTGGATTTAAGTTTATTGGGAGCTTAGGAAACCAAGAAAATATCAAGGATTTAAAGAAAGAAACTAAATCGCTCAATAAACTAGTTGAATGACAATTTCGTAAATTGGCCATATGACGTCCGTTGAGAGTTCGGATGACCCTAATGAGTTTAATTAGGCGTATTGGGATTAACAAAAGTCGAAGATTAAATTAAGGAACCAAAAATTGAGAGTTACGCCTAAAAAGGGTCACTTAGTGGGGATTATGTAATTTTTATTATTTCGAGTTTCCAGAAGTTGACGCGAACGTAAATTTACATTTATATATATTGTGTAGGTGACGAATCAGCTGGTGGAGCTAGCAAAGAGCGCTAGAGCGCAATTTTAGAGCCTTCCGGATAGCTATTCGGAAGTAATAGCGAAATGTGAGTGTCAAACTAATTTTTAAAGCATTTTGTGTTACTTTGATTTATGAATGAATGTTTCATGCATGTTTGGATACTTTGATGAAAGCGAAATATGATTTAAATGATAAATGGCACGGTAACAGATAATATGATTTTGTGTTTTCATTAAACCAATGATTTCTTGTTTTGAATGATATATATGAAAGAGATTGTAACTTTATACAGATGAAAAGAAAACCTATGGCTTACCCAAAGAGTATCATATTATTACCAGTCTGGGTTGAGTACCCAAAGCGTGCATTGGTAGAGTTAGTAGTGTCAGTATGTCACTAACTATACTAACCGCGGGAGGTACCCACAAGGAGTTTGTCGAGAGGTTTTCAAAGATAGCAACCCCACTTACCAGACTAATGAGAAAAGAGGAAAAATTTGTATGGTCAGACGCGTGCCAGCATATCTTTGATGAGTTGAAGCATAGGTTGACCTCGGCACCAGTCCTTACCCTTCCGTCAGGGGAAGATGGCTTCACTATGTACTGCGATGCTTCCAGGCAGGGTTTAGGGTGTATGTTGGTGCAAAATGATAGGGTAGTAGCGTATGCATCGTGACAGTTGAAAAATCATGAGAAGAACTATCCGACACACGACCTTGAACTCGCAGCAGTAGTGTTTGCTTTAAGGATATAGAGGCATTATCTATATGGTGTATCATGCAGGATCTTCACTGATCATAAGAGTCTGCAATATTTATTCACCCAGAAGGAATTGAATATGAGACAGAAGAGGTGGATAGAACTCATTAAAGATTATGATTGCACCATAGAGTATCATCCAGGCAAGGCGAATGTAGTGGCAGACGCCTTGAGTCGCAAGTCTACTCATTCATTGGCTCAGCTGAAGGCAGAGTATCTACCCTTATTAGTGGAGTTGAGATCTATGGGTATCAGATTGGAGGCAACGAACTCAAGAGCATTAGTGGCAGCATTTCACGTCCTCCCAGTTCTAGTGGACCGTATCAGAGAGCTACAGTCGCAAGATTCAGAATTAATGAAATTCAAGGGTAGAATTGAAGCTGGGCAAGGAGGTAAATTTGCACTAAAAGAAGATGGGACACTAGTGTTGGATCAGAGATTGTGTGTGCCAGATGTGAGAGATCTAAAGAAAGAGATTATGGAAGAAGCACACTCATCAGCTTATGCCATGCACCTAGGGAGTACGAAGATGTATCGGACTCTGAGAGATCACTATTGGTGGAGAGGAATGAAGAAAGAGATAGCAGAGTTCGTTTCCAGATGTTTGACCTGTCAACAGATTAAAGCAAAGCATCAGAAACTGACAGGTTTACTACAGCCCCTACTGATCCCTAAGTGGAAATGGGAGAGGATTACTATGGATTTTGTGGTAGGGCTACCGAGGACACAGAGTGGGCATGATGCTATATGGGTGATTGTTGATCGATTGACGAAGTCCGCTCACTTTTTAGCGATTAAGAATACCTACTCCCTGGATAGATTGGCACAGTTGTACGTAGATAAGATTGTAAGATTGCATGGCGCCCCAGTGTCTATCGTAGGAGACAGAGACCCTCGATTCACATCTCGATTTTGGTCTAAGCTACAAGAAGCTTTAGGTACCAGGTTACATTTCAGTACGGCATTTCACCCACAGACATACGGCCAATCTGAGAGGACTATCCAGACCCTTAAGGATATGTTGCGAGCTTGTATTATGGAATTCAGGGGGAGCTGGGATATTCACCTACCACTAATAGAGTTTGCCTACAACAACAACTACCAGTCCAGTATAGAGATGGCACCATATGAAGCGTTGTATGGCAAGAAATGTAGAACCCCAATTTACTGGGATGAGGTAGGTGAGAGGAAATTGATTGGCCCAGAGATTGTCCAGATCACTATAGAAAAGATAAATGAGATCAGAGAAAAGCTGAAGATAGCCAGTGACAGGCAGAAAAGCTAAACGAACAATCGAAGAAGAGATTTAGAATTTCAGGTGGGTGACAAATTGTTTTTATGGATCTCGCCATGGAAAGGAGTGTTAAGGTTCGGGAAGCGAGGCAAGCTGAGTCTGCGATACATAGGGCCGTATGAGATCGTGGAAAGGATTAGAAAGGAGGCTTATAGATTGGAACTGCCACCAGAGTTAGCAAATATCCACGATGTATTCCATGTTTCCATGTTACGGAAATATGTAGCAGATCCTTCACATATTCTTAAAAAGCAGCCGGTGCAACTTAGAGAAAATTTGACCTACAAAGAGCAGCCTGTAGAGATCTTGGATCGTAGAGGGCAGGTATTGCGTCGCAGAGCGATACCATTGGTTAAAGTCTTGTGGAGGAATCACGGATCTGAGAAAGCTACATGGGAGCATGAGGAGCAGATGCGTATTCAGTATCCTCACCTGTTTGAGTAAGGTATGTAATTTAATTTCGATGACGAAATTTTTATAAGGAGGGGAGAAATTGTAAACCCTCTATTTTTATATTGTACGGGTTTATCAGGAATAGTCCCTAAGTATTGATTAGAGACCCTAAATGATTTATGGAAAGACTTAAGGTCATAGAGAACCCATAGGATTTGATTTAAACTCAATTCGAGATTAAACGGGAAGTTAAAATAGTAAATGAAATCGAATAATTTTTAAGGTAAAATGGATTAAATTGAAGATAAAATTTAAAATTGTGGTCATAGTAATATTAAGCTAAAAGTTAATGGAGAAGAATGAAATTTTCTTAGGGCGTAAGTGGAAGTATTGAGATTTGTTGGGGAGGAAATTATAAGCCAAAAATATGGTTGTTGACTTTCAAGTTAAAACAGAAATCAAACCAAGTCAATCGCGTAATCGCGAAGAAGAAAGAAGAAAGAAAGAAGAAGAAAAGAAAAGAAAGAAGAAGAAGAGAAGAAGGAGGAGCTATCGCCGAACTCACCACCATCGCCGACCAAACTTGTCGTCACGCCAATTAGCACGAGAACTAGACACGATCGAGTGCGCACAGAACAGACAAACCAGACCCCATCGCGCAGAAAAGATCAACCTCGATCCAGCTCGTTTGACCAAGCAGCTCAGCCTGATCACCGTGCAGATCGACGACAGAGAGCTGCTGTTCCGACGCGTACGACCTGCAGAACCCAACCCAGCTGAACCAGTTCTTCAAGCTTGCCATACCCAGCTCAAATCCAGCTGCAAACGCGACCAGAACCAGCCTTTCGTGCACAAACAAACCAGCGGCAGAACGAGGAGAGAAGAAAAGAGATAAGCCACGAGAAGAGAAACAAAAAGGGGTAAGTTATCCAATTCGAAATTGGGTTGCGTTGATGGTTTTTATTAGTGATTTAAGTTGAGTTCGAAATGGATTTTATTATGATTTGGTTATTGGTTGATTCTGAGTAAAAATAAGTTGGAAAAAAAAAAAAAAAAAAAAAAGTGGATTTAAGTTTATTGGGAGCTTAGAAAACCAAGAAAATATCAAGGATTTAAAGAAAGAAACTAAATCGCCCAATAAACTAGTTGAAGGGCAATTTCATAAATTGGCCATATGACGTCCGTTGAGAGTTCGGATGACCCTAATGAGTTTAATTAGACGTATTGGGATTAATAAAAGTCGAAGATTAAATTAAGGAACCAAAAATGGAGAGTTATGTCTAAAAAGGGTCACTTAGTGGAGATTATGTAATTTTTATTATTTCGAGTTTCCAAAAGTTGACGCGAACGTAAATTTACGTTTATATATGTTGTGTAGGTGACGAATCAGCCGGTGGAGCTAGGGAAGAGCATTAGAGCGCAGTTTTAGAGCCTTCCAGATAGCTATTCGGAAGTGATAGCGAAAGGTGAGTGTCAAACTGATTTTTAAAGCATTTCGTGTTACTTTGATTTATGAATGAATGTTTCATGCATGTTTGGATACTTTGATGAAAGCGAAATATGATTTAAATGATAAATGACACGGTAACAGATAATATGATTTTGTGTTTTCATTAAACCAATGATTTCTTGTTTTGAATGATATATATGAAAGAGATTGTAACTTTATAAAGATGAAAAGAAAACATATGGCTTACCCAGAGAGTATCATATTATTACCGGTCTGGGTTGAGTACCCAAAGCGTGCATTGGTAGAGTTAGTAGTGTCAGTACGTCACTAACTATACTAACCGCGGGAGATACCCTCAAGGAGTCGTGTCAGTCAGATGTCTGAGAGACTAACCCAATGCACGTGAAGAGTATATTATTAGCTAGCTTACCCGAGCGAGACAGAGTTTCGCTCTGTAGCGATGTAGGATTCCGCTACATGAACTGGACAGAGCGATGTAGGATTCCGCTGTATACTAGGGTGTCATGAGGCACGGGTCGCTATAGGTTGCCAGGAGCCGGATTGGTTGGCTGGACACCTTCAAGCGGAGTCGGACCATATTCGGTTTGTAAAAAGAAAAATGGTTTTAGAATAAAAACCCCGCAACCATAGGAGATCCCTTTATGAAATTGAAAACCGTGCAACATGTGTTTTATAATATTAATGCATGAAACTTGATTTAAAATAAATATAATTGATTTGAAAATGTTTTTGGGAGGTTTTTTTTTTTTTATAAAAATGTAATTTCAAATAATATTCTATGACACTCACTGGGCTTTCAAAGCTCACCCAACATTTTCTGTATTTTTAAATAAACCTCCCCAAGCACAGGTACCATAGCTGCGGACTACCCCAAGACATTACCAGACAACCGCGACGACAGTGCTGATGTGATTTCCTATCCCTCTTTTTGTTTAATATTAAGAAATGTATATATTTTGTTATATCCACGTGGTTTTGTAAATATTATTTTGTGGATTTAAATTATGTTTTTAAAGTAAATTGATGCATGACATATGATTTTACTAATAATCAGTTTATAAATTGAAACATGAAATTGTGGTTGTGGTTGTAATTTAAAATGAGAGTCTGAGGCTCCGTCGTTTGGGAAAATTGCTTTTGTGATTTTTAGAAGTGTTAAATTTTATAATTTACAGGGTGGCAAAGTCCGAAAGATAGACAGGATGCTGCCCAAATTTTTATAAAATATTTTGTAAAGGTTTAAAATAAAAATGAAAAAATTTCCTCTCGTTTCCGCTATTTTCAAAAAGGATTCAGAAAGAATATGGTTTAACTCTGCGGGAATCCTTTAGTTGAGCGCAAGGGCTAGCTGAAGGGTCACCGTAGGGTGCTGGCAGATCGCTTAGGAAAAATGGTCTGTCAGTATTTATTTTTAAAAAATAAAATTTAATAAATAGTATTGTTTTTCTTTTTAACTTTTTATAATTATATATATATGCATGTATGTATGTATGTATGTATTTATTTATTCTAAATTTTTATTCTCTACTTTTGTCCATATAATAATGTATTTATATTTTTAAGAGATCAGTTAAAGAACTCTTTATTTTTTATTAATTGTTTACACTTTTTTTTTGCATTTTTTGTTTTGTAAATTGTATTATTTTTCAACTTAACCAACATCTAATTTGTGAATTTTTCTTGTTAAATTTGTAAGATCAAAATTGCCAATAGATTAGGATGTTTCAATTATGTTTTATCTTTCATTTCTTTTGTGGTTAGATAGTATTAATTTTATTATTTTATTGACTTTTTTGGACATTATTATTTATTGATTTATTTGTTAAAAACATTTTAATAACAATAAAAGTGTGATTTTATCCAAGTTCATTTATTAGGTGTGTTATTTTCTATTTGATATGAACATTTTTATTAAATAATTTTATTATAAAATTGCATACCATATTATGATATTAGTTTTTTTTTATATTATAATTATTGTTTATAATAAATAGTAATACTATGGAACTCAATAATGATAATTGATTCAATCACTTCAATTCATATTCATTTATAGCTCAAATGATTAGAGTACTTCTCATTCACATATGTAATAGGTTAAATCTCATCTTGGATACGAGCATGTGTGAGGAGTTTTCTCCATTTATTATAGAAGTCTTAAAATGATAAATATGTTAATTTTCGAGTCATGCATTATAATGGTAAAACTTATATAAGCCCAATTGATAGAAAAAAATGAAAGCCCAAGATAGCCCAAGTGGTGGGCCTATGTGTCAATCGAGTCCAAGCAAGACCCAAAGCCTAGAAGCCTATAACACTAGCTCTTAACTCCATTAGTGAGTGTTGACTGCATTCATTGAATGAATTCAAGTCGATTGTATCGTAAGCTTTTGATAAGAGTGACCAGTCAAGCAAGAATCTCTTCATTAAGCATAAGAGAGAAAATCAAGGGAACAAATCCCTTGGTTCTAGCAACCAAAGGAAGAGATTTTCAACTCTTTTTCTATTACTGTAACTCGGACAAAATTGCTCCAAGCACCTATACCCTCAAATACCCGACATTCTTAGACACCAACTAAGACCATCATCTACACTCCTTTAAGAAGGATAGTTGCCCTCTCATAGACAGTAACCTTGCATTCTGAGGCTCTTGCACAGCCATTCGACTCCTATAATCTCAGAAACTCCATTTCCTAACTCATTGAATGACATCGCACAATTATCGATTGTACGTTCTTCATTTTTATATTTCTTTCTTATTTCGAATTCTAACTTGAGCGTCAGAGTGTCTTCAGCCAGCATTATCGAGGTGTCAAGATTATGTATGCTTTGTTTATTTGACTTTTTTACAAGTTATTAGGTCTTATGAGGTTGATTATTGAAATGGAACTCTACGTCAACAATTGTAGATCTGATCCTCTACATACACACAGTGTTTAAGCTTAATAGATTTTAACAAATCTGTAGTATAATTAACTTTGAATTATATATATATAAGTCTGATATGTATTGATATGTCAATTAACAGTATTTACATCATAAATGGATTTTAGCATTATTGCATAAAGTATGTTTTACTCTAGTGTCTTATCTCATAAAAATTTTTGGGTACACCATTGCATCGTTCTACGAATGTCAATTATCATTCGTACTTTCTTTCTCAACCTTCTAGTTTCTCTTCTAATTCTCTTAGTATCCTTCTCTTTCTTCCAAATTTATTATTATCTTTCTCTCTTTAATTTCTAACTTTCATTCTCTTCCAATTCTCTCTATAATTTTCTCTTTATCTCTCTCAAACAAGACTCATTCCAACTCTTCTCTTGAGTCCAAGAGAATCCTATAACAACTCTAGTCTTTTTAATTATAATCTTATTAATCTCTTGGACAATTTAAAAAGACTATGAAGAATTACATGGTTACTTTATAATTTAATTTAATTTAAATAAGATTTTGCTCATTAGGTGTTGATTTATCTGAATTTTTCATTTGTTTCCTATGATTTTGCTTATTAGGTATTGTTATTTCAGGTTCAGTATACATTGGCTGTTGCTTTTTCCATTGTTTCTTTTAGTTTCCTTTTCTAATTGATTCTCTCTCTTGAATAATATTAATATTGTTTAAGATAGATATTTCATTCCTTTACAGCTAGTTTGATGGAATGTTATGACTGAAATTAGTTCATGTTTATTTTAGGCCCTATAAGTTCAATGTCACAACAACTTTTATAGGAGAGTTTTGCAATAAAAAGGTTCACCAGAGATTCCAGTTGGCAAATTAGATGATGTATAACAAGAACAAATGTAAGTGACAAATCAATATTTTAAGCAAAATGTTATGATTATTATGCCAATTTTATTGTCAAAAACTTGTACTTACATGTCCATTTGTACGTAAGAAAAGACAGTAGTAAGTACTATTTTTTATTTGTTTTACAAAAAATTGAAAATTTCAATTGTCAATTTTCTAAAACGTACTTTTTTTAAAAAAATATAATTCACCTATAACTTAATTCCCGCCTTTCAGTGTTAACATTTTTATTCTTTAGTCTTTACAATGCACAAAACAGTAAATATATTGTCTAAATCCCTGCTAAGGGCATTTTCATCTTTTTCATGATCTAATAAAATCCATTGTTAAATTAAAGGTAAATGACTAATGGCAATTAGGATGTGCATACAAAAGGGGTGTACATACAATTTTAGTGGGGTGGAAACATTGTCACTCTTTAGCCTAATACAACTTATGTTCATCCCAATTCTTATTCAAGCCCCCCAAAACATTTCCAAGTCCAAAACCTTATTTGAGCCCAAATACAGCCCAAACCTTTTAAGCCCGAAGTACTAGTTAACTTAAACGGATTTAAATTTTTAAATTAACAAATTAACGGTAGGAAAATATTTTATAAATTAAAAAGTATAAGTATGTCTATTTAGAAGAGATATAATAAATATTATCCTTTAAATTTGATGTTATAATTAATATGTTAACAAAAAGAGTAAAAGGATTAAAGAAAATAGAAAAAAAGCATGAAATGGAAACAATCAAGTTAGATTTAAAGATATTTGAATGATTAAACTTATCAATTATGAATTATTGAATAATAGTATTATAGTATCAACAATATTTCTTTAAATAAATATAATCTATATTTGGATAATCATAATTACTACTACACTTCAAATTAATGAGTGTATTAGGAAAAACACCAAAAGACATTAAATTTAGACATTAAATTTTTTAGTAATGTATCGTGCAATTAACATTATGATAAAAGGAAAAAAAAATGAAAAACTTAGTAAAATTTTATATTTAATAGATGAAATAAAATTATTACTTATGTATAATTTGAATAGAAATACAAATATAAAGAATAAAATACATACAATAAATTTGTAATAAATAATGTATTCTAACATCAAAAGAATTAGTAAGTAGAAAAAAATATATATCAATAAATTTTAAAATAAATATAATTTTTTAATTATATTTTTTTTTTTAAGGTGAGCCAGATACAGTCAAGCCTACTCTAGCCAGCACCTCCCTGCGTTTGGAAAGGGAAGCCATTGCCATTAAAACATAAAGTTGTTCCCAAGAGGTAAACCCCAATGAGGTTTGTGTAATTTGTTCATTAACAAATGGGTTTATAAAAATATTGAAACAATACATGAAAGATAGAATTTTTTTTATATATATACCTTAAAAATAGTTCTATTACGAAGAGGGTAAATAATCAACTATTTAAATTTTGTTTGAGAGAAAAAAAAAATACTTTTAATATATACATCTTCATCATTATAAGTTATAACATTAGAAAACACGAATATTACATCCATTTTTTTTAATTATACAAAAACTCTAAAATATATTTAAAAGATAAATACACTTAAAATATATCTAAAATCGATAAAATAAAACTCAATATGTATCTGAAAAAAAAAAACAAAACAAAACCAAAAACAAAAAGCAACTGTATTGTACCTGAATTCTCTGCCATACTATTGAATAGAAAAATTCCAGATACATATAAAATAAATGCAAAAACATATCATATAAATATACAAAAAAACAAAAACAAAAAAATGATTGAGAATAGAAGGAGAGTTTAGGACAGACAGCATAAATGAATTGAAACATGAGAAGAGACAAAACATGAAAAAATGTTGAGGCTGTCCCTGAATTAATAAATCTAGGCCGGGTGAAATTGAGTTCTCTTACAGATAAAAAAAACGAGAACCCATTTGGATCGGCCCTCAACAACAGGAAAATGGATGTATAAGACCTTTCTTCATTGTTATTGATAGCAAAACTGAAGTTGCTAGAATAAGAGATTGAATGAAAGGAGTTAAGGGGTTTTGTTTAATGCCCGCAGCGGCACTTGAACACTCGGCTCTCTCGCAAGGCAATGAGGAAACCCTAGTGCTTTTGCGCTGGTATTTATAGTAGGTGGGTTTCCTATGCATTCTCTATATTGCCCTTCTTCTGCTTTTTTAAAAAAAAAAAAAAAAAAAAAAAAAAAAAACCCACCTTTTTCACAGTCTTTGACATTTTTAATGTCTGGTCCATTAATATCTTTAGTCCATTCTTTTTTAAAAAATTCATCAGTTTAGGTGATATTTGTTTTTTGTTTTTTGTTTTTTTTTTTGTCTTAAATATTATTAGAACTTGTTAATTTAAGTAAGATTTTAATAAGTCTTAATGTTTAACATTTTGTAAGCTGTTTGTTTTTATTTTTCAGATTACTTAATGATAATTTAGAATAAGTTTTTGTTTTTTTTTAACATTTATAACCTTCCGTTATCATATTTTAAAATAATCTTCCAGTATGATTAATATTCCATCAAAATTAACTTCATAAGCATATAATTAAAATAATAATTATTTGAATTAATTGTAAATAATAATCAATTTAATAATAGGCTTTCACAAAAAAAAATAGTAAAATTTAAATTTTACGAAAATATAAAACAAGTTAAAAAAAAATTAAAAATATGTATATCTTTCAACATTAATGGAGGACAATCTCCTCCATTCTCAAGTGGTAGAAGGTAAGGAGGCTGCAACCTCCTCTCCAAATTGAATAAGAGGAGGTCATGCCTCCTCCCTTTAAAAGACAAGAAGGCTAGTTGATCTCCTCCCAATGACATAGGAAGTAGGTTGACCGGCCTTCTTCATTTATTAATTGATGACAAACAATAGCGATCTCCGGTCCTAGGTTTAGATTATGGGTTAGGGTTAGAGTAAGGGTTTGAATAGATTTTTTTTTTTTTTTTTTTGGTTAGGAACATTTTGATAAGAATATAATAAGAAGAGGTTAATTTAGGAAACTAAAGTATATTTATTAGTAATTTTTTTTTATTAAGCTTTAAGTAAGAAATTTTAATTATTTAAATAAGGTTTTTTTTAACTTCAATATAGATATAAGTTGAAAAAAATGTGTAAATCACTTAAATTAATATTTAAGTGAAAATAAGACTTATTAAATAAAAACAAACAACCTAAATTTCAATAGAATCAATTTAGATCTAGATTTGATACACCTAAACTTTTAACATGTTTTTATATTTCAATAAATTTTAAATTGAATACAGCCCTTTAAGATCTGCACAGGTGGATATCTCTAGTGCCCCATTAACTAGGAAAAAATTATCAACACTCTCAACAAATATCTTTTTCAATTGTTTTAGCTTCTCTTGGTCTTGAATATTGCATGTCAAGCATCAATTTTCCAAAATCCAAAATTCATGTCAATATAAAAAATGATCATGGTGCAGGGGTAGATCTCACTATTCATTGTAAATCTAAAGATGATCATCTTGGAAAGCATGCTTTACTGCCCAAGATCATCATCTTTGGATTTACAAAAGGTCATTGATAAGCATAATTTATTATTTTTATTACTCTTAAATATAGATTTATTAGTCCAATTTTCTGTTGATTTAATTTTAATTAATTGTGTTTTTGGTGAAACAGGAATAAAGAGAATTTATATGTTAAATGAGGACAAATTATAGTTTTTGTTAAGTCAAAATCCAAGTTAATTAAATATTCAAGTTCAAACCCAAAACATATCTCAAGCAATCAAGAAATTTGTTGAGACAAGGGAACGAAACACTTAGGAAAATGGCAAAATTGGAGCAAAAGAGGAAAAAAAACCCTCAAAAGGTTATTTTTGGTGCTTAAAAAAAGAAGCAAATCTATAGGAGGCACCTACTGAACAGTTTTGAAACAAAAGAAAGCAGAAAGAATAACAGCATCAATTGAAGCAAAACAGTCCAGCAATTTTGGAAGAAAAATAAGAATTTGAAGCGTATTCAAGAGAGCTGACAACAAGTGCTTGTAGGGGCTGAATTTTGGGAGATTTGGAAGCTATTTCATCTTGGATTTAGACCAAAATTGCAGCCAAAATTTCCACGTTGTGCTGGGTTTCAATTTATTTTTTTTCTTGTTATCAGTAAGACTGTTTAATTTTATTTTCAGTGGTGTAAAATGAAACCCTATTGACTTTGTAATGATTTTGTTATTCAAATATTATTCCCAATTTGATTTTTAATTTTTAAATAATTCTTTGTTTCATCAATTGATAAAATAAAATTGTTTTTCTTTAACTATCAGGTATTTTTGGTGGTTACAACATTATGTTATTAATTTAACTTTGGATTGAAAAGGTTTATATAAGATTTTTGATTATATGTTTTTCAAACATTTTACATGACACGACCCTATTCGAATACCTCTAACTCTGATCCGGTAGGTCATGCTGGGCACCCCAACGGATCCCTCTCAGACCCGACTCATCCAGCTAAGCGAAACCCATGGAGCGAACCCTAAACTCTCTGATACTTTCTAAAACATCGTTAGGTTGGTTTTCTTTAAAAACTGAAAACGCGTAAGAAATTTTTTTTATTATTATTTTGATTTTTAAACTCATTTTCTAACAAAATTTCGACAGCATAACGATTACATTTTTTACATTCCAGGAAAACCTGTTTACAAAAAAATCAACACTTCAACTATTTCAGCACCAACCCAACTTCTGATTGCCCGTAGGCCTCAAACATGCATTTAATTCTCAAATCAACTTAATAAAATTCAAAACACAATTTAATAAACCACATTTAAATCAAAATGACTTAAAAATAGTTACGAACAATTAAATTCAAATTACAATTTATTTATACACTTTAAAAAATAGTTACGAACAATTAAATTCAAATTACAATTTATTTATACACTTTAAAAAGAGATTTACATGAAAATATCATCGATGCAAAATAACTGCTCAAGTGATGTCGTGTCGCGCTGGCTCGCCTACTAGAGGTAACGCTACTGCTCGGCTACTTGCTGAGAGTACCTGAGGAGGTTTTTGTATAAAACAGAAAAATAATGAGTTAGAAGCTCAATGAGTGATAATTTATCTTTTCTTTGAAAATTTGATTTCAAAACGTCCTCCTCGGAAAACATTTGAAAACGATTCTTTGTTTCTTTAAATATTTCAAATCTGGGTTTCTCAAACTTAATATAAACATAAAAATTTATAAATGTGCAAGCATGGATTTAAATTCAAAACTCATAACTGAAAATCATAAATAGTTTGAATAATAATTATAAAATTTCTTTTCTCTCAAATCTATTTTTTTTTTTAAACTATTTCTTGATATCTTTCAAAATTACCATAGTACCCCTAACTCTAGGGTCACGTGGCAATTTTGAACTAACATCAACCGTGACAACTCTGCTCTGAGACATCTCGCAGCTATGTGTAGAATTTCCCAACGCTAACCATAACACGCAAAACACTACCCTACATCAGCAAAGGCGACTCGATTGACAGACTCGAACACTTGTCTCTCCAAGTTAGTGATTTATCCCTCCCCAAGATTATGCCAACTGATATGGGATAGACCAGCCAGGTCTAATCTGATCTGAAAATCTCTGAGAGTATACTAATGGTTTTGAAACACTTTTCTTTTCTTTTCTCAATTCAAACTGAAAAATTTAGTTTCTGAAATTTCTTTTCAACAATCATATATATGCATATAAGTCAAAATTCTCATCTTAAGCAAAACTCATGCTCATATCAATGCATTTAAAATAAATTCAAGCAATTACTTATCAAATCAAATTTAATAATTTGAAATACTTTTAAAATCTTTAAATAAAACTCGCTCACAAAATTGGTAGTTGTAAATGGTGCGTACGGAGCCCTTACTTCTCTCGCCTTTATTCTCGAGCGCCCTCATCACCTACACAATATATGGATACGTAAATTTTCATTCGCGTCAACTTCTGGAAACTTGAAATAACTAAAATTACACAATCGCCCTTCAAACTAGTTTATTGCGCGATTCGATTTCTCTTTAAATTTTCACTATTTTCTTGGGTTCCTAAGCTCCCAATAGACATTAATTTACTTATTTATCAACTCATTCTTCACTCAAAACCAACCAATAACGAATCGTAACAAAATCCGCTTTAAAATCAACTTAATCAACAACAAAATCATCAACTTCAAACTTAGACAACTCACCCGATTTCTTCCCCACAAAATCACCTTTTTCCTCTTCGCGTTGAGCTCGATTTAGGGTTGTTTTGGTGGCGAAAATGGACTAGTTCAGGCTGGATCTCCTCCCTCTTTCTTCTTCTCCGTGTGAGCTTCTCTTCCCCGGCTGGATTCTCTCTTCTTCTTCTCCGATCTACTGCCTCTGTTCTGGTTCTGTTTTAGTTGCATTTGGATCTGATCTCGAGCTGAAAATGGCGTCGGTTAGAGCTGGTTTGGGCTGGGTTTTCTTTTCCTCCTTCTTATTTCTTCCTCTCTCGCTCTCTCCGTCTTGATAGGTCACGGTTTTGCCGTCAGCCCTGTCGTCGATCGCGTCTGGTTTGGCTGGAGCAACTCATCGTCGGCTATCCTACACGTTTCTCACTCCGCTTCGATCGAGTTCGGTTCGTGCTTAAGCCAGGTTCTACAGGTCGTGCACGTCGGCAGCTCCTCGTCTTTGTCGTCGTCGGTCTAATTCGTCTTTGAGCTATCTTGGTCGGCTTCGGGTCGTGCGTGGAGTACTAGTTCGACAAGCTTCATAGTGTCGGGATGGGCTGGTGATCAGTGTCGTCAGCTTCGGGTTCTTCTTCTTCTTCTTCTTCTTCTTCTTCTTCTTCTTTCTTATCTATTCTTTCTTTTTTGCTTTTGTTTTCAGCGACAGTCATTGTGCTGATTTTGTTTTGTGATTAAATTTCACATTTTGATTTCTTGTTTTCCTCTACAAACAACTCTAAAAATACCAGTCACATCCCTTGAAAATTTCGTTCTCATTCTTAGCTTTTAACTAAATTTTACTTTGACCATAAATATCAAATCTTTTCTTCGATTTAGTCCCTTATCACATTAAATAATTACTCGATTTCATTTACCATTTTACCCTTCCATTCAATCTCCAATCGAGTTTAATTTAATCCCTAAGGGTTTCCTATACCCTTAGGCGCTTCCGTAAACCATTTAGGGTCTCTAATCGTTATTTAGAGACTTTTCCAGCAAAATCCGTAGAATTACAATAGAGAGCTTACATTACATATATAAATATATATATATATTTATATAAGATTATTTGTCAAAACCAACGTATTATTAAAAAGAGCAAAATACACGAAACCGTGCAACCCCCCCACCCTTTGGTTCAAGTAGTCTTTTAATCAGGTGAAGTTAAAGTTTTGTTTTTGTAACAAAATAACCCTATGCCGTTAGTGCGCGTTAGTTTGATGAAGGGCATTTACGTCATTTTATTTGAGTCGATTGATAAAAATAATTAAAACTGAAAATTAAAAAAAAAAAAAAAAATCTTCATCTTCAACCTTTGAAGATCTGAGCAGATTTTCAAATCTAAAAAGCACACTCAACCTTAAACACACTCAATCTCTAAATCTTCCTCCACTCCATCTCCATCGCACCCCCAAAGCACAAACGCACCTCTATCGTCTCCCAATGGTGGCATACTGTCTCTCTTTACACCAAACAAACCAGCACCAACGTCTCTCGCATCCTCCTTATCGCCAACGAGTATGCCACCACATATTTCAATGGCAAGCAGCACATATGCCTCTCCATCCAGCAAATCATGTCCATCATTGTCAGGTCCGAAACCCAACTACAAAGGGTTCAACAAAACATCATACCCAACTACATAAATGGGTCCAAAATCAACACCAAACCAAAAACAAATAACATCATCACCATTTAATCACATCAAAATCGGGATCTCCAAGGCATGGGGATCTCGATGGAGACCCAAACTCTGGTTCTCCATTCTCGATGGAAACCCATTTGGCTTATCACAAAGATAAAGGCTAGTCTCCATCTCTACGATTGAAAACAAAGCTAGGTCCTAATCGCAAATGAAGACCCGACCAGATGACTTTCGTTTCCTTATCTTCTTATTGATTCTGTTAGTTAACTCAGTCAAAGCCATATCTCAGTGTGTTTTGAAGGTTTCAAATTTTGGCTTTGGTTTCCCTCACTTAGTCTCTAATTTGCTCTCAATTCTTCAAGCCTTGGATTTCTCTAGGTTCTAGTCTATTTTCTCCAGTCCCCGGTTCTTGTTTGCAAGGCTTCTTTATGTGCAATTTGGACCTTACTAGAAAAACTCAATGGGAAAAACCCGATAAGAAAAGAAGAGCATCTACCCCTAAGGTCACTAGTTTAATTTTATCGTGTTTATTTTGTTTGTTTAATTGATCACTTTAGAAACATATTTATAAGATTGTGTGGTGAGAATATAAATCGCATGCTAAACTGGCATATTTTTTGTTTGCAATAATCAGTTGCTTACAAACTAATTGAGAGATATTAATTCACAGATATCTAGGATAGACGCCATGTTTTAGGATTTGTATGACATTTATATTCTTTTAGTTCTTAATAAGTTTCAATTATTAAATCTAAGTAGACACCAGACTAGATTATAATTAGGAATACAGATATCTACAGAGACGCCTTGTGATTTACATACAATCTAACAAAGAATTAATGTAGGACCCCAAACATTCATTTTTATGATTAACAGTGAATTTATGGATGAATAGTAACATTTTCGACTGAATAGTATCTTTGGATGAATAGTATCCGATGAATAGTAAAATTTTGAGACGGACCTCGGAAAATCAAAAATATTTAGAATGGTTAGTAGGACCTAATAAAACTGAAACGGAGTAAAAATGAATCCGTTTGGGTAGTTTCTAAATATTCCGAAAGTTACCCGATGAAAACGCCCTTACGGACAGAATTGTGAATACTGTTGACCTAAACTCCGTTTGAATTTTTTTCGAAGCCATGGAATGAACCTTAAGATATCTAATTAGAGTATTGTAAATTCAATTTGATGAATGGGTGATCATAGAATTAATTTGGAATTTATTTCAGAATGAATTGTATTAATTTTTAACGTTAAGGGTATAAATGAGATTTTATGATATTAAACTCATTCTGAAAGCACAGTCCATGTGATTATTGATGGACCAATGGTGGATTAACACCTAATAATCATCTTTTGACTAAATTTGTGGTTGAGATTAATTAGAATTGATTAAAGATAATTGAATGGATAATTATGAGTGATTATGGACAAATTGGATTAAAACAACTCACTAAGGACTTGATGGTCATTTCCATGATTTTAAAGGGGCAAGATGAGATTGTGAAGGAGCTATAAAAAGGGATTGTGACCAGCCAAATGAAAGAAAGGAAACCAAAGCATTCGGACAAGCAAAGGGGAACCAAGAAACCAAAGAAAAGTGAGGGGTGTGGAGCCCCGTGTGTGCAGCTGTGGAAGAGACCAAGAGAGCGACTGATCCGAGGCGATTTTCACCAAGTTTTCGACCATCCTAGCTTCAAGAATCATTAAGGAAAACAAGGTAAGTTAGTTGGTTGAATTTATAGTTAAATTGATAGGGGTTTTGATGAGTTTTTGTGGGCTTTGTTAAAGATGGTGGTTGATGGACGAAGTGATGTTGTTTGTGGGTTATTTGAAGGTTGTTTATCATGATTTTAAGCTTAGAATTGAATTAGAATGTGATATGAGTTTGGTTGGATTTTATTAGTGTGTTGAATGTTAGAGTTTGAATGGATGATGATGATAATTGATGGGTTTAATTGATTTTAGTTTATTGAATGTTAGATGTGTTGTATTAGTAGTGATTTGTGTGATTTAATTGAAGAAAAATGAAATGAATGATTGTGTGTGTATGGAGGTAGTGGACGGCAAAATGGGTGCCTAGTGTGGGTGTTGGATTTTAATGTGTGTAAGAGTTTTGGTTGATGAATTAATTGGTCTGGAGACAATTGATGGAAGAAGTTTTAATTAATTGGATGAATTGATATGAAATTTAATTTTAGTTAGGTTGAAGGGCACCTTGAATTTTAATTGAATTCATGTGATACCATAGGGTATTAAAGTGTTTGAATGTATATGATGTTGAATAAACACCAATGGAATGGAAAGAAATGGAAATTAGAAAGTGTTGGATGAATTAGTAATGGATTTAGTTTTGATGTAATTGAAGTTTAGTTAAGGAAATGTGAATTTATTTTAATTATGGAATGGACATGTTATTGATGGATTTTTGGACCAAAAATGGTGGTTTATAGGTGTTCAAATTGAGCAAAAAAAAAAAAGCTAAAAAGGGGAGGATTGATTAGCCACTAAGTAATCAAAAATTGTGAGTGCAAAATTATATTTTTACCATATTATGTTAAAGTTGTTTTGATTGTGAAATAATTCAATTATTTCATGTTGTTATGGAAACTATTACGTGATTTAAATGTTCCATTTTCATTTGAATATGTTACGGTTTATGCATGAAAAATATATGCAATGAAATGTGAATTGTATGCCATTCAAAATGAAATATGGTTATTATGAGCAAGTGAAATAAATGAATTTTAATTATGAGTGGCATAAAGAAGTTATTAGATTTTCAAACCCAATGGATTACACTATTTGTTATAGAATTGACGGTATTTGAAAATATATATTTGTTTAGACCCAATCGGAATACTCCTACATATATGGCAAGTCATGGGATAGGTTGTCACTAACTCTGGAGGGAATTGAGTCTGTCAGTCGAGCCGCGTCGCCAAATATATGCAAGAGGTATTATTTCACTTCACGCTTGCACTATGGATTTAATCTGCAGCGCGTTGGTGGGATGTCTTCTATATATGCTAGAACCTGTGAAGAACGCTGGGTGTGAAGCACTAATGGCTGTCACTAGTGCTGGGGATAGTGGTTCGTCCTGCCCAGTACGTGTGACCATTATCTATATGCTTCCGGAAATCCATTAGCGGTTTTGAAATTATATGAAATTCTGTTATATCTGAAATTGTTTTCAAAATCTGTTATATATGAAATTTTATGAAAATTTCTGAAATTGATCATCATTTTAACATAATGTGTCTTTGCTAGTTCTGAAATTTATTATTTTTGGAATCTAAAATTTGTTATTATCGACTTTAAATTTATAGTTCTGAAAACTGTAAAAAATAGAAATTTTTATAAATATTTTAGGGAGGTTACCCTTTTAGAAAAGAATTTAAATTAGAAAACATTGCACTCACTAAGCTTTCGTAGCTCACATTTTATAAATTTTTGTTAAAAAACCTCCCCAGGCGCAGTTCTAGCCGAGAGGATACACGTTCACCTTCATCATAATGAAAGTGGCTGAAGAAATAAAATTTTTGTGAATGTATAAGTGGTAAAGCACAAAAGAATATATGAACTTTATTTTTGTGAATGTATATCTGAAATTGTAAATTATTATTCGATTGTAAAGTTCTAGATTTGTAAAGAAATTTTTATTTTTAAGTTGATATTAAATTGATTTTATTTTATTTTCTTAGAAATTGTGACTAAGGATTGCCATTGAATTGGACCTGAGGTCCAATTAGAAGTTGAGAAAATATGTGAAACTTTAAAAGTGTAAATTTTGATTTACAGAATGATTTTGTAAATTTTGGCAATCCCAAAAAACAGAGGAAACTCTGCTGAAATTTTTAAGAAATTTTAAACTATAGAAAACAAATTTTAACAAATTTTAAATTTCTTTGAATTATGATGATTTTCAATTCTAGACTTTGCTCCTCGGATTCCCAGTTAGATGTAGTGGAATAGAATCTAGAGGGATTTCGTGGGGTGCCAGGCGGGCACCTGGGCCCCGTAAAGGGAAAGGCGGGACGGGTCCCGTCAATTAATACGACATGCAATATGACCATTACCTTATTGTGAATGTCTTCATCATGCATTATCATGAATTTGTTTTATTAATCTTTTTAACAAATTGAATGATTGTTTAGTGGTGGATAGAATGTCTTAACTAAACTTTTATTATTGATCTTTTTTATTTTAATTTTCTGTCCTAATGTAATTTAAGTTTAATTCAAACCCAAAATTATTTAATTTACTTGCCTTTAGTTTAGGTCTTAAACAAACTTAGAAATAAAATAAATTAAAATTTCTCATGGGATTGACCCTTACTTGTCTACTATATTTGATAAACTATTTGTGTACTTGCAATATTTTAAAATTTGATTTATTAAAAAATTAATCAATAAGTTTTTGGCTCTAACAAGGCTGGCCACGGGCTGACAGCACCACTATATGGCTGGACGCGCCCCCCAAATGCGCCCTGACATCATCGGACTCGATTTTCGTTTTAAGCGAGATACGAATTTTTATGTCAAGCAACACTTGTCTACGCTAGCTTACGCCACATGGCTACCTCTGATTAGGACACGTTTCCTCACGCGAGTAAGCCACGTTTAGTTTCTCATCCAACCACACTTTGCGATCTGATTGGCCTACGTGTCATACCATCTGCAAGCATTGTGACACACATCTCAGTCTAGTGCACGCGTCTTGTGCACAAACTACCACATGTTGCTCTCTCATTAGCACATGTGTCTTCGTACAAGCCATCCATAATCAGTCATCCACACGTCCTACAAATAGCGGCCCATGCATTATACTTGCAGTCATCGACACGGTGCATATGTGGTGATGACCTATTGCCTATGTGTCACCCGTGTGGCGCTTGCATGGCACCTATGTGGTCAGGGCTTTACAGCCCTGCGCATCACGTGGCAGCCCGGGGCGTGTAATACACGCAGCTCCATGTCGATATTATCTAGCGTTCGAAGCACCAGCGGTGTTTCTATAATTTCATTTCGGTTCCATGTTTGCCCATAGTTGTCAATTTTGGGGTGGGGTGTACTAGACATTCCTAATTCAAGAGTGGGATTCAATAAAACCTAAGAAATTAAAAATAGGATTTTAGAACGAAAATAGGCTTCTATCCTCATCTTATTTCAATATGTTCTCACTCATTTTACCATGAAATTTTTTGCAATTCAAAGTTCTGCAAAGTCATCTCAAAGTCTAGTTTTTAACAAAATTCGAATCACACAAAACAGACGTCTAACGAATGAGAGATCATGCCTACAAGTTTTGGATTTCATATGTGTACTTTTTAAATTTTCAACCAAAATTTAGTTTTAAAGCATGTTTAATCATATAAACTTGATAAATGACCAGCAAACAATCCAAGATAGGCTTTGGTACCAATGAAAACTATTCAAGCAGTATTAAATTCATCAAGAAACACAAAAAAGGGTACCCGTTTCGTGCAGCAAAAACTCTTCTGGATCCCGGATTATTCAACTGGTCGGATTTCAATCACAAAAACGAAAAAGAACCTCAAATCACACTATGATTTGCCTTGCTAAAACACTAGATTTTTCTCTGTTCTCTCCCTATTTCTATGTGTTTGCTTTGTTTGTGTTTTGAATGTATAAAAAAATGATTTTTCATTAGTTTTTTTTTTCTTGTAAAACTAACTCCTTTATATAAATATAAGCTAGTGATTGTAAATAACTGCTTTAGTAGTTAGACATTCCAATCCAAGCCCTTTTGGATTTTGGGATTGGGTCTGGGTCATCTTGGATAGACCTAACCCATGACCTAAATAACTCAACAAGCATATATGCATATACATGGATCTTGTGATTCTTTAGTAGGATATTATCGAAAGCTGGTTGTTTGTATATATCCACACAACTATATTCTTCATCATTTTTCAACTATACATATAAATGCGTAATTTAAAATTAATTTTATATCTCTATCATTATAATATATAGATTTCTTTTTTTTTTTTTTTAAGTTTAAGTTTGAAAACATATACAAAATCGAATCATATGCTAAATAAGTTGTACTTATCATTACAGTCGCAACAGAAAACTTAATTATGTTAAATATATATATATATATATATATTTATATTAATCTAGAAGATACTTGGAATGTTTTTGTCTATGCAATTTGTTTGCACCTTCAAATCCACAATAGCTCAAATTAAGATGCATAATTATTATTGAATAAGCATGTTTGTTGTATACTACCTAATTTTTGAAAATGTTTTGATTAATCTGTAGGACCCCAAACTTTCATTTTATGATTAACAGTGAATTTACGGATGAATAGTAATATTTTCGGATAAATAGTACCCTCGATGAATAGTGAAATTTTGAGACGGACCCCGAAAAATAAAAAATATTTAGAATAGTTAGTATGACTCAATAAAACTGAAACAGAGTTAAAATGAGTCAGTTTGGGTAGTTTTTAAAGGTTCCGAAAGTTACTCGACAAAAACGCCCTTACGGCCAGGATTGTGAATACTGTTGACCTAAACTCCGTTTGAATTTTTTTCGAAGCTATAGATTGAATCCTAAGAGACCTAATTAGAGTATTGTAAAGTCAATTTGATGAATGTGTGATCATAGAATTAATTTGGAATTTATTTCGGAATGAATTGTATTAATTTTTAATGTTAAGGGTATAAATGAGATTTTATGATATTAAACCCATTCTAAAAGCATAATCCATGTAATTATTGATGGACCAATGATGGATTAACACCTTTGACTAAATTTGTGGTTGAAATTAATTAAAATTGATTAAAGAGAATTAGATGGATAATTGTGAAAGTTTATGGCCAATTGGAATAAAACAACCACTACAAAAAAAAGGCTGGCCAAATGCCGTTGGTAACGATAGAATACCGTTGAAAATACTCTATTTCGACGGTAAATGGCCATCCAACGTCGTCTTAAAAAGTGTTGTCGAAAATATTACATTATCAACCAACCATCGAAAATTATACTATTTGCGATACTCAGAGGCCGTCGATTATATTTTCAATTTCATCGAAGAAACCTTTTGAAATTTTGACCAAAACATCTTCGATAACATCTGGTCGTCGAAAATATGTGTTTCATTGAAAGACGAACGGTCGAAAATATTATTTTCAGTCGTCGAAAAGAAGTTGACCAGACACTTTCAACCTTCGAAAAAATTAAGATTTACAACAAAAAATAGCCGTCAATATTGTCTCACTATATAAATATTTTTGTCGATGATGTGAAAACCGTCGAAAATAATATTAATCCATTTTTTTTTTATATTTTACACCTTTTTTAATTACCATGTTGTAGTTCAATTGTTGGTTAATATTATCATCAATAAAACTAAAAATAATCAAACTAATTAACAAATTTAGCAAAATATTAATTTGCCATAACCAAACTAAACAAAAGTAACACAATAGAGTACATATATATAGTAGGTGTAACATTTAGTAGATGTGGAATTTGCAAAACACAAAAGAGATATTACTGAAAGGGGGAAACTTCATTTTAGTCCCTAAGGTTTCGCGAAATATCAAAATTTTAAGCATCTATTGAAAACAATTTTTTCATCCCCAATTTTTCCAAAACTCTTCAAAAAGGTCCAAATCGTTGGTCAATTGACAGTCAACGGTGACAGATTGTTTGGATGGGAAGGGCAAAATGGTCTTTTTATAAAAAGGATAAATTAATTTAAATAATTTATTATATACATAAAATTAATTTTATAAAATAAATAAAAATAATAAATAATAAATCAAAAGTGGAGATCCATCAGATTGGATCTCCACCGTCCATCCAATCATGGATGGACAGTGGAGATCCAATCTGGTGGATCTCCACCATCTTCAACAAACCAACATTCAAACCCTTTACCAACATCATCAACAACCAACTTCATCAACATCATCAACAACCCCACAGACTACAACATTATCAAGACCATCACAGCATCATAAAAAACATCTCCCACAACAACAACATCAACAACACAACAACAACATCAACAACAACATTAAGAAATAAAAATCAAAACTGTTTATAAAAAAAAAAAAAAATGGAAACAGGGGGTTGATGATGAACCCAGATGAAGCTCCTTATCTGGGTTCGATCGAACACAGCTGAGGACCTTCATCTAGGTTCAACGAACCCAGATAAAGCAGCTGGAACTTCGTCTAAGTTCGACGAAGAGTGTCTCCGTCTAGGTTCGATCGAACCCAGACGAAGCCCCTCTGTCTGGGTTCGATCGAACCTAGACAAAGAGGAGCCTCTCCAGATCGAACCCAGACGGAGAGGCTTTGTCTCGGTTAGTTAGAGACAGATGGAGGATGGATCTCAGCAGAAGAAGAAGGAGAAGGGACGGAGGCGTCGGAGAGGCGGAGGAGGCGGAGGAGATGGCGAAGTATGATTTTTTTTCCTAAAATCTTTTTTTTGTGTTAAATTTTTGTTTAATTTAAACAAAAAAATAATAAGATTTTTTTAAAAAAATATATAATTATGGTATACGTGTCAGTTTGTTATTGGTCAAATATTATGTAATATTCTAATTGTATTAAGGATAAAATGGTTATTTTAAGTTATGAGGGGTAATTGAGTCTTTTTATGTTTTTTGTTTAGTTTGACTGTCAGTTGACCAACGATTTGGACCATTTTGAAGAGTTTTGGAAAAGTTAGGGATGAAAAAAGCTATTTCCAATAGATGTTTGAAATTTTGTTATTTCGCGAAACCTTAGGGACTAAAATGAAGTTTCCCCTTACTGAAAGAAGGTTGTAGTTCTAATATACAAAACTTTATCAATCAATGAATACCAAAAAACCTATTATCCAGCTCTGAATTCTGGTATTCTATAGTTGATTAATCATCATACATTGTGTTCCTCATTCTTATCCGATAAAACATTATCCTATACAAAATTTAATAATAGTAAGTAATCTAAGAAAAACAATCTTCATTATCATCAAATATTTAAAGATGTAAACCAAAAGAAAAAAAACAAGTATGGAGAATTAATTTGATAATAGCTTAAACAACGTAATAACTTGTCAACCAAAGAATAATATGATCAAGCGTCTGACATTCACTTCTACAAGGTCACTAATATGCACAATGACAACATCAATTTGACTATCACTGATCCTACATAGGAAGTTATCAAAACAATTCAAAAAGTATAAGGAAATAACTTGAAAAAAATAAAACCACAAAACTACATAAAATAAATAAAAAAGATGTAAATGTATTGTTTTTTATTGTAGCCTTTGAAGAAAAGATAAGTGAATATATTGTTAAAATCAAATTTCTCAACCACAAGTCAAAACAAGAATTTATGTGGCAGTGTCTAATGATGAACAGATGGCAGAAACTTATGAGGATTATGACTTGCCATTAGATTTCAATGAAAACTTGAATGATTCATTTGACAAACACAAGGATGGAGACTTGCATAATTGTTTTACATTTAAGCAGAATATAAACTATGGCAAAGGTTTGACTACAAGCTCAGATAATAGTTCTACTCAAATAAAGGATATAAAAAGTGAGCATAGGCACCTAGAGAAGGTTACAAGAATTGAAAACAATTACAACATAGATAATAATCAAAACGTTACTGGCTTAAAATCTCAATCAATGAATGCAGTACTCAATATAACTAGACCATTAAACATTTATAATAATCAACTATAAAAATTACAATTCATATTTTTCTCCACCAGAAAATGTAATTCTTTTTTGTCGAAAACCACTTAATCAACAAAAAAGGCATATAATTGATTAAATGGATAGTCTATGCTTTCAAACAATCATTATTATATTAATTCAGATCTACAGAAGGAGTAAATCAATCCTTTGCTTGAGTTGTAGAAATCATTAAAAGGAAAAAAATGGATAGTAAGAGGAAGGAGACAATCACCTACAGTGACAAACTAGCGATGGTATTGCATGCGCTTGCGGGTGCAGCCGCATGGCTTCTTCTTCTTGTATTGCTTTGCTATTTTGGGAGTTTGATACATTGACAACAAAAGCTGCTTGTTGTGAAAGAGATCTAACCAGTATAAATCGATTAAGAGTAATAAAAGCAGAGGACCTTTATTGAAGAACTAAAATGAAAACACCTTGTTTTGATGGGTAGAAGTTAGGTAACATCTTGGATTACAATTCCATGAGCTCCTTGATGTTCTTCTTGCGCCCAAATTGAGAGCAGCTAACGGCAACATATGTACATGTATATCACAGCAAACGAAAATCAAATACATAGCATTCACATTCCAAGAGAATACTAATTCTAAAATAACAAAGAGGAGAATCACAATAAGAATTTGCATCTAAATATACTATAGTCCAATAGTCCTCTCTAACTATATTAAGCAGCCAAACATAAACCAAATTTCATTCAAAATACAAGTACTAACCAAGTACAGAACAAATTGAAAATTAAAGTGATAATGTCGTGTGACAAAAAAAAAATGAGGGTACCTTCAATACAAGGAGGTAGTAGGTCTCCTGTCTCAGTACTCTCATCGTGTTGAATAATAGTGTTAATGGCATCATTTGTTCACTCGTAAAGTGTTTTAAGTCCATGTATTCAGCCTATGATAGAGTTGTAATGCAAGATTTGACCTTGATAAAGCAACAAAACAAAATCCAAAAACATATAAAATAAAAAAAACTCTGCTTGTTTGTAGAGTATATGCTTGAGATATTTATAGTTTCTATACGTATTAAAAATACTCGACATTTGTTTTTTCTTTTTTCCTTTTCTTTTCTTTTCTTTTGGCTCGACATACTATTCCATTCAAATGAATTTCAAGTATATTTGGAAATCACTTTAGTTGACATTATAATTATAAAAGATTAATAATGTAAGATGAAAATATAAATACAATACTAGTGGTTGCCTGCACAATGAAAATGGCTTTTCTATAATTAGGCAAAGTATGAGCCGCAAGAAGATTTGAAATTAGGCAATTGCAAGTTAATATAATCTCAAACATATAAGTGAAGTTCAAAAATTTGTTTACTAGATTATTCCCTAAGGAGTCTAACTCTGCAATTAACTATCAAATAGTGGAAGTGGTGGCAAGCAAGCACAAAGCTAACGAACAAAAACGAACTCCATGCAAAATTCTACATAATTGCTAACCATGATAGGCCACTCCATTGTAATTTTCTATTGCTAACCACGACAGACCACTACCTCCTGAGACTTGCTAGTATGCTTCTATATTATATTTAGTGTTTTATAATGTAGTATTTTGCTGTACTTTTGGGAAAACCTTTATGTGACAATCCTACCATATTATTTATGGATCCATTTAATTAAATCACATTGTGTTATGAAAAAATAAAATATAATTAGATAAAAAGTAAAATATAGTTGCAATATAACAATTTTATTTGGGTTGTTTCAACAAGATTGTCATCACATACACAATCAACCCATAGATTTTTCCCACATGATTACCATCTCTTGAAAAATATGACCATCTCTCTCAGGCATTTCATCAAACAGCCCCCTTGCATCTTTCAAATTCCCCCATATATCCAACTAATACCTTATAGGACACAAACATACACATACATTTCAACTATCCACCAATAAAAACACAATCTTTATCTCAAAAATCACCAAAAACCAAAAAAGCTAGAAGCTGAAAACTGAAAATGGAATGAAAAAAAATTCAGAAAAAGGAAAAACTGAAATGTATACACACCTAACCGCGAGGCTCCACGGCGTCGAACGGAGTCGGATGGGGTCGTGTTCACTGTGGAGGAGACAGAATGGTGTTTGCCGTACTGCAGTAGCGAAAGGGACAGCGGGTGGGTGCGTCAGTGAAACGGACAGCGGGTGGGTGTGACAGAGAAAGGAGCTGCACCAAAAGAAGGGAGACAGAGAGGTAGAAGAGAAGATAGCCAGAAGTTGAGAACTTTGTTTAGAGATAAGGTTTTCTAAAGGTTTGTTTATATATAAGCTAAAAACTACGTAGTTTTGAGTTTTATTATTTTAAAATTTTAATTATTAAATTAAAATAACCCATCTATGAATTAACTATGATAGTAAGTAATAAATTCATAACAAATTTAAATTTAAAAAAAAATCATAACAAATTAAATAAATCTAAAATTAATAAATACTTTATTACTATAAAATAGTAAATATATAATTAAACCATTAATATTGGTGATATATAACCACCTACAAGATAATACTCACATAAATTAATTATGGTGTAATAAAAAGTTATAGATAGAATATGGAGGGCTAATTATTAAACTACATATTTTTATAATATTTTTCAAAGTTCGTGACAATAAAAAATAGTTATTAACAAAAAGTTTACCATTTTTGAGAGACAATTACATGTTGTCCGTGCTATAATTGGCACTAGCATTTGCCATCAAGCAATAAACCATTTTCGACGGCTACCTACCCTCGAAAAAAATATGAATAGAATTTACATTATTTTCGACAGTACTTTTCAAATTCGTCGATGATTCACTTGACGCAAAACATTTCCACTAAAATTAAATAATTTTTCAACCACTTTTTAGATTATTTTTTATGGTTCATAATCATCAATAATAGTAGAACTAAAATTTTTACCATTTTTGAGGGTTTATCTACCCTTGAAAAAAGTATGAATAAAATTTTCATTATTTTCGACGGTAATTTTTAATGTCGTCGATGATTCACTTGACGCAAACTATTTATGCCAAAATGAAATACTTTTTCGACTATATTTTAGATTATTTTCAATGGTTACGAATCATTGGTAATAGAAGAAACAAAATTTTTATTATTTTCGACGGTAGTAGATTAGCCGTTGGTAATAGTATTGGCGCCAATATACCCTCCAAAAACCAATATATTTCCAACGGTATTATGATGAGTTTCAACAAGATTTTGCCCCTCGAAAATACAGTACTTCTATTTGCAAGGTTAGTGACGACCTTTAAATTGGGTATCGAAAATGAAGTATTAGTGACAGTATTATGGGCTGTTGAAAATAGTTGGTCACTGATAGCCATTTTTTTTGTAGTGAACTCATTAGGGTTGATGTGTGATTTTTAAAATGTTAAAGGGGCAAGATGAGATTGTAAGAGAGCTATAAAAAGGGGTGTTGACCAGCCAAATGAAGAGCAAAACATAAGCATTCAGGAGAAAAAAAAAAAAAAAACAGAACTGAAAAAGGAAAAAAAAGAAAAAAAAAGAGAAGAGAAGGAAAAGAAACGGTAGAAGAAGAAGAAGAAATAAGATGTGAGCTACTGGTTTGGGGTGATTTCTCTCAAGCTTTTCATCCTCTTAGCTCCAAGAATCATCAAGGAAAATAAGGTGAGTTAGTTGGTTGAATTTAGAGTTGATTTAAAGTGATTTTGATGAGTTTTTTTGGGTTTTGCTGAAGATTGTGGTTGATGGATGAGTGATGTTGTTGGTGAGACATTTGAAGGTTGTTTATCATGATTCTAAGCTTAGAATTGAATTAGAATATGATATGAGTTTGGTTGGATTTTGTTAGTGTGTTGCAGGTTAGAGTTTGAATGGATGATGATGATAATTGATGGGTTTAATTGATTTTAGTTTATTGAATGTTAGATGAGTTAGATTGATGGTGATTTGTGTGATTTAATTGAAGAAAAATGAAATGAATGATTGTGTGTGTGTGGAGGTAGTGTATGGAAAGTATGGATGCCTAGTATGGGTGTTGGATTTTAATGTGTTTAAGGGTTTTGGTTGATGAATAAATTGGTATGCAGATAATTGATGGAAGAAGTTTTAATTAAATGGATGAATTGGTATGAAACTTAATTTTGTTAGGTTGAAGGGCAACTTGAATTTTTATTGAATTCATGAGATACCATAGGGTATTAAAGTGTTTAAATGTGTAAGATGTTGAATGGAAACTAATGGAATGAAAATAAATGAAATTGGATGAAGTTGGTGGTGAAAATAATTAATGGAATGAGATTGGAAATGAATATGGTAATTTGTTTATTTGATAAGGTGATGTTAAATTTTCGAGTTGGTGTTGATGAGTTTCCATGATTATATGATGGGTTTTAAGTGTAAAATTAGTTTAGTCGAAAGGTCATTAAAATTTAAAATGCAAAATGGTGTAGGTGGGATCGAAGCGGCGAATCGAATCAGTGTTTGGACGACCGTAAAATCAATCGTGAGTGTCTTTTAAAAATTGTTTTTGAAAGTTTAATTTCTAATCAAATGTATTTTATATGTTATGCTTTTAAATTCATACGTGCGTTATCGTATATGAAATTTAAGTAAATGAGTTTTATATGATATACAAAATTTAAATATGTGAATCAATTATTCTGCTGCTTTAATTTTATTTTCGAGATTTTAGTTTATGGAAATTATTTTATACAGTTTATAAACAATAAGCAGCAGGATTAGAAACCGAAAGTTTTAGGCCTATAATACACCCTTAGGGTAATACAGGATGTTGCTGATCAGAGCATCCTAATGTGCATGGCAGGGTCGGGGGCATTTTTGTATTAAACATACCTGTTAAGATTGGAATGTGTCCGTTAGTCAGTCCAGTGCGCCCTCTGCACGTCTTGGGTATATATTGAGTTAGTGAGCTAGCTTTTACGTGGTGATATAGGAATTCCACTACGTAAATCGGTATGGTGGTTTGAGCGATGTAAGAATTCCGTTCTACCACCCGATATGGCCTGAGCAATATAGGAATTTCGTTCCACCTTATCTACCCAAGGTATTGTCAGGATGGCCCACCGGTGGTTGGTTGTTTTGGCCTACAGATTGTTTTCAGAAAATAACGCCACCACCATTTCCAGTTTCAGTAAAAAAAAGAAGTTGAAATTTTTATGATTCACACTATATGTTTAATTTTTAAAAGCATAAATTTTATATAACAGCATTAAATGATTTTAGCATAACATATTTTTTAGGGAGGCTATTTTAGAAAATTTCAATTTATTAGAAATATTTGACATTCACTGAGCTCATTTAGCTCATCATATATTGTCTGTTTTATCAATAAACCTCCCCAGGTGCAGGCACTGGTACATCAAGGGTAGGGACACCCCTACAGGATTAAAGGACCGAATACAATTAGCTTTGTATGTATATAAGTTAAATTGATATATTTTGTAAAGAAAGTAAATTGACACTTGTACATAAATTACATTATGTTTTGTAAATAATTTTGGATGTAAATTATGTGATTCCAATTATGATATATATATATATATATATTTAGTTTTGATTGAAATTATTGTGGTTGTGTTGTGAATTGAAAATTGAGGGCCGGAGACTCAGAAGTTTGAGAAAATTGATTGCTTTTAGAAGTATTTATATTTTGTAAACTTTCGCAGGGTGGTATATTTAAAAAAAAAAAAAAAAAACACAGCCGTTATGCTGCCTGAATTTTTATAAAATTATTTTGAAATCGAGTGAAACAAAATGAAAAATTTTCCCCATGTTTATGAAATAAATAGAGGAATTGGAAAGTTTAACAAAAGTAAAACGGCTCAGCTTCATAGGAACTTTCTAGCAGGGTCAGATATGTACTGGAGGGCTACCGTGAGGTGCCGGGCAGGCTGCCTAGAGGAAGGGGCTTGTCATAATCAATGTCACGACTTAATATTTTATGCTGTAATTTTGGTTAAACGTCATAACATGTAAAATGTATATTACAACAAATTTAATGCGGAAATAGAAATAGCACTAATGTAGAATCAATGCAAGAATATTTTTGACGTGGTTCGGTGTTACTTTACATCCATAAGGCCCAACACAGAGAGATTTATAATTAATGAACCTAAACAAGTACAACCTACTTGACTTCTTCAATCTAAGACTCCTTCTTAAAATCGACACAAGATGAAGTATACATTCATTGGCATTGTTTCAGCAAGCTCCCCGTGCCTTCAATGGTGACAATAGCTTGAAATCCCTTCAACTTCTAAACCTGTCTCCTCTCTTTATGACCAAATGTCTTGTTATCCTAACAAGCACTAACTCTAGAATATCTAGCTTCACTAGCCTATGTCTAGCACACAACCTTAGAGAACAAACATCTCTAAGTGTTACAAACAATTTATATATATTTTTTCTCTTAATAAATATTCAACTCTCTCACACATAAAATACTAACCAGAGTCGATAAACTCTAAGTGAAAAATACATACAATTTGACAAGATAAACTCTCTCTTGTTCTACACTTAAAACTGCATACAAAAACTGTAAGCATCCTCACGGTTCTTTACATGCATCACACTACTTGCTTTCTCTCAAAATCCACACAACAACCTTTCATTCTCTATCTCTTTATATTCATTGATGCGTCGCACATTTTATGGTAAAAAAATAACCTCAAAATCAATTCTAGAAACTAATTGACAAAGAATAAAATTTGCATTAATAAAAATCAATGATAAAGAAGAAAACTTCCCTATTTTGTCTACTTTGACCGAATGCATAAGAAAATAATATATTTGCTTCTCCAAACCTGGAAACTAGGGAATGGCAAAAGTTTCCTATTCTAAAAAGGTTTAGTTGATAAATAAAATACTTTTCATAAACAAGGAAAGATATTTTTCAAGCTTCATTAATCAACCATAAGAACATTTTCTTATGAAATAATATTTCAATGAATCCACGGCTATAAAGAAATTACGTACTTTATTCATTGCAATAATATTATTGAATAATCATAAAATCATTCAATAAGTTAAACAAGAATCATAAAAAAGAGAATAAAGTACTTCTAAAATTATTGAGAAAATAGGCACTGAATCTATACTGTAAATTATCAAGAAAAATTCATTGTAATATCAAGACTAATGTTGCAACATGTATCTACAAGTTATAACTTAGACAAAGATTAACACAGTACATAAACACATTGCAGTGCATGTAAATGCATGCTATCCATAAGTTTTGATGTACACACAAACTCAATGAAATGCCTCAATTCGAACCGCCACTAGGCTCCTATCCGATTGGTACGCCCGGGCACCCCAACGAATCCCTCTAAGCCCATCTTGATGGGAAAAAAGACATTCGAGGAGTGAACTCTCTTAACTTAAAACTTAACTTTAGCGGAAACTAAATCTTAAAGTTGAAATGGTTTGGGTTGGTTTGACACTATTCATTTGGTCATTTTTAAAACTTAAAACCGGCAGCATAACGACTGCAATTTGGATAAATCAAAAACCTGAAAATCAATTTGAACACTTCAAACTATAATCACAATCCAACCCAACTTCTCGCAATCAGTTTATCAAAATAAACACAAACCTTTAAAACATTCAAAGACAAAATATAAATGTGTACTTTTAAATCTAGTAAGCTTGATTTCTCAAGTACAAAATGATGCACTTTCACACAACTTTAAAGGTATAACTCTTTTTATACAAAATGCACAAACATTTGCAAAATACAAAAGACACAAAATATGCATATTACATTCTTCAAGAAGCAAATTTCAACACTTGCGCCCACTTGAATGTGAAGGAGGGAGGCTTCACTAGTCTTCACCTACACGAGTACCTGAGGAGGTTTTTATAAACAATTTGAAAAGTGAGCTATAAAGCTCAGTGAGTGCAATAATTTACAAACTTAACTTTACTTTTCAAAAACTTCCTCCTTAGAAAACTTTAATAAAAGTTTCTATTTCTTAAAAACATTTAAAATATAAATCTCATTCAATTGCATAGCATTAATATAAACAACTTATAATAAACTTATATAGCATAAATCTGAACATGCTTAAAATAACTGAACTTTATAAAAGCACCATTCGTAACCCTAATCTCTTGACCACACGGCGACTTAGCTAAGGCCGCAGGTGTGGTAGGTCACAAGGCGATGTATCTGACATCCACCGCAACCAACTCTCTAAGACCTCTCAGCAACTACGTGCGGAATTCTGCATCGCTAACCGTAATGCGAGACCATATCCCACAAAGTAGGGGCGACACACTCACTCATAACTCTAACCACACAGTTAGTGACTCGTTTCACCCAACCCTTGCCTTACTAAGTGGGATATACCGTACGAGTCTGAACTCGATAAACTGATGGGTACTTATGGCCTTTGAAAACTTGTTTTTCTCTAATACTATGCCTTACAAATCTTTATACTTGGTGCACAAGCACAAAAGCTTTAACTTGAAAGCTTTAAACTTGAGTCCTTGGACTCGTTTACTTTACAAATACAGTACATGTATTTAAATACAAGAACTTATACGTGCAAAAGCATAAATCTAGCTTATCAATGCAAACGCATAAAATCACTTTAGAAAACTCTTTGAAAGTGCACTCACCTTAAACTTGGGCTTAACTCGGATGAGCTTCAAAAGCCCTCTCGTGATCTGGTCGGATGCTCTTCACCTACACAACACATATATTCGTAAATTTAAGTCCGCATCAACTTCTGGAAACTCGAAATAATAATAAAAAAAATTACATAATCTCCTCTAAGTGACCCTTTTTAGGCGTAACTCTCCATTCTCGTTTCCTTAATTTAATCTTCGACTTTTATTAATCCCAATACGCCTAATTAAACTCATTAGGGTCATCCAAACTCTCAACGGACGTCATATGGGTCAATTTACAAAATTACCCTTCGAACTAGTTTATTGGGCGATTTAGTTTCTCTTTAAATCTTTGGTATTTTCTTAGTTTCCTAAGCTCCCAATAAACTTAAATCCACTTATTTTTCAACTCGTTTTCACTCAAAAACAACCAACAAACAAATCATAACGAAACCCATTTCGAATCAACTTAGACACCAACGAAATCATCAATTTCAAAGTTAAATAACTCACCCCTTTTTCTTTCGCGTTAACTTCGATTTGAGGCTGATTTTAGGGTGGTTTTGGATTGGTTTGGTGGCAGATCTGGGCTGGATTTTGAACTGATTTTTTTTGTTGGATCTTCCTCTCTTCTTCCTCCTCTCTTTCTCTCTCTCTTTTTCCCTTGGTTTCACCGTTGACTTGCCGCAGGTTTCGCTGTCGATCGGCGTCGTTTCCGTCGCAAGTCTGCTGTCCGATCACGCGTGGTCTGGTTCATCCTCGATTCTTGTGATTACAGCTCGATTCTGCTCTTGTTCTGGACGGGTTCAGCTCGCGACAACTGCTCGACGTTTCTGCTCCGGTCGACGGTCGGTTCCGAGCGGTCAACGGATCTAGTTCGCACGGTCGTCGGCTTCGATTTCGCGACGAGTTCTGCTCAGCGGTGGCAACTAGGTGAGCTGGTCGGCAAGCTTTGGTTCGCGGCGAGTTCGGTCAGCCGCTGCAAGTCCGACGACAGCTTCTTCTCTTTCTCTTCTTCTTCTTTCTTCTTCTCTTCTTCTTCTTTCTTTCTTCTTCTTCTTCACGATCTGCGACTGACTGGGTTTGATTTCAGTTTTTAAATTTTGAAAGTTAACCATATAATTTGGCTTCTAATTTCCTCCTCAATAATCTCAATAATTCCACTTACGCCCTAAGAAAATTTCATTCTCATCCCTTAGCCTTTAGCTTAATATTACTATGACCATAATATTAAAACATATCTTCGATTTAATCCCTTATTTCCTTAAATATTTACTCGATTTCATTTACTATTTTATCTTTCCATTTAATCTCCAATTGAGTTTAAATTAGTCCCTATGGGTTCTTTATGACCTTAAGTCTTTCCATAAACCATTTAGGGTCTCTAATCAATACTTAGGGACTATTCCTGAGAAACCCGTACAATATAAAAATAGAGGGTTTACACTCAATCTTGATGTCATACAATGAACTTCAAGACCATAAGATGCCAACTACAGTGCAACACACATATGTGCACTAACAATTATGAAAAACAAAAAAGATGGCATGGTAATCTCTAAACTAGTGATGATATTTGCAATGATATCTTTTATGCTCAATTTATGTATTTTCTCCTTTCAAAACACTATTTATATTTGGAACCTTGTTCTCAATATTTGGCGATTAGTTCACTGGTATAGCAATATTCATTGTCATTTATCAGCAATATCCTATTGATTTTATTTTATCCATATATACAATAGTATAATAAATGCAATCTTTAAATGATTTCCACCTTTAAATAGCATTTTCTTGTATTACTCTATAAACATTAATTACTAAACCATAAACATGGTTATGACGTGGCAACCTTTTTTCAATATTTGGAAATCTAATCAAGGTAGTTGATCCACTTGTGTGCAATATTTATTGTTAGATATATCTTGTTGATATTTATTTTTCGGTGCTCTTAGTACTCGAAAATCTTTAAGAGTGAATTGGGACTTAATTTCTATTTTATGCATGGTTCCAAAAATCACTACTAGCTAATCGATCGACAAGATAGTAGTTAGCGATTTATTAGTTACTGGATGAGTAATCGGCGAGTACTATACCTTAAAAAAAAAATCTCAAAAGAATTTCTATAGGTTCAAAATACAATCATATAACTATTGATCAATTGGTTTGATATTTTTGCTTGTTGACCATTAGGATTTAACAATTCTTTAAAGACAAGGGGTATTTCTGTTAAGTTTTCAGAATCTCAAGGGAGGTTCATATTATTATGGCCAAAACTCAGATATTAGTATAATTTCCTCAAATTTGATAGATTTTGTGTAATTTCATCAGATCTGGTTCGCATGGTCGTCGGCTTCGGTTTCGCGACGAGTTTTGCTCAGCGGTGGCAACTGATGAGTTGGTCGGCGAGCTTTGGTTCGCAGCGAGTTCAGTCGGCCGTTGCAAGTCCGGCGACAGCTTCTTCTCCTCTTCTTTTTCTTTCTTCTTCTCTTCTTCTTCTTTCTTTCTTCTTCTTCTTCACGTTCTGCGACTGACTGGGTTTGATTTCAGTTTTTAAATTTTGAAAGTCAACCATATAACTTGGCTTCTAATTTCCTCCCCAATAATCTCAATAATTCCACTTACGCCTTAAGAAAATTTAATTCTCATCCCTTAGCCTTTAGCTTAATATTACTATGACCATAATATTAAAACTTATCTTCGATTTAGTCCCTGATTTCCTTAAATATTTACTCGATTTCATTTACTATTTTATCTTTCCGTTTAATCTCTAATTGAGTTTAAATCAATCCCTATGGGTTCTCTATGACCTTAAGTCTTTCCATAAACCATTTAGGGTCTCTAATCAATACTTAGAGATTATTCCTGAGAAACCCGTACAATATAAAAATATAGGGTTTACAATTTCTCCCCTCCTTATAAAAATTTCGTCCTCGAAATTAAATTACATACCTTACTCAAATAGGTGAGGATATTAAGCATGTATCTGCTCATCATGCTCCCATGTAGCTTCCTCAGATCCGTGATTCCTCCATAAGACTTTAACCAATGGTATCGCTCTACGGCGCAACACCTGCTCTCTACGATCCAAGATCTCTACAAGCTGCTCTTCGTAGGTTAAATTCTCTTTAAGTTGCACCGGCTGTTCTCTAAGAATATGTGAAGGATCTGCTACATACTTCCGTAACATGGAAACATGGAATACGTCGTGGATATTTGCTAGCTCTGGTGGCAGTTCCAATCTATAAGCCACCTCTCCAATCTTTTCCACGATCTCATACGGCCCTATGTATCGCAGACTCAGCTTACCTCGCTTCCCAAATCTTAACACTCCTTTCCATGGCGAGATCCGCAGGAACACTCTTTCACCCACCTGAAATTCCAAATCTCTTCTTCGATTATCCGCATAGCTTTTCTGCCTGTCACTGGCTATCTTCAGCTTTTCTTTGATCACATTTATCTTTTCTGTAGTGATTTGGACAATCTTTGGGCCAATCAATTTTCTTTCACCTACCTCATCCCAGCAAACTGGGGTTCTACATTTCCTGCCATACAACGTTTCATATGGTGCCATCTCTATACTGGACTGGTAGCTGTTGTTGTAGGCAAACTCTATCAGTGGTAGGTGAATATCCCAGCTCCCCCTGAATTCCATAACACAAGATCTCAACATATCCTCAAGGGTTTGGATAGTCCTCTCAGATTGGCCATCCGTCTGTGGGTGAAAGGCCGTACTGAAATGTAACCTGGTACCTAAAGCTTCCTATAGCTTAGGCCAGAGTCGAGATGTGAATCGAGGGTCTCTGTCTGATACGATAGACACTGGGGCGCCATGCAATCTTACAATCTCATCTACGTACAACTGCGCCAATCTATCTAGGGAATAGGTATTCTTAATCGCTAAAAAGTGAGCGGACTTCGTCAATCGATCAACAATCACCCATATAGCATCATGCCCACTCTGAGTCCTTGGTAACCCTACCACAAAATCCATAGTAATCCTTTCCCATTTCCATTCAGGGATTGGTAGGGGCTGTAGTAAACCTGCTGGTTTCTGGTGCTCTGTTTTGATCTGTTGGCAGGTTAAACACTTGGCTATGAACTCTGCTATGTCTCTTTTCATCCCTTTCCACCAATAATGGTCTTTTAGAGTTCGATACATCTTTGTGCTCCCTAGGTGCATGACATAAGCTGATGAGTGTGCCTCTGTCATGATTTCGTTCCTCAAATCTCCTAAATCTGGCACACATAACCTATACCCAAGACAAGTGTCTGCTCATCCCTCAACATGAAGCTGCTCTGCTTTCCAGCCTTTATCTCCCCCTTTAACTTGCTCAACTGAGGATCCTAGGCCTAAAGTTCTCTGATCTTGTCAATCAACACTGGACGAACGTGGAATGCAGCTAGCAATGCACCTGAATTCATCACCTCTAACTTGACACCCATAGATCTCAACTCAATCAACTGAGGGAGATATTCTGCCTTTAGCTGGGCTAGGGAACCTGTGGCCTTGCGATTTAAGGCATCTGCCACCACATTCGCCTTGCCAGGATAGTATTCTATAGTGTAGTCATAATCCTTAATCAACTCTATCCACCTCCTCTGCCTCATATTTAACTCTTTCTGAGTGAATAGGTATTGCAAACTCTTGTGGTCAGTAAAGATTCTACAGGGAACACCATAAAGGTAGTGCCTCCAAATCCTCAAAGCAAACACAACAGCTGCTAACTCCAATTCGTGTGTTGGGTAATTCACTTCATGCTTCTTCAACTGCGTTGAAGCATAAGCTACTACCCTATCCTCTTGCATCAACACACATCCTAAGCCATGTTTGGAAGCATCACAATACACTGTGAAGCCCTCTGTCCCTGATGGTAGTGTAAGTACAGGCGCTGAAGTCAATTTCTGTTTCAACTCTTCAAAACTCTTCTAGCACGCAGCTAACCATTCAAACTTCTCCTCTTTTCTTGTCAACTTTGTTAAGGGAGCTGCTATCTTGGAAAATCCCTCCACGAACTTCCTGTAATAGTTTGCTAGGCCTAGGAAACTTCTGACCTCGGTCACATTTGTGGGTGGCTTCCAACTGACTATTGCCTCTACCTTCTGGGGATCAACTAATATACCCTCTGCGGATACCACATGACCTAAGAAGGTAACTCTGTCTAGCCAAAACTGGCACTTATTGAATTTGGCATACAACTTATGCTCCCTCAATGTCTGTAGCACGACTCTCAAGTGCTCTGCGTGCTGTTCATGGCTGCCTGAATACACTAGGATGTCATCAATAAACACAATGACGAACTTGTCCAAATAGGTCTTGAAGATTCTGTTCATCAAGTCCATGAAAGCAACTGAGGCATTAATTAATCCGAATGGCATCACCAAAAACTCATAATGCCCATATCGAGTCCTAAAGGCTGACTTAGGCACATCTTCCCTACGTATCTTCAATTGATGATAACCTGACCTCAAATCAATCTTAGAGAATACCTTGGCACCCTGTAACTGATCAAATAAGTCATCAATACGCGGTAGCGGATATTGATTCCTAATGGTTACCCTGTTCAATTGTCGGTAATCAACACACAACCTGAGGCTTCTATCTTTTTTCTTAACAAATAAGACAGGTGCTCCCCAAGGCGACGTACTTGGCCTGATGAATCCTTTGTTCAAGAGTTCTTCCATCTGGACCTTCAATTCTTTCAACTCTACTGGTGCTATTCTGTATGGCGTAATGGAGATAGGTTCTGTACCTGGTGCTAGCTCGATTTCAAACTCTATCTCCCTATCTGGAGGTAACCCTGGAAGATCCTCTAGGAAGACATCTAAGAACTCTCTGATCACTGGAACCTCTTCCAATTTCACCTCATCATTCTCCGATCCCACTGCATAAGCCAAGTATCCCTGGCACGCCTTCCTAAGCATCTTACTAGCTTTTACTGCACTGATCAAACTGGTATGGAGTATCTTCCTATTTCCACAAAAGATAACCTCAAATCCCTCAGGTGTACTCAACCTAACCTCTTTCCTATAGCAGTCGAGGGTGGCTCTATGTTTTGCTAGCCAATCCATACCTAGGATCACATCAAAATCATGGATAGCTAGTATCACCAAATCAGTCTCAAATATTTGACCCTCAATAATTACTTCACTTCTCATGTATACTCTAACTCTAATGAGGGAATCTCCTGTGGGAAGTGAGACTAATATACTACACTCTGAAGGGCTCACATCTATCCTAACCCTATCCATAAAGTCTCCTGACACAAAGGAATGTGTAGCCCCTAGGTCAATCAATGCATGCGCTGCTGTACCAAATAGAGTAACCATACCTGTCACTACATCTGGCGCTGCATTTGTCTGCTGCTGAGTGGCGGTATATACTTTAGCCTGAGTACGAGGTCTACCTGTCCCTTAGGTGCTGTACTGCCACTGGGGCCTCCACTGGGCCTCTCTGTAACCGCCGATCCTCCAACATGAGAACCTCTCCTGTCGGGTCCTCTGCTCCCACTAGGCTGTCCCTACGCCCTTGTCCTGGTCTTTATCTGTTGAGGCGCGGCTGCCATGGGACAATCCCGCATAAAGTGGCCCTCTTGACCACATCTGTAACACCCAGTCTTGCTTTGCATACACTCTCCTGGGTGTGGTCTGTCACACTTAGGGCATGGCTGTCTGAACTTGCTGCTCTACTGGCTCTTAGATCCACCCGTCTGTCCCACTGAACTCTGGCTACTACGGGCTGCCTGGGACTGTCTGCGGCTATTCGTGAAGGAAGACTGGTCTCCACTCTTGGTCATTTTACTGGAGCTGCCTTACGGATTACCTGTCCATCCTCGTTTTTGCTCGAATTTCTTTGGCTTGGGGAAAGTTGCCACTGTCTTCTCTACTCTAGTGGCTGCCTGTACCAACTCCCCATGTCTGGTATGTGCAGTAGAGGTAACATAAGCCCTGATCCTTAAGTTGAGACCTAACATAAATCTGTTTATCTTATGCACTTTGTCTGTGGCAATGAAAGGAACCAATCTGAGGTACTCTGTAAACTTCCTCTCATACTCTGCCACTGTCAAGCTCCCCTGTTCAAACCTGAAGAATTCTTCAATCTTTGCATCCTTATATGCTTTAGGGAAGTAACTCCCTCTGAATGCGACCTTTCATGTGCCTTCCAGCACTCCTTAGTACTGTCTCTGAGTAGGAAGGCTGAGAATTCCACTCTCTGTTCATTTGAGCATCTCATAACTCTGAATATCTCTTCATTAGCCTCTAGCCATGAAAGTGCCTGCTCTGGCTCTCCTGTGCCATCAAAGGTCTTAGCGCTTAACTTTTGGGCGCGCTCTATGGTCACTCGAGCCTCTTGCGGCTGATTAATTGCCGCTGCTATTGCCTGTGCTAAGTGCTCCGCATCCACCTGCGGTCACTCGGGTCTATCAGGCTGAGGTGATGGTTCTGGGTGTGAAGAGCTACTAGGCACGTTGACAGACTCATCAATATGCTCCTCCCCTAGTGTGGGTGCCTCTACGACTGCCCTTCTCGTCCTCGGGCGACCTCGGCGATGCATGCTTCTGTAAGATTCAAGAATGCATATACATGAGACTTTTTAATGCATGAAAATCATTTGAGAAATTATGTAATGCATGAACTGAAAACTTTAAACTCATGAAATCTTAAAAAACTTGACTCAAAACAACTTTAAGGCTTCCTAAACTCTTTCTGAAAACCAGGCTCTGATACCACCTTGAAACGCCCCAATCCGGACCGCCACTAGGCTCCTATCCGATTGGTACGCCCGGGCACCCCAACGAATCCCTCTAAGCCCATCTTGATGGGAAAGAAGACATTCGAAGAGTGAACCCTCTTAACTTGAAACTTAACTTTAGCGGAAGCTAAATCTTTTAAAACTTAAAGTTGAAATGGTTTGGGTTGGTTTGACACTATTTATTTGATCATTTTTAAAACTCAAAACCGGTAGCATAACGGCTGCAATTTGGATAAACCAAAAACTTGAAAATCAATTTGAACACTTCAAACTATAATCACAATCCAACCCAACTTCTCGCAATCAGTTTATCAACATAAACACAAACCTTTAAAACATTCAAAGACAAAATATAAATATGTACTTTTAAATCTAGTAAGCTTGATTTTTCAAACACAAAATGATGCACTTTCACACAACTTTAAAGGTATAACTCTTTTTATACAAAATGCACAAACATTTGCAAAATACAAAAGACACAAAATATGCATATTACATTCTTCAAGAAGCAAATGTCAACACTTGCGCCCACTTGAATGCGAAGGAGGGAGGCTTCACTAGTCTTCACCCACACGAGTACCTGAGGAGGTTTTTATAAACAATTTGAAAAGTGAGCTATAAAGCTCAGTGAGTGCAATAGTTTACAAACTTAACTTTACTTTTCAAAAACTTCCTCCTTAGAAAACTTTAATAAAAGTTTCTATTTCTTAAAAACATTTAAAATATAAATCTCATTCAATTGCATAACATTAATATAAACAACTTATAATAAACTTATATAGCATAAATCTGAACATGCTTAAAATAACTGAACTTTATAAAAGCACCATTCGTAACCCTAATCTCTTGACCACACGGCGACTTAGCTAAGGCCGCAGGTGTGGTAGGTCATAAGGCGATGTATCTGACATCCACCGCAACCAACTCTCTGAGACCTCTCAGCAACTACGTGCGGAATTCTGCATCGCTAACCGTAGTGCGAGACCATATCCCACAAAGTAGGGGTGACACACTCACTCATAACTCTAACCACACAGTTAGTGACTCGTTTCCCCCAACCCTTGCCTTACTAAGTGGGATATACCGTACGGGTCTGAACTCGATAAACTGGTGGGTACTTATGGCCTTTGAAAACTTGTTTTTCTCTAATGCTATGCCTTACAAATCTTTATACTTGGTGCACAAGCACAAAAGCTTTAACTTGAAAGCTTTAAACTTGAGTTCTTGGACTCGTTTACTTTACAAATACAATACATGTATTTAAATACAAGAACTTATACATGCAAAAGCATAAATCTAGCTTATCAATGCAAAAGCATAAAATCACTTTAGAAAACTCTTTGAAAGTGCACTCACCTTAAACTTGGGCTTAACTCGGATGAGCTTCAAAAGCCCTCTCGTGATCTGGTCGGATGCTCTTCACCTACACAACACATATATTCGTAAATTTACGTCCGCGTCAACTTCTGGAAACTCGAAATAATAATAAAAAAAATTACATAATCTCCTCTAAGTGACCCTTTTTAGGCGTAACTCTCCATTCTCGTTTCCTTAATTTAATCTTCGACTTTTATTAATCCCAATACGCCTAATTAAACTTATTAGGGTCATCCAAACTCTCAACGGACGTCATATGGGTCAATTTACAAAATTACCCTTCGAACTAGTTTATTGGGCGATTTAGTTTCTCTTTAAATCTTTGGTATTTTCTTAGTTTCCTAAGCTCCCAATAAACTTAAATCCACTTATTTTTCAACTCGTTTTCACTCAAAAACAACCAACAAACAAATCATAACGAAACCCATTTCGAATCAACTTAGACACCAACGAAATCATCAATTTCAAAGTTAAATAACTCACCCCTTTTTCTTTCGCGTTAACTTCGATTTGGGGCTGATTTTAGGGTGGTTTTGGATTGGTTTGGTGGCAGATCTGGGCTGGATTTTGAACTGATTTTTTTGTTGGATCTTCCTCTCTTCTTCCTCCTCTCTTTCTCTCTCTCTTTTTCCCTTGGTTTCACCGTTGACTTGCCGTAGGTTTCGCTGTAGATCGGCGTCATTTCCGCCGCAAGTCTGCTGTCCGATCACGCGTGGTCTGGTTCATCCTCGATTCTGTGTGATTACAGCTCGATTCCGCTCTTGTTCTGGACGGGTTCAGCTCGCGACAACTGCTCGACGTTTCTGCTCCGGTCGACGGTCGGTTCCGAGCGGTCAACAGATCTAGTTCGCACGGTCGTCGGCTTCGATTTCGCGACGAGTTCTGCTCAGCGGTGGCAACTAGGTGAGCTGGTCGGCAAGCTTTGGTTCGCGGCGAGTTCGGTCAGCCGCTGCAAGTCCGACGACAGCTTCTTCTCTTTCTCTTCTTCTTCTTTCTTCTTCTCTTCTTCTTCTTTCTTTCTTCTTCTTCTTCACGATCTGCGACTGACTAGGTTTGATTTCAGTTTTTAAATTTTGAAAGTTAACCATATAATTTGGCTTCTAATTTCCTCCTCAATAATCTCAATAATTCCACTTACGCCCTAAGAAAATTTAATTCTCATCCCTTAGCCTTTAGCTTAATATTACTATGACCATAATATTAAAACTTATCTTTGATTTAATCCCTTATTTCCTTAAATATTTACTCGATTTCATTTACTATTTTATCTTTCCATTTAATCTCTAATTGAGTTTAAATTAGTCCCTATGGGTTCTCTATGACTTTAAGTCTTTCCATAAACCATTTAGGGTCTCTAATTAATATTTAGGGACTATTCCTGAGAAACCCGTACAATATAAAAATAGAGGGTTTACACTCAATCTTGATGTCATACAATGAACTTCAAGACCATAAGATGCCAACTACAGTGCAACACACATATGTGCACTAACAGTTATGAAAAACAAAAAAGATGGCATGGTAATCTCTAAACTAGTGATGATATTTGCAATGATATCTTTTATGCTCAATTTATGTATTTTCTCCTTTCAAAACACTATTTACATTTGGAACCTTGTTCTCAATATTTGGCGATTAGTTCACTGGTATAGCAATATTCATTGTCATTTATCAGCAATATCCTATTGATTTTATTTTATCCATATATACAATAGTATAATAAATGCAATCTTTAAATGATTTCCACCTTTAAATAGCATTTTCTTGTATTACTCTATAAACATTAATTACTAAACCATAAACATGGTTATGACGTGGCAACCTTTTTTCAATATTTGGAAATCTAATCAAGGTAGTTGATCCACTTGTGTGCAATATTTATTGTTAGATATATCTTGTTGATATTTATTTTTCGGTGCTCTTAGTACTCGAAAATCTTTAAGAGTGAATTGGGACTTAATTTCTATTTTATGCATGGTTCCAAAAATCACTACTAGCTAATCGATCGACAAGATAATAGTTAGCGATTTATTAGTTACTGGATGAGTAATCGGCGAGTACTATACCTTAAAAAAAAAATCTCAAAAGAATTTCTATAGGTTCAAAATACAATCATATAACTATTGATCAATTGGTTTGATATTTTTGCTTGTTGACCATTAGGATTTAACAATTCTTTAAAGACAAGGGGTATTTCTGTTAAGTTTTTAGAATCTCAAGGGAGGTTCATATTATTATGGCCAAAACTCATATATTAGTATAATTTCCTCAAATTTGATAGATTTTGTGTAATTTCATCAGATTATAGTGTAATGTCGTCAAATTTGAGGGAAAGTTTGTGTAATTTTCCTTATATATATATATATATATATATATAAACTTAAACACAAACCTTCATCAGTTCACACCATCAGTATGCCATCAATCAATAGTTTAATATATGAGTTAAATACACAATACTCCCTTGACGTTAAGTCAAATATAGGCGTGTGAATATTTTCATTTTTATAACACCATACCCCCTAGTTAACAGTTAACCGGTGTTAAAGGTGAAGTTTGACTAGTTATTTTAATAGAATGATCAAAATACTTTTAATTTTATAATTTTTATTTTTTAAAAAATAAATTTAAAAAACTTTAAAATAAATTTAATAAGATCTCCACCATCCATATTAAAATAGACTATGATGATCAATTTGACAAAAATAATTCTAGAAATTAAAGAAAAATTAGAAAATTAAATGAAAATTTTTTTTCATTATATGTCTCTATCGTCCATCTTAAGATGGATTGGAGATTAATTTTTAAAAAAATTAAAGAAAAATATCAATAATTTTCTTTAAAAAAATCAAAATGATGTCTACACATCGTTAAAAAAATAAATAAATAAAAAGAAAAGTTTTTCTTTTTTTTTGAAAAAAATAAATAAATCAAAACAATGTTTCCTTCTCCAATCAAAATTTAGAGACCAAGCATCCCTAACCATCGACCTCTAACCAAAGCCATCCTGACCTATTCATCTGCAATCAAACCCAACCCATCCATCTCTAATCACACACATCCAGACATCAAGCTCGTAAAACTTCTCCTTCCCTTTCTCCACCATCAAGCTTGTAAAACTTATCCTTTTCCATCTCTCTCCCTCTTGACACTATCGTCTCTTCTTCCCCTTGATTTTTTTTTTTTTTTTTGTTTTGTTTTGGATTGATGATGTTCATTTAATGATTGATGATGGTTTGGGAGACTGATGTTCATTTGGGAGATTGATGATAGTTTTTTTGTGATGGTTTGTTAGGTTGATTATGGTTTTTGATGATGGATTGGGAGATTAGGAGATTCATGATGGTCTGGGTTTCCATGAGGCATTAGGAGACGACTGGAAACCCAGAAAATTTTTGGGTTTCCAATGGTCCATTCGACTGGAAACCTAGAAATTTCTGAACTGGAAACCCAGAAATTTGGGTAGGGGGAAAAAATAAAGAAATGATAGAGAGAGAGAAGATGGAGAGTTTTGCTTTGGTTGTGATGATGAAGATGATAGGGATGATGGTTTTGATTTGGTTGTGATGATGGAGATGATAGAGATGATGCTTTCAGTGGTGACTATGAACATGATGAAGATGGTTTCGATATTTATTTTTAGAAAATTGCAAAAATTATATTTTAATAAATATAAAATATAAACTTTTATTTTTATTTTTTAAATAAGTGTAAAGTTACCGTTTTACCCTTCTCATCCCTAACGGCATCTAACATTCACTGTTAACTAAGGGGTATAGTATTATAAAAACGAAAATGTCTGCACGCCTGTATTTGACTTAACCTCAAAGGGTATTGTGTATTTAACTCTTAATATATTATAAAATCTTCAAGGTGTAGATATTATTTTAAAAATACATCTTGGATGAGCGATTCTTTCTAAACCAAGCACAATGTATGATAAAAATGATATCAAATTAATTTCTTTGCATTATCAGCTAAAGTTCATGTCTTCGCTCAAATCTCCTTTCCTCTAGTAAAAAATAAATAAATAAAATCCATATTTTCAAATGTCTAACACAATTATTCCAATGACTGTCTAACTATATTAATATACTGAGTTGTATTGTCGTTTGAAGGGCATGATATGATTTAACATTAAGTTGATAAAACTTTACTAGATGTGTTCATGGTTAAATTAACCGTGAGTTATTTCCAATGTCATAAAATCCTTAAATACTTTATAAACTCAAAACTCTAAAATTTTATCCTTTTTTTTTTCTTTTATGCTCTCTTGATTAGAAAGTGAGGGTTAACATACGTCACTAAAAAAAAAAAATTTTGTTTTAAACTTGCAATCTTTAAGGTTTGGTTTATTATTAAAATGAGTTTAATTCTTTTTTTTTAAAAAAGCATTTCCTTGTAAATAAAAAATTAATAGTTTTTAAAATAAAATGTTTCTAGAAAAGAAGTGTAAATATTTTTAAACTTTTTATTATTAAATATGAAGCATCTTCCAAGAATGAGTGTGAAAAGACAAAAAAGGACAAAATCTCCTTCAGACTTCCATCAGTAGATAATATAGTTAATGTCAAATTGTCAATTCAAGGGAGGAAGAGTCTTTGGAGACACGGTACGGCGATGGCCGTGATGAGAAAACCAAGAACATACGACAAATTATGTCGCAAATGCCGGCAACTAATACCAATTCATGCGACAACGATTTTGACTATGATCATAGAGTATTTCGCGAAGCATACACTCGACAAAATGATATATTATCCAAATGCCGGCAAATGAGTTTGTTGTGTCCCAGAATGTGCAAGTAAATTTGTTGTCTCCAAATGCCAGCAAATGAACTTGTTGTGTCCGGCAAGTAAACTTATGTCACAAGTAAATTATTTTATTGCAAGGGACCAAGTTTTCTTTGGAATCTCCAGAACTTGTGTCTCCTGTCTCCCTCTCTCTCTCTCTCTCTATGTATGTATATATATCAGGGGTCACAGATCAGTCTCCTCGATTTATGAACATGAAGATTACAGCACTAACATCCATTTCCATTACCTTGGCATTTGCTACAATTCTTATAGCATGGATGTTAATAAAGTTACTCAACTGGCTGTGGTTTAGGCCTAAGAAGTTGGAGAAGTGGCTCAGACAACAAGGTTTCTCGGGTAATTCCTACAGGTTTCTGCATGGAGACACAAAAGAGATGGCCATGATAAAAAAACAAGCAGAAACAACACCCACCGACCTCTCCCACGATATCATGACCAGAATTTTGCCTTTTGAGCGTCTTATCGTCAACAAATACGGTAACTATTAGGGAACAAGGTTTCTCTTTTTTCTGTCTTTTTTTTTTTTTTTTTGGTCAATTGTGTTTGCTATTGCAGATTTATGCTTTAAATTTGACTTAATAAATTTGTTTGAAGAGTTCAGATAGCTTACCGGTTAGATAAGGTTATATTCATCAATAACAATCCTTAGATATTCTTTAGTAACTACCTTTACAATCAATCCAAAGGTTATTATTGATGGATAACCTTATCCAACTAGTAAGGTAGTTAAGTCCTTGTTTGAATTGTCAATTTATATAAGTTTGATTTTAATAACCATATATGGATAAATTTCGTTTCACTAATAACAAAAAGTTTATCAAAATACCCTTTAACGTAATTTATTAATTCCTACCCGTCTTCCTCTAACGTTTCAGTCTCTTCAAATCTCTCTCTTCTCTTATTCATTTCGTTATAATTTGTTATTTGTACTCGTATTCCTTCAAAACCAAACTCTTATGTTGTTATTTAAGTGGGAAGGGAAAAAAAAAAAATAAGCGCTGGATTTTGTTAAAATAGTTAAACGTCTTGGCGAGAAAGAATTTTTGAAAAGAGATTTGCATTGATTCTTTTTTTAAACACCATTGATTCAAGTGTGTAATATTCTTATTTAAATCCATTTGTTTATTTTAAAATAGTAAATATTTTACAACTTCTGGTTGTTTTTATATTATTAAAGTATTTCAAAAAAATTAAACATAGAACATTGAAGTTGATCATTCTTTCGGAAGGTTGTTAAGTATTAATTTCTCATGTATGTGATCATATACTTTATAATATGTGAAATCATAAACTTCAGTATATGAATTCATATTTTCCATCTTACGTGAAATCATATTTCGATTTTCCTAGAATTCATTCGTTCTTTTATAGACGAAATTGTGAGGATGGAGAAGTTGTTTAAGTTAGGCGCTTTCGTATGTTTCATGAGGTTAAAAAGGATGAAATTTTATTTATGTAGTTAGAAACACAATTTTTTTAAAAAAATATATGATGACTTTTATAGCCTTTAGATTAATAATGTTTCAATGGTTTGGATTAACCCATGTCTCTGTTTTAATTTTTAGATTTTCAATCTCATCTTTCTATTTTAAATTATTTCCTTAATTTTTTATCTCTCTTCTCTCTCTCTTACATCTTATTTTACAGTTTATTTACTCACATCTCTTCTATTTCTTCTTGTTAATAATATTAATATTTATTGTGGAAATCAAGAAAAATGGCCCATATAATAAGTAAATTTCATTTTTCATCAAAATTTAAAGTTGTTCACATTTAGCCTTACACAAAACATCAATCGTTTTTATCTATTCCACATAGTTGAACACTATATGTACAATGTTACATGTGAAATGTTTTCACCATGTGAAATATCTTCAAATAAAAACATTTCATATATACTTAAAAACATTATACATAGGTGAAACATTTTACTTAAGTGAAACAATTCTGTGCAACATCACAAGTGTAATGTATCAAGGGCCTAAAAATTATTAAATTTGATCAAAGTTTCGTTTGAGGTTAAACGAATAACTTTTATAATTGGGTCAAAAATATTTTTTTTTTGTTTGGGCTAAAAGTGAATTTTTCCATACCTATATTTACATTTGTCACTATTATATTTAGGGAGAATTTTATTGTAATCCTTGAAGTTTCAGAAATTAATAATTTTTATCTATGATTGATGAAACTCGATACATGATCCCTAAAATTTTTGAAAATATATCAATTAGGTCTATTTGACCGATTTTTTTATGGTCAAATGTAGTTGAAAGACGAAATGTCAATTTTATCCTTGGTCAACTAAGTCAAATTTATATTTATTAATTAATTATTATTAAAAATAAATTTTAAAAAGAAAAATAATAAAATAACGAAAAACATATAAAGACCCTCGCTAATTTGGGAGGATCTGATGAAGGGAGAGGCCCATCATTTGATTATCCAAAATCAAGTAGGATCATTTTTTTTTTCCAATTTTATGGCATAGACATGGATGACCTCCATCTCTATTTTGTTGTGGTGTAGAGATGGACCACCCTCTCTACTTTGTTATGGCGGAGATAGAGGGATCTCCTTCTCTATCTATAGTTTCGTTGGAAACCAGATGTTCATTATCCAGGTTCATACGAACTTAGATGTTCAACATCTAGGTTCAAATGTTAAAAACATTTAGGTTCATTCGAACCTAGAAGAACATCTTCATCTAGGTTCAAACAAAATCTGGGTTCGCGAAACCACAATAAGCAAATATGGGTTCGACAAACCACATGAACTCATCTGGGTTTGTCAAACCTAAATGACATCTTCATTTGGGTTCAATGAATCTAGATTTGTTAGAATCCAAATGAATATCAAGGTTTCATTAAATGAAAATATGGGTTTCAAACCCAGATCTGGTTCATGATTAGTGGATATTCATTATGGATCTCCACCAATAATTTTTTTAAAATTTTCTTTCTAATTGTTTAAAATTATTTTATTATTAACATTATTAAAAATTATCTTAATTGTCCATTCTGATTGGATGGATAGTAAAGATCGGTTGTTTTTTTTTTTTAAAAAAATTAATTCTCTTTTTATTTTTATTACTTTTTTAATAATTAATTTGTCAAAGTATATAGGTTTTATTTGGTGTTGACATGTGTCCTATTTATGTCTAAAGACAATAAAACCTTAGAACTATTAAATTTGACTAACGATCAATCGTTGGACTTAATTGATGTATTTCCTATATTTTAGGGACCATGAATTAAGTTTCGATATTCATAGGTAAAATATATATATATATATCAATTTGTGATACTTTAGAGACCTAGATGAAATTTTTCCATACATGTATTCTCTTACATTAAAAGTTATACAATTATTTCGTAATTTTTTTTTTTTTTAAAAGAAAAAATTTTTATTTTTTTTTTATTCTATTTGATCTCGATTCTACCAATACCAACTAGAACCTATTTCCACATGGCTAAGAATCTTTTTTTGGTATCAAATCCAAGGTTATAGAAATCGCCACTAGCTAATTGATCGGCAAGGCAGTGGTTACCGATCTATCTGTTACTCAGCAAGTAATCAAGGATTAATCGATGAGTATTGTCTTAGGGAGAAATCATTATTTTTTTAAATTTAAAGATGTAAACTTATATTTTTCAAAATATAAGGGGTCAAAATTCAGACATTGATATAATTTTATCAAGCTTGAAGGTTGTTTGTGTAATTTTCCCAAATATATATATATATATATACACACAAAAACCCTTACCCTTCTCTCTCACTTACAATCGCCGCACACTTCTCTTTTCTCTCATCCTTCTTCTTCTTCTTTCGATCGGCTTTCTTCTTCCTCTTCGGGTCGGCCTTTTTCTTCTTCTCTTATAGATCTCATGTGTTTGTGATGACAACCTCATCCATCAAATTAGCAGTCAGGGTGACGGTGATGAACGGTGGAGATTATGACCCCGACCCTAACCCCGACCTTATCCACCCACGCAACGACCATAACCAAGTCTTTCTCTCTCTCTTTAATCTCTCTTGCTTTTGATGGACAATTCTTTCAATAGTTGAACGACGACAACCATGATTCACAAGTCCTTGCTTGGTTTTGTAGTGCAAATCATCAAATGTTTATCTTTGATTTAACAATCAAATTTTGTTTTTGTTCGATTCTTGATGGCTTTAATTTTTGGTGGTTTTCGGCTTTTTTTTTGGGGTCAGTTTTGTGTCAAGTTGGACCGATTACTCGGTAACTCAATCGATTACTCACCTCCAACAATCAGGACCCCCAATCTGGGGGTTATTGGACTTGTTGGGTGCTGATCAGCAAATAACCGACGAAAAATCGCCGGTAACTAGGGATTTTTACAAAATTAATCAAATCTAACCTATACAAATATATAATTGTGATCGAAGGTTACAATGTATTGCCCAAACTTTTACCCTAAAACCCTACTAAAAGGATGTATAAATGCTCACTATAATCGTTGCTGTACTTTAGCTCAAAATGCAATATTCCAATTTCTCATAATCACAAATAATTACAACTGACACAATTTATTTATTACAAATTAATAACTTTAAATTTATGTCTTCAACATGATCTACAAAACACATAAATCAAATATTAGGAAACATGATCACTCCTTAAAAATATAGGATCGGATAAAATATTAATGAAAAATTATTAAATTCTAAAAAAAAAAATTAATATTAATTTTACATGCTTTTCAAGGGCATAACCTGACACCAATCAACTAGATTATTGCTTTGAAGATAATTAAAGTCTAGAGGGATTACTCGAAAGTGAACATAGTTTATGTTTAGTTGAATGCTTCAACTTAAAAGTCTTATGTAGTAGTCTTCTATTTGTCATTGCATTAATTGCCATTGCATTTGTAGATATCCTTATATCTAATTAACACATTATTGAATTTGGCCAAATGTAGGCAAGAAGTCTTTCATATGGAATGGTCCAACACCAAGCATAAACATCACAGACCCCAAATTGATAAGGGAAGTATTTTTCAAGCACGAGACCTATACCAAACCCAATCAAAACCCACTTGGAAGGTTGTTAGTGAAGGGGATGGTGACCTATGAGGGTGAGAAGTGGTTTAAAATTAGAAAGATTGCCAACCCAGCTTTCCATCAGTATAAGTTGAAGGTAATTAGTTTCAATTTATCTTTTTCACATATTGCAATAATATCTTTAAGGATATTATCAAAGTAGGCCTCCAAATTAAAAATAATGTGAAGCCAACCCTGGTTTTGAAAACAACATATTATCTAAAAAAGTGCAAATGTTAGTGAGTTGCTAATTTTCGATCAAAAGTTGATGGACACCATTAGGTTTTGAGTGTAAAAAGGTCAATTTCTCATTTTGGTGAATTGGGGACAGTTGATTCTCACAAACTCACACGCACGCACAAATTGATTTGCTTTCTCTCTCTCATGCACACACAAACCAATTCATTCTCTCTCTCTCACAAAAAACCATCTTTCCTCTCTCACAACCCCTCTTTCACGAACCATCGCTGGTTAGGACAACTCATCGATTGAATTTAGCTTCCATGGAAACCAGTTTGATGACCATCGATATGGTTTGGTTTAAAACTAGATCTGGGTTTCAAATCCAGATCGTCGAACAAACCTACTTGGTTCAATGACAAACCTAAATGGGTCTGTTCAATGACAAACCTAGGTGTTTTAAAAATTGAATTTGAAGAACTAGGCTTGGTTGGATGTATATTCGTGTTTGCAAAATCATTTTTTTTCAATTTTTTTCAAATTTTTTTGTTTTCTTTTTTAATTTAATAAAGATCTGTTCAACCAGCTCAAACTTTGAAGATTTTGGTCTACTTTTTCTTTCCCATTTTTTATTAATCCAGATCTTCAAACTTTGAACCATTAATATGATTTGGTTTGAAACCAAATCACTTAAAACCTAGATTGTCGACGATGATCTGAATTTAAACCCAGATGTCAAACAAACCCACTTGGTTCGCCAACAAACCCAAATGGGTTCATTCAATAACAAACTTAAGTGTTTCAAAAACTAAGTTTGAAGAACTAGCTTGGTTGGATGTATGTTTGTGAATGAAGAACTACTTTCTTTTTTTTTATCATTTCTTTTTTTAATTTTTGTGGTTTTGTTTTTTGTTTTTTTTTTTTTTAATTTAATGAAGATTTGTTTAGCCTAGATCTTCAAACTTTGAAGATTTAGGTTCACTTTTTTTTGAAAAAAAAAAATTGTTTTTTTTTTTTTATTAACCCTAATCTTCAAACTTTGAGCCATCGATATGGTTTGGTTTGAAACTAGGTCACCTGACAATCTAGGTTTGAAACCTAGATTGTCGATGACGATCCGAGTTTTAAACCTAGATTGTCGAACGAACCTAGGTGGGTTCGTTCAATGACAAACAGAGGTGATTTAAAAATTGAGTTCAAAGAACTAGGCTTGGTTGGATGTATGTTTGTGTTTGAAGAACTAGTCTATTTTTTTTCATTTTTTTTTTATCAAATTCCTTTTCCTTTTTTTTTTTTTTTTTTTTCAATTTAATGAAGATATATTCAACCCAAATTTTCAAACTTTGAAGATTTGGGTCCATTTTTTTTTCTACAAATTTTTTCTTTTTTTTTTTATTAATCCAAATCTTCAAACTTGGAAGAACCGAAATCTTCCAGTTTTTTTTTTCATTTTTTTTTTTTTTTGGATATAATAAAGATTTGGGTTGAATCCAGATTTTTCAACTTTTTAGTTCCATTTTTTTATTTAATGACCCAAATCTTTTGAAAATTTGGGTTAAATCTAGATCTGTCACTTTTTAATTTTTTTTTTTTATTTAATGAAGAACCCTAATCTTCAACTTCCTTTTTTTGGCTTTAATTAATTTTTTAATTCTTAATTTTGTATTAAATTTAATTTTTTAAAATTTTTTTAAAAATATTATCATAATATCCACGGACATTAATTTGATTTCACGGGGGTTGGGGAGTGGGGTGGAGTTTAATTTGTCTTTTTCCTTTTTTATGGGTGACATTTATATTTTCACTTCATTTTAATGGCAATAGGGGTATTCCATTTTTTAGTCAACAATATAGCAAGGGCATTCTTGGGTTTTCCATCAAATCTAACAAAACCCCTTCACTTTTGGATGGTTTGAATTTTTTTGGCTAATATTTTCAAAGATTAAAGTTAACTTTCATTAATTTGATTTTTAAGAAGCTTTTTAAATATTATCTGTATCTCTTTAATATGAATATTTCGAGCATTAATTCTTATGCGATTTGGTCGCATTTTCAATTTCTATTAAAAAACAAATGCATGCCCTCAACCAATCTTTGAAGGGATAACTTTTTTTGTTACAGTTTGTGCTATGGAAGCAAGATGTCCAGGAATCAATTACCCTTAACCAATCAATGAAGGGACATTAGAATTAAATTAATTTTTTGGAGCATGGGGTGGAGTTTGGTGTGTACCAATGAAAACGAGAAAAAAAAAAGAAAAAAAAAAAAAAGCAAAATCCTAAGAACATGCATCTTATATTATATTTCTTAAAAGAGTTATTATCATTTTCCTTCCTAACGATTGATAAACCATCATTTTTCCCTTATTTATTCAAAAAACATCATTTTACCGATTCTTTTAACTAGATTAACAATAGTTCAGTAGGTTTAATTTTTTGACATTTTTAAAATCATTAAGGGAAAAAAATAATGATTCATCAATCATCGGATGGAAATGTTTCAAATTTTGTTCTCAGGAACAGTACTTAAAATGTCTTTAGTTAATTTTTTTTTTCCCTTTTTATATTCATACTAACTTGTTGAATTGAGTAAGGTAAAAGGAATTAACGTTAGTCATTAAATTTTAATTCTATGATCCACAAAGACCAATGATTTGAATTATAAAATATTAAATAAAGAAGATATTTCTGTTCATAACCATCAATTAACTTTGTATTGTAGTCATACCTTTTTTAAATAAAGAATAATACATTATTTTCTCTTTTAATACCCCTTAAAATGGGTGATTCCAACATGAGTCATTGTGAGACTCAATAAACGTTTTCTGCTATCAAATCACATTAAATGGTGATGCTAGATACATTATTTTGAGAAAACAAATTTTATGTTTTAAAAATATTATTGTAATAAAGATGCCTTTTTATCTGGTTTTGGTCGTGACTGTATCTATTCATGAGCATTTTCACCAAAATTATAAGATGCAATCACTAAAATCTATTATCTTGTAATTTCAATATTCATGCAATTAATTTCTTTATGTGGACATCTTGATTTGATATTACCCTCTAAGTATTTCCATTGTGTATAGGATATGTTTCCTAAAATGTATAGGAGTTGTAACGACATGATAATGAGATGGAAGCATTTGGTTTCAAACCAACAATCTCATGAGTTAAATGTATGGCCTCATATTCAAGCTTTAACTGCGGATGTAATTTCTCGGACAGCATTTGGCAGTAGCTATGAAGATGGGAAAAAAATATTCGAACTCCTAAAAATACAGTCCAAGAATGTGCTTCAAGTTCTTCAATCTGTCTACATCCCAGGATGGAGGTAATTGGAACTTAGACTTCATTATGTTGTAATAATTTTGTTGGGATAATTTTCATTACATTCTCGAAATGGAAGTCAATCTCTTTGACAAACCACCCTGAAGTTAAAGGCATTACTATAATTCAAATCTCCTTCTTGTTATTTAGATCTTTCCAGTCTTTAGGGAAACTTCATCATGGGGATAGTTCCAAAAGATGCTAAGCTGGTGTTTGGATATATTTTTTAAAATGGTTTTTCATTTTGAAAAATAAAAATTGAGAGAAAGATGTTTGGTAACATGTTTTTAAAAAATGTGCTTTTAAAAATGAAAAACAGTCTTTTGAAAATGATAACTAAAAAGTGAAAAACAACTTTTTATTTTTTTTTTTCACTATTTTCAAAACATTTTTTTCCAAAACAAATCATTATTTTTCTATCTAAACAACTATTTGACTCATTTTCAATAATAATATCAAACACATTTACATTATTTTATGTTTTTGAAAATAATTTTTAAGAAATTCTACTAAACATATCACATTTTCGAAAACATCATTTTTAAAACATGTTTTTCATTTTTAAAAATAGTTTTCAAAAACACCATTTTAAGTCTTTGTGTTTGGGTCAAACTTTTACAGTGAAAATAAAAAAAAAAAAAAAAAAAAGCGTTAATAAAAGAAACAAAAAGAAAATGAGTTCTTTTAGTACCCTTATACCATTAGTATTTGCGAACAAATTATGCGAAATATAGTCTCTCGAGAATCTTTCATTCACAAATTATTGCTTTTGTTTAAGAAAAGTAAGGGTGCTTCAAAAATTCATTTTGTTTTTCAGAAATCCCTTTTTTCAATACTTAAATTTAAAAAAAAAAAATTAAACCTAATCAAACTATTTGTTCATATTGTTCAATTGATATGAACAATTTGACATCAATTTTGCTGATAAGGTAAATTGTATGTACGTATTTGAATGATGATGACAGGATGCTTTTGAATCGAATACTATGATCTGAATGCACTATATACTTAAAAGAACTATTTGTTTATATTTTAGGTTTTTGCCTACTAAAACAAACAGAAGAATGAGAAGCAATTACAATGAAATGCGAGATTTAATAAAAGGATTAATAAACAAAAGGGAAGAGGCACTGAGACATGGAGAAGCAAGTAACGATGACTTATTGGGTATATTGCTGGAATCAAATAGCATGGAGATTCAAACGCATGGAAAGAAAGAAACTGGAATGAGTGTTGAGGAAGTTATTGAGGAGTGCAAGTTATTTTATCTTGCTGGGCAGGAAACTACTGCATCTTTGCTTATATGGACATTGGTTTTGTTATGCATGTACCCACATTGGCAAGCACTTGCAAGAGAAGAGGTTTTCCAAATTTTTGGAAATGACAAGCCAAAGTTTGAAGACCTAAATCAATTGAAAGTGGTAAGTTACTTACGCATGCATTCCTTCATAAACTTTTTTATGAATATTTTTATAGAGGATTTGGCTATCTTATTGGTTGGATAAATTGATCTATCAATAATAACCATTGGATTGGTTTTAAGAGTGGTTATTGAAGAATATCTAAGAGTTATTGTTGATGGGTAACTTTATCCAACCAGTAAAGTAATCAGATCCTTATATTGTACATCATAAGAATTAGTAAGGGAAGTCATAAACCCTCATGGGGCCTCACCCCCATTTGACCATTTGGGTGTTTTGGATTGCTCCATTTCGGGTTGGGAGCAAAGGTGCATTTCACCACCAAAATCTATGGGTGCAAAGGGGAGATGAATTCCCCCAATCCAAAACTCCCAACATTCAACATATTCTAATAATTTAATAATCTAATTTTTTTAATCAATTATTTTTTTTACCCTATTATTAATTTTGTGACTGTTGAAGGTCTATTATATGATAAGGAGAGAAAAAGTTTCGTAACTATATCCTTTTGGTTATTTTTCAATTTTGGACAAAGGAGAAACATGAGAATGGGGAAATAGGGGAATGGGGTCACGGGTGGGGTGGGGCAGTGAAAGGGTTATATCTCTTTGACCTATATATGACCTAGTGACATCTTTATTATTAGTGGTTAATGTAATTATATAGTTTTTGTTATTTTTAATTTCGGACAATGGGAGGAGCATGAGAATGGGGAAATGGAGGAATGGAGGCAAAGGCGGGGCAAGTTTAGGGGTACATCTCCTCGATATATAATTGACCCGGTGACATATCAATGATTAGTGTTTAATGTAATTGTATAATTGTTGTTATTTTTTAAATTTGGATTGAAGGGAGAAATTAACAAGAAAATGGGAAGGGGAGCAACGGCGGGATGTCTCCTTGACCTAAACATGATAAGATGACATATATATATGTGGACCTTCTATGGTTAGTGCATCCTAACTTTTAAATTGTTATGATTACTAATCTTAATCATTCATTGAATTTGAATTAAATAAAAGAGAAATATTTGTAGAAGAAAGAATTCAATGAATAACTAAGATTAATGGTCTTAATAACTTAAAAATTAGGATGCACTGACTATAAAAACCCTATATGTATTGTGTGTGTGTGAGAGAGAGATTTAAATTATAAATTATAAATTATTTTTATTAGACGCTCATAATATGTGAAATGAGTTTGTCTTGCAGATAACCAAAATTCTTCATGAAGTACTAAGATTATATCCACCGGCTTCAATGCTTAACCGAACTATTTCTGTGAAGACAAAACTTGGAGAGATAAATGTACCACCGGGAATCATGCTTACAATACCAATACTTTTGATACATCATGATCATGAATATTGGGGTGATGATGCAAAGGAGTTCAACCCGGATAGATTTTCTGAAGGAATTTCAAAGGCATCAAAGACTAATGAAGTCCCATTCTTCCCATTTGGATGGGGTCCTCGAATTTGCCTTGGACAAAACTTTGCACTTATGGAAGCAAAATTAGCTCTTGCATTAATTTTGCAAAATTTCACTTTGGAGCATTCTCCGGGTTATGTTCATGCTCCTGCTCGTGGTATATCCGTACAACCACAATTTGGTGCTCACTTGATTTTACACAAAAATTAGTATGTTGTAAGCATATACTAAGCTATATCTTACTAAATCTATAGTAATGTATTTGAAATTGTGCAAGCGTACGAAACAAATGAAATTTATGAGGAAACTCTTGTTTTAGACCTTAAATTATGAAAATTATTATATTTAATACCTCCAATAACTTGTCTTTGTTCTTGTTAACATTAGCTAATTGTGTTACTGAAATACCCTTGATATGTTTTCACTTTTTTTTTTTATCTTCCTTAACGAAACATGAAATGCTATAAATAATTTTAATTTTCTATGGTATGTTATAATTTAGTGTTTTTAGAGTATTGACAACAATTTTCAACAACTTTACAAGCTAAATTTCATCCATTATGTCCATTATCATTCATACTTTCTTTCTCAACCCTCTAGTTAATTTTCTTTCTCTTCTAATTCCCTTAGTATCCTTCTTTTTCTTTGAAATTTATTGTTATCTCTCTCTTTAATTTCTAACTTTCTTTCTCTTCCATTTCTCTCTATAAGTTTCTCTTTGTCTCTCTCAAACAAGACTCATTCCGACTCTTCTCTTGAATCCAAGAGAATCTTATAATTAACTCTAGTCCTTTTAATTAAAATCTTATTAATCTCTTGGACATTTTAAAAAGACTATGACAACTACATGGTTACTTTATAATTTAGATTATGCTCATTAGGTTTTGATTTATCTGAATTTTTCATTTGTTTCCTATGATTTTGCTCATTAGGCATTGATTTATTTTAGGTTAAGTATACATTGGCTGTTGATTTTTCCATTGTTTCTTTCAATTTGCTTCTCTAATTGATTCTCTCTTTTGAATAATATTAATATTGTTTAAGGTAGATATTTCATTCCTTTACAGCTAGATTGATGGAATGTTGTGACTGAAATTAGTTCATGTTTACTTTAGGCACCATAAGTTCAATGTCACAACAACTTTTATGGGCGAGTTTTGCAATAGAAAGGTTCACCAGAGATTCCAATTGGCAAATTTGATGATGGATAACAAGAACAAATGTGAGTGATGTACTTAATCAATATTTTAAGCAAAATGTTATGATTATTATGCCAAATTTATAGTCAAAAACTTGTTGTCACATGTCTGTATGTATGTAAGAAAAAGCAATAGTACGTACTATTTTTTATTAGTCTTACGAAAAATTGTAATTTTCAATTTTCGATTTTGTAAAATGTACTTTTGTTTGAAAGAATGTAATTCACCTATAGCTTAATTTCCGCCTTTCAGTGTTAATATTTTTATTCTTTTGTGTTTACTATGCACAAAACGGTAAATATATTGTCTAAATCCCTGTTATGGGTAATTTCATCTTTTTTATGATCTAATATGGTCAATTGTTAAATTAAAAATATATAACTAATGGCAATTAGCGTGTGTATGCAAAGGGTCGTGCGTACAACTTTAGTGGGGGTGGAAACATGGTCACTCTTTAGCCTAATACTAATTTTAGTCCAAAATCCATGTTCATCCGAATTCTTGTTTGAGCCCAAAAACATTTATAATTTTTTTGAGCCCGAATATAGCCAAAGCCTTTCGTAAGCCCAAAATACTTGTTAACTTCGACGGATTTAAATTATTAAATTAATATATCAACAGTAGGAAAATATTTTAGAAATTGAAAAATATAAATATATGTACTTTGAAGAGATATAATAAACATTATTCTTCAAAATTCGTATTATAAATAAATATATTAAAAAAATAAAAAAAATGATTAAAAATATATGAAAGAAACATAAAATGCAAACAATGAAGCATAATTTAAAGATATTTGAATGATTAAATTTATCAATTATGAATTATTGAATAATAGCATTATAGTATCAACAATATTTCTTTAAATAAATATAATCTATATTTTGACAATTATAATTACTACTACACTTCAAATTAATGAGTGCATTAGAAAAAACACCTAAAGATATTAAATTTTTTAGTCATATATCATGTAACTAATATTATGATAAAAGAAAAAAAAAACAAAATATGATAAACTTAGTAAAATTTCATATTTAATATATGAAGTAAAATTATTACTTATGTAATATTTAAATATAAATACATATAATATATTTGGAATAAATAATTTATTTCAATATCAAAAAAATTAGTAAATAGAAAAAAAAAATATATCAATAAATTTTAAAATCAATATAATTTTTTAATTATTATTTTTTTAAGGTGAGCCTGTCGACTCAAGCCTACTCTAGCCACCACCTCCCTACATTCGGAAAGGGAAGCCATTGCCATTAAAACATAAAGTTGTTCCCAAGAGGTAAACCCCAGTGAGGTTTGTGTAATTTGTTCATTAACAAATAGGTTTACAAAAATATTGAAACAATACCTGAAAGATAGATTATTATTATTATTATTATTATTATTTTGCCTTAAAAATAGTTTTGATGTATAAAAAGGGTAAATAATCAACTATTAAATTTTTAGTCTGAGAAAAAAAAATTAATACTTTTAATATATACATCTTCATCATTATAAGTTATAACATTAGAAAGCATGGATATTACATCCATTTTTTTTTTTTAATTATACAAAAACTCTAAAATATATTTAAAAGATAAATACACTTAAAATATATCTAAAATCGAAAAAAAAAAGGAATATGTATCTAAAAAAAAAAAAGTCAAAAACAAAAAGCAACCGTGTTGTACCTGAATTCTCTGCCATACCATTGACTAGAAAAATTCCAGATACACATAAAATAAATGCAAAAACATATTATATAAATATACAAAAAAAAAACAAAAACAAAAACGAAAAAATGATTGAGAATAGAAGGAGAGTTTAGGACAGACAGCATAAATGAATTGAAACATGAGAAGAGACAAAACAAGTAAAAATGTTGAGGCTGTCCCTGAATTAATAAATCTAGGCCGGGTGAAATTGAGTTCTCTTACAGATAATAAAAGGAGAACCCATTTGGATCGGCCCTCAACAACCGGAAAATGGATGTATAAGACCTTTCTTCATTGTTATTGATAGCAAAACTAAAGTTGCTAGAATAAGAGATTGAATGAAAGGAGTTAAGGGGTTTTGTTTTATGCCCGCAACGGAACCGCAGCGGCACTTGGTGTTGGCACACTCGGCTCTCTCACTCTCACAAGGCAATGAGGAAACCCTAGTGGTTTTGCGCTGGTATTTATAGTAGTTGGGTTTCTTGTGCATTCCCTATATTGCCCTTCTTCTGCTTTAAAAAGAAAACAAAAAAAAAAACAAAAAGAAAAACAAAACAAAAAAAAAAAACATTAGTTAAATACACAATACTCCCTTGACGTTAAGTCAAATACAGGCGTGTGAATATTTTTATTTTTGTAACACCATACCCGCTAGTTAACAGTTAATCGGTGTTAAAGATGAAGTTTGACTAGTTATTTTAGTAGAATGATCAAAATACCTTTAATTTTATAATTTTTATTTTTTAAAAAATAAATTTAAAAAACTTTAAAATAAATTAATAATTTTTTAATAAGATCTCCACCATCCATATTAAAATGGACTATGATGATCAATTTGACAAAAATAATTCTAGAAATTAAAGAAAAATTAGAAAATTAAATGAAATTTTTTTTTTTCATTATATGTCTTTACTGTCCATCTTAAGATAGATTGGAGATTAATTTTTAAAAAAATTAAAGAAAAATATCAATAATTTTCTTTAAAAAAATCAAAATTATGCCCACACATCGTTAAAAATAAATAAATAAATAAAAAGAAAAGTTTTTCTTGTTTTTTTTTTAAAAAAAAAAATCAAAACAATGTTTCCTCCTCCAATCAAAATCTAAAGACCAAGCATCCCTAACCATCGACCTCTAACCAAAGCCATCCAGACCCATTCATCTGCAATCAAAGCCAACCCATCCACCTCTAATCAAACACCAGACATCAAGCTCGTAAAACTTCTCCTTCTCTTTCTCCACCATCAAGCTTGTAAAACTTATCCTTCTCCATCTCTCTCCCTCTTGACACCACTGTCTCTTCTTCTCCTTGATTTTTTTTTTTTTTTTTTTCGTTTTGTTTTGGATTGATGATGTTCATCTAATGATTGATGATGGTTTGGGAGACTGATGTTCGTTTGGGAGATTGAGCGTCATGACCAGAATTTTGCCTTTTGAGCGTCTTATTGTCAACAAATACGGTAACTATTAGGGAACAAGGTTTCTCTTTTTTCTGTCTCTTTTTTTTTGTCAATTGTGTTTGCTATTGCAGATTTATGCTTTAAATTTGACTTAATAAATTTGTTTGAAGAGTTCAGATAGCTTACCGGTTAGATAAGGTTATATTCATCAATAACAATCTTTAGATATTCTTTAGTAACTACCTTTACAATCAATCCAAAGGTTATTATTGATAAATAACCTTATCCAACTAGTAAGATAGTTAAGTCCTTGTTTGAATTGTCAATTTATATAAGTTTGATTTTAGTAACCATATATGGATAAATTTCGTTTCATCAATAACAAAAAGTTTATCAAAATACCCTTTAACGTAATTTATTCATTCCTACCCGTCTTCCTCTAACGTTTCAGTTTCTTCAAATCTCTCTCTTCTCTTATTCATTTCGTTATAATTTGTTATTTTTACTCGTATTCCTTCAAAACCAAACTCTTATGTTGTTATTTAAGTGGGAGGGGAAAAAAAAATAATAATAAGCGCTGGATTTTGTTAAAATAGTTAAACGTCTTGGCGAGAAAGAATTTTTGAAAAGAAATTTGCATTGATTCTTTTTTTAAACACCATTGATTCAAGTGTGTAATATTCTTATTTAAATCCATTTGTTTATTTTAAAATAGTAAATATTTTACAACTTCTGGTTGTTTTTATATTATTAAAGTATTTCAAAAAAATTAAACATAGAACATTGAAGTTGATCATTCTTTCGGAAGGTTGTTAAGTATTAATTTCTCATGTATGTGATCATATACTTTATAATATGTGAAATCATAAACTTCAGTATATGAATTCATATTTTCCATCTTACGTGAAATCATATTTCTATTTTTCTAGAATTCATTCGTTCTTTTATAGACGAAATTGTGAAGATGGAGAAGTTCAGTTAGGCGCATTCATATGTTTCATGAGGTTAAAAAGGATGAAATTTTATTTATGTAGTAGAAACACAATTTTTGACAAAAAATATAAGATGAATTTTATAGCCTTTAGATTAATAATATTTTAATGGTTTGGATTAACTCATATCTCTGTTTTAATTTTTAGAATTTCAATCTCATATTTCTGTTTTAAATTATTTCCTTAATTTTTTATCTCTCTTCTCTCTCTCTTACATCTTATTTTACAGTTTATTTACTCTCATCTGTTCTATTTTTTCTTGTCTATAATATTAATATTTATTATGGAAATCAAGAAAAATGGCCCATATAATAAGTAAATTTCATTTTTCATCAAAATTTAAAGTTGTTCATATTTAGCCTTACACAAAACATCAATCGTTTTTATTTATTCCATATAGTTGAACACTATATGTACAATGTTACATGTGAAATGTTTTCACCATGTGAAATATCTTCAAATAGAAACATTTCATATATACTTAAAAACATTATACATAGGTGAAACATTTTACTTAAGTGAAACAATTCTGTGCAACATCACAGGTGAAATGTATCAAGGGCCTAAAAATTATTAAATTTGATCAAAGTTTCGTTTGAGGTTAAACGAATAACTTTTATAATTGGGTCAAAAATATTTTTTTTTAATTGGGCTAAAAGTGAATTTTTCCATACCTATATTTACAGTTATCACTATTATATTTAGGGAGAATTTTATTGTAATCCTTGAAGTTTCAGAAATTAATAATTTTTATTTATGATTGATGAAACTCGATACATGATCCCTAAAATTTTTGAAAATATATCAATTAGGTCTATTGGACCGATTTTTTTATGGTCAAATGTAGTTGAAAGAAGAAATGTCAATTTTATCCTTGTTCAACTAAGTCAAAATTATATTTATTAATTAATTATTATTAAAAATAAATTTTAAAAAAGAAAAATAATAAAATAACGAAAAACATATAAAGACCCTCGCTAATTTGGGAGTATCTGATGAAGGGAGAGGCCCATCATTTGATTATCCAAAATCAAGTAGGATCATTTTTTTTTTCCAATTTTGTGGCATAAACATGGATGACCTCCATCTCTATTTTGTTGTGGTGTAAAGATGGACCGCCCTCTCTACTTTGTTGTGGCGGAGATAGAGGGATCTCCTTCTCTATCTATAGTTTCGTTGGAAACCAGATGTTCATTATCTAGGTTCATACGAACTTAGATGTTCAACATCTAGGTTCAAATGTTAAAAACATTTAGGTTCATTCAAACCTAGAAGAACATCTTCATCTAGGTTCAAACAAAATTTGGGTTCGTGGAACCACAATAAGCAAACATGGGTTCGACAAACCAAATGAACTCATCTGGGTTCGTCAAACTCAAATGACATCTTCATTTAGGTTCGATGAATCTAGATTTGTTAGAATCCAAATGAATATCAAGGTTTCATTAAATGAAAATATGGGTTTCAAACCCAGATCTGGTTCATGATTCGTGGATATTCATTATGGATCTCCACCAATAATTTTTTTTTTTAATTTTCTTTCTAATTGTTTAAAATTATTTTATTATTAAAATTATGGAAAATTATCTTAGCTGTCCATTCTGATTGGATGGATAGTAAAGATCGGTTGTTTTTTTTTTAAAAAAAAATAATAATTCTCTTTTTATTTTTATTAATTTTTTAATAATTAATTTGTCAAAGTATATAGGTTTTATTTGGTGTTGACATGTGTCCTATTTATGTCTAAAGACAATAAAACCTTAGAACTATTAAATTTGACTAACGATCAATCGTTGGACTTAATTGATGTATTTCCTATATTTTAGGGACCATGAATTAAGTTTTGATATTCATAGGTAAAAAAATATATATATCAATTTGTGATACTTTAGAGACCTAGATGAAATTTTTCCATACATGTATTCTCTTACATTAAAAGTTATACAATTATTTCGTAAGTTTTTTTTTTTTTTAAAGAAAAAAATTTTATTTTATTTTTATTCTATTTGATCTCGATTCTACCAATACCAACTAGAACCTATTTCAACATGGCTAAGAATCTTCTTTTTGGTATCAAATCCAAGGTTGTAGAAATCGGTACTAGCTAATTGATCGGCGAGGTAGTGGTTACCGATCTATCTATTACTCAGCAAGTAATCAAGGATTAATCGATGAGTATTGTCTTAGGGAGAAATCATTATTTTTTTAAATTTAAAGATGTAAACTTATATTTTTCAAAATATAAGGGGTCAAAATTCAGACATTGATATAATTTTATCAAGCTTGAAGGTTGTTTGTGTAATTTTCCCAAATATATATATACACACAAAAACCCTTACCCTTCTCTCTCACTTACAACCGCCACACACTTCTCTTTTCTCTCATCCTTCTTCTTCTTCTTTTGATCGGCTTTCTTTTTCCTCTTCGGGTCGGCCTTCTTCTTCTTCTCCTGTAGATCTCATGTGTTTGTGATGACAACCTCATCCATCAAATCAGTAGTCAGGGTGACAGTGATGAACGGTGGAGATTATGACCCCGACCCTGACCCCGACCTTATCCTCCCACGCGACGATCATAACCAAGTCTTTCTCTCTCTCTTTAATCTCTCTTGCTTTTGATGGACAATTCTTTCAATAGTTTAACGATGACAACCATGATTCACAAGTCCTTGCTTGGTTTTGTAGTGCAAATCATCAAATGTTATCTTTGATTTAACAATCAAATTTTGTTTTTGTTCGATTCTTGATGGCTTTAATTTTTGGTGGTTTTCGGCTTTTTTTGGGGGTCAGTTTTGTGTCAAGTTGGACCGATTACTCGGTAACTCAGTCGATTACTCACCTCCAACAATCAGGACCCCCAATCTGGGGGTTATTGGACCTGTTGGGTGCTGATCAGCGAATAACCAGTGAAAAATCACCGGTAACTAGGGATTTTTACAACATTAATCAAATCTAACCTAAACAAATATATCATTGTGATTGAAGGTTACAATGTATTACCCAAAACTTTTACCCTAAAACCCTACTAAAATGATGTATAAATGCTCACTATAATCGCTGCTGTACTTTAGCTCAAAATGCAATATTCTTTATATTGCCAATTTCTCATAATCACAAATAATTACAACTGACACAATTTATTTATTACAAATTAATAACTTTAAATTTATGTCTTCAACATGATCTACAAAACACATAAATCAAATATTAGGAAACATGATCACTCCTTAAAAATATAAGATCGGATAAAAAATTAATGAAAAATTATTAAATTCTAAAAAAAAAATAATTAATATTAATTTTACATGCTTTTCAAGGGCATAACCTGACACCAATCAACTAGATTATTGCTTTGGAGATAATTAAAGTCTAGAGGGATTACTCGAAAGTGAACATAGTTTATGTTGAGTTGAATGCTTCAACTTAAAAGTCTTATGTAGTAGTCTTCTATTAGTCATTGCATTAATTGCCATTGCATTCGTAGATATTCTTATATCTAATTAACACATTATTGAATTTGGCCAAATGTAGGCAAGAAGTCTTTCATATGGAATGGTCCAACACCAAGCATAAACATCACAGACCCCAAATTGATAAGGGATGTATTTTTCAAGCACGAGACCTATACCAAACCCAATCAAAACCCACTTGGAAGGTTGTTAGTGAAAGGGATGGTGACCTATGAGGGTGAGAAGTGGTTTAAAATTAGAAAGATTGCCAACCCAGCTTTCCATCAGTATAAGTTGAAGGTAATTAGTTTCAATTTATCTTTTTCACATATTGCAATAATATCTTTAAGGATATTATCAAAGTAGGCCTCCAAATTAAAAATAATGTGAAGCCAACCCTGGTTTTGAAAACAACATATTATCTAAAAAAGTGCAAATGTTAGTGAGTTGCTAATTTTCGATCAAAAGTTGATGGACACCATTAGGTTTTGAGTGTAAAAAGGTCAATTTCTCATTTGGTGAATTGGGGACAGTTGATTCTCACAAACTCACACGCACGCACAAACTGATTTGCTTTCTCTCTCTCATGCACACACAAACCAATTCATTCTCTCTCTCTCACAAAAAACCATCTTTCCTCTCTCACAACCCCTCTTTCACGAACCATCGCTAGCTAGGACAACTCGTCGATTGAATCTGGCTTCCATGGAAACCAGTTTGATGACCATCGATATGGTTTGGTTTAAAACTAGATCTGGGTTTCAAATCCAGATCGTCGAACAAACCTACTTGGTTCAATGACAAACCTAAATGGGTTTGTTCAATAACAAACCTAGGTGTTTTAAAAATTGAATTTGAAGAACTAGGCTTGGTTGGATGTATATTCGTGTTTGCAAAATCATTTTTTTTCAATTTTTTTTGTTTTCTTTTTTAATTTAATCAAGATCTGTTCAACCAGCTCAAACTTTGAAGATTTTGGTCTACTTTTTCTTTCCCATTTTTTATTAATCCAAATCTTCAAACTTTGAACCATTAATATGATTTGGTTTGAAACCAAATCACTTAAAACCTAGATTGTCGACAATGATCTTAATTTAAACCCAGATGTCAAACAAACCCACTTGGTTCGCCAACAAACCCAAATGGGTTCATTCAATAACAAACGTAGGTGTTTCAAAAACTAAGTTTGAAGAACTAGCTTGGTTGGATGTATGTTTGTGAATGAAGAACTACTTTCTTCTTTTTTTATCATTTTTTTTTAAATTTTTGTGGTTTTGTTTTTTTTTTTTTTAATTTAATGAAGATCTGTTTAGCCTAGATCTTCAAACTTTGAAGATTTGGGTTCACTTTTTTTTTGAAAAAAAAAATTTGTTTTTTTTTTATTAACCCTAATCTTCAAACTTTGAGCCATCGATATGGTTTGGTTTGAAACTAGATCACCTGACAATCTAGGTTTGAAACATAGATTGTCGATGACGATCCGAGTTTTAAACCCAGATTGTCGAATGAACCTAGGTGGGTTCGTTCAATGACAAACCGAGGTGATTTAAAAATTGAGTTCAAAGAACTAGGCTTGGTTGGATGTATGTCTGTGTTTGAAGAACTAGTCTATTTTTTTTCATTTTTCATTTTTTTTATCAAATTCCTTCTCCTTTTTTTTTTTTTTTTCAATTTAATGAAGATATGTTCAACCCAAATTTTCAAACTTTGAAGATTTGGGTCCTTTTTTTTTTCTACATTTTTTTTTTTATTAATCCAAATCTTCAAACTTTGAAGAACCCAGATCTTCCATTTTTTTTTCAATTTTTTTTTTTGATATAATAAAGATTTGGGTTGAATCCAGATTTTTCAACTTTTTATTTCCATTTTTTTATTTAATGACCCAAATCTTTTGAAAATTTGGGTTAAATCTAGATCTTTCACTTTTTATTTTTTTTATTTTTTTATTAATGAAGAACCCTAATCTTCAACTTCCTTTTTTTTGGCTTTAATTAATTTTTTTAATTCTTATTTTTGTATTAAATTTAATTTTTAAAATTTTTTTTTAAAATATTATCATAATATCCACAGACATTAATTTGATTTCACGGGGGTTGGGGAGTGGGGTGGGGTTTAATTTGTCTTTTTCCTTTTTATGGATGACATATTTATATTTTCACTTCATTTTAATGGCAATAGGGGTATTCCATTTTTTAGTCAACAATATAGCAAGGGCATTCTTGGGTTTTCCATCAAATCTAACAAAACCACTTCACTTTTGGATGGTTTGAATTTTTTTGGCTAATATTTTCAAAAATTAAGGTTAACTTTCATTAATTTGATATTTAAGAAGCTTTTTTAATATTGTCCATATCTCTTTAATATGAATATTTCGAGCATTAATTCTTATGCGATTTGGTCGCATTTTCAATTTCTATTAAAAAAAATTGCATGCCCTCAACCAATCTTTGAACGGATAACTTTTTTGTTACAGTTTGTGCTATGGAAGCAAGATGTCCAGGAATCAATTACCCTTAACCAATCAATGAAGGGACATTAGAATTAAATTAATTTTTTGGAGCATGGGGTGGAGTTTGGTGTGTACCAATGAAAACGAGAAAAAAAAAAAAGAAAAAAAAAAAAAACCAAAATCCTAAGAACATGCATCTTATATTATATTTCTTAAAAGAGTTATTATCATTTTCTTTCCTAACGATTGATATACCATCATTTTTCCCTTATTTATTCAAAAAACATCATTTTACCGATTCTTTTGACTAGATTAACAATAGTTCAATAGGTTTAATTTTTTGATATTTTTAAAATCATTAAGGGAAAAAATAATGATTCATCAATCATCGGATGGAAATGTTTCAAATTGTGTTCTCAGGAACAGTACTTAAAATGTCTTTAGTTAATTTTTTTTTCCCTTTTTATATTCATACTAATTTGTTGAATTGAGTAAGGTAAAAGGAATTAATGTTAGTCATTAAATTTTAATTCTATGATCCACAAAGACCAATGATTTGAATTATAAAATATTAAATAAAGAAGATATTTCTGTTCATAACCATCAATTAACTTTGTATTGTAGTCATACCTTTTTTAAATAAAGAATAATACATTATTTTCTCTTTTAATACCCCTTAAAATGGGTGATTCCAACATGAGTCATTATGAGACTCAATAAATGTTTTCTGCTATCAAATCACATTAAACGGTGATGCTAAGTACATTATTTTGAGAAAACAAATTTTATGTTTTAAAAATATTATTGTAATAAACATGCCTTTTTATCTGGTTTTGGTCGTAACTGTATCTATTCATGAGCATTTTCACCAAAATTATAAGATGCAATCACTAAAATCTATTATCTTGTAATTTCAATATTCATGCAATTAATTTCTTTATGTGGACATCTTGATTTGATATTACCATCTAAGTATTTCCATTGTGTATAGGATATGTTTCCTAAAATGTATAGGAGTTGTAACGACATGATAATGAGATGGAAGCATTTGGTTTCAAACCAACAATCTCATGAGTTAAATGTATGGCCTCATATTCAAGCTTTAACTGCGGATGTAATTTCTCGGACAGCATTTGGCAGTAGCTATGAAGATGGGAAAAAAATATTCGAACTCCTAAAAATACAGTCCAAGAATGTGCTTCAACTTCTTCATTCTGTCTACATCCCAGGATGGAGGTAATTGGAACTTAGACTTCATTATGTTGTAATAATTTTGTTGGGATAATTTTCATTACATTCTCGAAATGGAAGTCAATCTCTTTGACAAACCACCCTGAAGTTAAAGGCATTACTATAATTCAAATCTCCTTCTTGTTATTTAGATCTTTCCAATCTTTAGGGAAACTTCATCATGGGGATAGTTCCAAAAGATGCTAAGCTGGTGTTTGGATATATTTTTTAAAATGGTTTTTCATTTTGAAAAACAAAAAATGAGAGAAAGATGTTTGGTAACATGTTTTTAAAAAATGTGCTTTTAAAAATGAAAAACACTCTTTTGAAAATGATAACTAAAAAGTGAAAAACAAATTTTTATTTTTTTTTCACTATTTTCAAAACATTTTTTTCCAAAACAAATCATTATTTTTCTATGTAAACAACTATTTGACTCATTTTCAATAATAATATCAAACACATGTACATCATTTTATGTTTTTGAAAATAACTTTTAAGAAATTCTACTAAACATATCACATTTTCAAAAACATCATTTTTAAAACATGTTTTTCATTTTTAAAAATAGTTTTCAAAAACACCATTTTAAGTCTTTGTGTTTGGGTCAAACTTTTGCAGTGAAAATATTAAAAAAAAAAAACATTAACAAAAGAAACAAAAAGAAAATGAGTTCTTTTAATACCCTTATACCATTAGTATTTGTGAACAAATTATGCGAATTACAGTCTCTCGAGAATCTTTCATTCACAAATTATTGCTTTTGTTTAAGAAAAGTAAGGGTGCTTCAAAAATTCATTTTGTTTTTCAGAAATCCCTTTTTTCAATACTTAGATTTAAAAAAAAAAATTAAACCTAATCAAACTATTTGTTCATATTGTTCAATTGATATGAACAATTTGATATCAAATTTACTGATAAGGTAAATTCTATGTACGTATTTGAATGATGATGACAGGATGCTTTTGAATCGAATACTATGATCTGAATGCACTATATACTGAAAAGAACTATTTGTTTATATTTTAGGTTTTTGCCTACTAAAACAAACAGAAGAATGAGAAGCAATTACAATGAAATGCGAGATTTAATAAAAGGATTAATAAACAAAAGGGAAGAGGCACTGAGACATGGAGAAGCAAGTAACGATGACTTATTGGGAATATTGCTGGAATCAAATAGCATGGAGATTCAAACGCATGGAAAGAAAGAAACTGGAATGAGTGTTGAGGAAGTTATTGAGGAGTGCAAGTTATTTATCTTGCTGGGCAGGAAACTACTGCATCTTTGCTTATATGGACATTGGTTTTGTTATGCATGTACCCACATTGGCAAGCACTTGCAAGAGAAGAGGTTTTCCAAATTTTTGGGAATGACAAGCCAAAGTTTGAAGACCTAAATCAATTGAAAGTGGTAAGTTACTTACGCATTCCTTCATAAACTTTTTTATGAATATTTTTATAGAGGATTTGGTTATCTTATTGGTTGAATAAATTGATCTATCAATAATAACTGTTGGATTAGTTTTAAGAGTAGTTATTGAAGAATATCTAAGAGTTATTATTTATGGGTAACTTTATCTAACCAGTAAAGTAATAAGATCCTTATATTGTACATCATAAGAATTAGTAAGGGAAGTCATAAACCCTCATGGGGCCTCACCCACATTTGACCATTTAGGTGTTTTAGATTGCTCCATTTCGGGTTGGAAGCAAAGGTGCATTTCACCACCAAAATCTATGGGCGCAAAGGGGAGATGAATTCCCCCAACCCAAAACTCCCAACATTCAACATATTCTAATAATTTAATAATCTAATTTTTTTAATCAATTATTTTTTTTTACCCTATTATTAATTTTGTGACTGTTGAAGGTCTGTTATATCATTATAAGGAGAGAAAAAGTTTCGTAACTATATCCTTTTGGTTATTTTTCAATTTTGGACAAAGGAGAAACATGAGAATGGGGAAATAGGGGAATGGGGTCATGGGTGGGGCGGGGCAGTGATAGGGTTATATCTCTTTGACCTATATATGACCTAGTGACGTCTTTATTATTAGTGGTTAATGTAATTATATAGTTTTTGTTATTTTTAATTTTTGACAATGGGAGTAGCATGAGAATGGGGAAATGGAGGAATGGAGGCAAAGGTGGGGCAAGTTTAGGGGTACATCTCCTCGATATATAGATGACCCGGTGACATATCAATGATTAGTGTTTAATGTAATTATATAATTGTTGTTATTTTTTAAATTTGGATTGAAGGGAGAAATTAACAAGAAAATGGGAAGGGGAGCAATGGCAGGATATGTCTTCTTGACCTAAACATGATAAGATGACATATATATATATATGTACATATATATATGGACCTTCTATGGTTAGTACATCCTAACTTTTAAATTGTTATGATTACTAATCTTAATCATTCATTGAATTTGAATTAAATAGGAGAGAAATATTTGTAGAAGAAAGAATTCAATGAATAACTAAGATTGATGGTCTTAATAACTTAAAAATTAGGATGCACTGACTATAAAAACCCTATATATATTGTGTGTGTGTGTGTATGTGAGATTTAAATTATAAATTATAAATTATTTTTATTAGACGCTTATAATACGTGAAATGAGTTTGTCTTGCAGATAACCAAAATTCTCCATGAAGTACTTAGATTATATCCACCGGTGTCAATGCTTAACCGAACTATTTCTGTGAAGACAAAACTTGGAGAGATAAATGTACCACCGGGAATCATGCTTACATTACCAATACTTTTGGTACATCATGATCATGAATATTGGGGTGATGATGCAAAGGAGTTCAACCCGGATAGATTTTCTGAAGGAATTTCAAAGGCATCAAAGACTAATGAAGTCCCATTCTTCCCATTTGGATGAGGTCCTCGAATTTGCCTTGGACAAAACTTTGCACTTATGGAAGCAAAATTAGCTCTTGCATTAATTTTGCAAAATTTCACTTTGGAGCTTTCTCCGGGTTATGTTCATGCTCCTGCTCGTGGTATATCCGTACAACCACAATTTGGTGCTCACTTGATTTTACACAAAAATTAGTATGTTGTAAGCATATACTAAGCTATATCTTACTAAATCTATAGTAATGTATTTGAAATTGTGCAAGCGTACGAAACAAATGAAATTTATGACGAAACTCTTGTTTTAGACCTTAAATTATGAAAATTATTATATTTAATACCTCCAATAACTTGTCTTTGTTTTTGTCAACATTAGCTAATTGTGTTACTGAAATACCCTTTATATGTTTTCACTTTTTGTTTATCCACTAGGTGTCTCTCTCTACTTTCTTTCCAATATGTTTCTCTCTCTTCTCTTTTTCTTTAATTGTCTCTCTTCATTTTTATGTATTTTCTCGACCCATCTCTACTTTCTTTCCAATGTGTTTCTCTCTCTTCTCTTTTTCTTTAACTGTCTCTCTTCATTTTTATGCATGTTCTCGACCCAATCATTGCCATTTAATCTTGTTTGCTTCAGTACATATCATCTTAGCAAGTTTTGCCACAAATTTGAAACACTTCAAGAAATACATTCCACGCTATGTTTCATAACGAAACATGAAATGCTATAAATAATTTTAATTTTCTATGGTATGTTATAATTTAGTGTTTTTAGAGTATTAAAAACAATTTTCAACAACTTTACAAGCTGAATTTCATCCATTATGTCAATTATCATTCGTACTTTCTTTCTCAACCCTCTAGTTAATTTTCTTTCTCTTCTAATTCCCTTAGTATCCATCTTTTTCTTCGAAATTTATTGTTATCTTTCTCTCTTTAATTTGTAACTTTCTTTCTCTTCCAATTCTCTCTATAAGTTTCTCTTTATCTCTCTCAAACAAAACTCATTCCGACTCTTTTCTTGAATCCAAGAGAATCTTATAATTAACTCTAGTCTCTTTAATTAAAATCTTATTAATCTCTAGGACATTTTAAAAAGACTATGACAATTACATGGTTACTTTGTAATTTAGATTTTGCTCATTAGGTATTGATTTATTTTAGGTTCAATATACATTGGCCGTTGATTTTTCCACTGTTTCTTTCTGTTTGCTTTTCTCATTGATTCTCTCTTTTGAATAATATTAATATTGTTTAAGGTAGATATTTCATTCCTTTACAGCTAGACTGATGGAATGTTATGACTGAAATTAGTTCATGTTTACTTTAGTCACCATAAGTTCAATGTCACAACAACTTTTATGGGCGAGTGTTGCAATAGAAAGGTTCACCAGAGATTCCAATTGGCAAATTTGATGATGGATAACAAGAACAAATGTGAGTGATGTACTTAATCAATATTTTAAGCAAACTGTCATGATTATTAAATTTATTATGCCGAATTTATCGTCAAAAACTTGTAGTCACATGTCTATATGTATGTAAGAAAAAGCAATAGTACGTACTAGTTTTTATTAGTTTTACGAAAAATTGTAATTTTCAATTTTCGATTTTGTAAAATGTACTTTTGTTTAAAAAAATATAATTCACCTATAGCTTAATTTCCGCCTTTCAGTGTTAATATTTTTATTCTTGTGTTTACTATGCACAAAACGGTAAATATATTGTCTAAATCCCTGTTATGGGTAATTTCATCTTTTTTATGATCTAATATGGTCAATTGTTACTGTTATGGGTAATTCCTGTTATGGTTAGTGCATCCTAACTTTTAAATTGTTATGATTACTAATCTTAATCATTCATTGAATTTGAATTAAATAGGAGAGAAATATTTGTAGAAGAAAGAATTCAATGAATAACTAAGATTGATGGTCTTAATAACTTAAAAATTAGGATGCACTGACTATAAAAACCCTATATATATTGTGTGTGTGTGTGTGAGATTTAAATTATAAATTATAAATTATTTTTATTAGACGCTTATAATACGTGAAATGAGTTTGTCTTGTAGATAACCAAAATTCTCCATGAAGTACTTAGATTATATCCACCGGTGTCAATGCTTAACCGAACTATTTCTGTGAAGACAAAACTTGGAGAGATAAATGTACCACCGGGAATCATGCTTACATTACCAATACTTTTGGTACATCATGATCATGAATATTGGGGTGATGATGCAAAGGAGTTTAACCCGGATAGATTTTCTGAAGGAATTTCAAAGGCATCAAAGACTAATGAAGTCCCATTCTTCCCATTTGGATGGGGTCCTCGAATTTGCCTTGGACAAAACTTTGCACTTATGGAAGCAAAATTAGCTCTTGCATTAATTTTGCAAAATTTCACTTTGGAGCTTTCTCCGGGTTATGTTCATGCTCCTGCTCGTGGTATATCCGTACAACCACAATTTGTTGCTCACTTGATTTTACACAAAAACTAGTATGTTGTAAACATATACTAAGCTATATCTTACTAAATCTATAGTAATGTATTTGAAATTGTGCAAGCGTATGAAACAAATGAAATTTATTAGGAAACTCTTGTTTTAGACCTTAAATTATGAAAATTATTATATTTAATACCTCCAATAACTTGTCTTTGTTCTTGTCAACATTAGCTAATTGTGTTACTGAAATACCCCTGATATGTTTTCACTTTTTTTTTTTATCCACTAGGTGTCTCTCTCTACTTTCTTTCCGATATGTTTCTCTCTCTTCTCTTTTTCTTTAATTGTCTCTCTTCATTTTTATGTATTTTCTCGACCCATCTCTACTTTCTTTCCAATGTGTTTCTCTCTCTTCTCTTTTTCTTTAACTGTCTCTCTGCATTTTTATGCATGTTCTCGACCCAATCATTGCCATTTAATCTTGTTTGCTTCAGTACATATCATCTTTTCAAGTTTTGCCACAAATTTGAAATACATTCCGCGCTATGTTTCCTAATGAAACATGAAATGCTATAATAATTTTAATTTTTTATGGTATGTTATAATTTAGTGTTTTTAGAGTATTAACAACAATTTTCAACAACTTTAGAAGCTAAATTTCATCCATTATGTCAATTATCATTCGTACTTTCTTTCTCAACCCTCTAGTTAATTTTCTTTCTCTTCTAATTCCCTTAGTATCCTTCTTTTTCTTCGAAATTTATTGTTATCTTTCTCTCTTTAATTTCTAACTTCCTTTCTCTTCCAATTCTCTCTATAAGTTTCTCTTTATCTCTCTCAAACAAGACTCATTCCGACTCTTGTCTTGAATCCAAGAGAATCTTATAATTAATTCTAGTCTTTTTAATTAAAATCTTATTAATCTCTAGGACATTTTAAAAAGACTATGACAACTACATGGTTACTTTATAATTTAGATTTTGCTCATTAGGTTTTGATTTATCTGAATTTTTCATTTGTTTCCTATGATTTTGCTCTTTAGGCATTGATTTATTTTAGGTTCAGTATACATTGGCTGTTGATTTTTCCATTGTTTCTTTCAATTTGCTTCTCTAATTGATTCTCTCTTTTGAACAATATTAATATTGTTTAAGGTAGATATTTCATTCCTTTACAGCTAGATTGATGGAATGTTACGACTGAAATTAGTTCATGTTTACTTTAGGCACCATAAGTTCAATGTCACAACAACTTTTATGGGCGAGTGTTGCAATAGAAAGGTTCACCAGAGATTCCAATTGGCAAATTTGATGATGGATAACAAGAACAAATGTGAGTGATGTACTTAATCAATATTTTAAGCAAACTGTCATGATTATTAAATTTATTATGCCGAATTTATCGTCAAAAACTTGTAGTCACATGTCTATATGTATGTAAGAAAAAGCAATAGTACGTACTAGTTTTTATTAGTTTTACGAAAAATTGTAATTTTCAATTTTCGATTTTGTAAAATGTACTTTTGTTTAAAAAAATATAATTCACCTATAGCTTAATTTCCGCCTTTCAGTGTTAATATTTTTATTCTTGTGTTTACTATGCACAAAACGGTAAATATATTGTCTAAATCCCTGCTATGGGTAATTTCATCTTTTTTATGATCTAATATGGTCAATTGTTAAATTAAAAATATATAACTAATGGCAATTAGCGTGTGTATGCAAAGGGTTGTGCGTACAACTTTAGTGGGGGTGGAAACATTGTAACTCTTTAGCCTAATACTAATTTTAGTCCAAAATCTATGTTCATCCCAATTCTTGTTTAAGCCCAAAAACATTTCTAATTTTGAGCCCAAATATAGCCCAAGCCTTTCGTAAGCCCAAAGTACTAGTTAACTTCAACGGATTTAAATTATTAACTTAATATATCAACGGTAAGAAAATATTTTATAAATTGAAAAATATAAATATATTTACTTTGAAGAGGTATAATAAACATTATTCTTCAAAATTCGTATTATAAATAAATATATTAAAAAATGATTAAAAATATATGAAAGAAACATGAAATGCAAACAATCAAGCATAATATAAAGATATTTGAATGATTAAATTTATCGTTTTGAATTATTGAATAATAACATTATAGTATCAACAATATTTCTTTAAATAAATATAATCTATATTTTGACAATTATAATTACTATCACACTTCAAATTAATGAGTGCATTAAAAAAAAAACACCTAAAGATATTAAATTTTTTTAGTAATATATCATGTAACTAATATTATGACAAAAGAAAAAAAATGATAAACTTAGTAAAATTTCATATTATATTTAATATACGAAGTAAAATTATTGCTTATGTAATATTTAAATATAAATACAAATATAAACAATAAAATACTTATAATATATTTGGAATAAATAATTTATTTTAATATCAAAAGAACTAATAAATAGAAAAAATATATATATCAATAAATTTTAAAATAAATATAATTTTTTAATTATAATTTTTTTAAGGTGAGCCGGCTTGACTCAACCCTACTCTAGCCACCACCTCCTTACATTCGGAAAGGGAAGCCATTGCCATTAAAACATAAAGTTGTTCCCAAGAGGTAAACCCCAATGAGCTTTGTGTAATTTGTTCATTAACAAATAGGTTTATAAAAATATTGAAACAATACCTGAAAGATAGATTATTATTATTATTATTATTATTTTGCCTTAAAAATAGTTTTGATGTATAAAAAGGGTAGTGGAGAAAAAATAGAAGGATTTGGCTAATTCTTGGAGCAGTTGAAACATATTCAAGAGAGCTGACAACAAGTGCTTATAGGGGCTGAATTTTGGGGGATTTGGAAGCCATTTCATCTTGGATTTAGACCAAAATTGCAGCCAAAATTTTGACGTTATGCCGGGTTTTGATTTATTTTTTGTTCTTGGTGTCACTAAGACTATTTAATTTTACTTTTAGTGGTATAAGATGAAACTTTATTGACTTTATAATGATTTTGTTATTCAAATATTATTCTCAATTTGATTTTTAATTTTTAAATAATTCGTAGTTTCATCGATTGTTAAAATACAATTGTTTCACTTTAAATATCAAGTATTTTTGGTAGTTACAATATTATTTTATTAATTTAATTTTGGATTAAAAAGGTTTATATATAAGATTTTTTTATTATATATTTTTCAAAGATTGGATACATTTTTTTTTTATATATAAGATTGTTGGTCAAAATCAATAAATTATTAAAAATAGCAAAATACACGAAACCCGTCCAGAGGTAAGCCTTTAATCGGATGAAGTCAAAGTTTCGTTTTCGTAATAAAATACCCCATGTCGTTAATGAGCATTAGTGGGTGTTAGTTTGATGAAGGGCATTTACATCATTTGATATGAGTTGATTGATAAAAATAATTAAAAATGAAAAATTTTTAAAGAAATTCTTCATCTTTAACCTTTGAAGATCTGCAGATCTTCAAATTTGAAAAGCACACTCAACCCTAAACACACTAAATCTCCAGATCTTCCTCCACTCTATCTCCACCCCACCACCAAAACACAAGCCTACCTCCATTGTTTGCCAATGGTGGCATACCGTCTCTCTCTACACCAACCAAACCAGCGCCAACATCTCCTGCACCTTCCTCATCGCCAGTGAGTATGCCATGACCTACTCCAACTGTAAGCAGCACACACACCTCTCTATCCAGGAAGTCATCTCCGCCGCTGTCAAGTTTGAAACCCAACTACAAAGGGTTCAACAAAACATCATACCCAACTATAAAAGATGGGTCCAAAATCAACACCGAACCAAAAACAAACAGCATCATCACCATTTAATCACATCAAAATCAGGATCTCCAAGGCATGGGGATCCCGATGGAGACCCAACCTTTGGGTCTCTATTCTCGATCTAGTCCATTGCAGTGATGGAGGCCAGTCTCTGTCTCTGCGATTGAAACCAAAGGTAGGTCTCAATCGCAAATGAAGACCCAGCCATCTGACTTTGGTTTCCTCATCTTCTCGTTGATTCTCTTAGTTAACTCGGTCAAAGCCATATCTCGGTGTGTTTTGGAGCTTTCAAGTTTTGGCTATGGTTTCCCTGACTTAGTCTATGATTTGCTCTTAGATCTTCAAGCCTTGGATTTCTCTAGGTTCCGGTATGTTTTCTCCAGTCCTCGGTTCTTGTTTGAAAGGCTTTTTTGCGTCCAGTTTGTGTGTGTCTGCTCATCTCCATCTCTAAACGGATATGAAGATAAGCAGTTGGCAGTTGGTAAAGATCTAATCTCTAATTTTTAATTTTTTTTTTCTCAATTTGCTTTTTGATATTTTAAAATGATCTTCACCCTCTATCAACATGATGGACAATAAAGATCTTATAATTTTTTTTTAAAAAAAAAATTATTAATATATTCTATTTTTTGTTAAAATTATTTAACAAGTTTTTAAAAAAAAATAATTTTTTCAAAAAATATTAACATTAAATTTTATTTTTGAATGAATCTTCACTGTCCATCACGTGTTTTTGAGTATTTTTATTGTTGAGTATTATTAATTTTTATTATTTTAAGTCTTAAAATAAAATTAATTTAAAAACTAAAGACATTTTCGTCTTTGTACTTCAAATCAAAGTCAACAGTCAAAGTTAACGCTTTTGATTGATAACATGGGGTTTTTCTATTACAAAAATGAAACTTTTACTTTTTCTAATTAAAGCCTTACCTCAAGGAGGTTTCATGTATTTTGCTCTATTAAAAAAGGAAAAGACAAACAAACAAGGTCCAGGCAAAAAGCCAAAACAAATCAAAGTACAAACATTAAAATATTACAACTATGCCATGGAAAAGGAAAAACAATAGAAGATTCAACCAAAACCAAACATTTGAAAATCAAACTCCATAGTAGACCTCATTACGGTCCTTACTAGAAAAATTCAATGGGAAAAACCCGACAAGGGAAAAAAGAGTATCCACCCCTGAGGTCGAAACTAACTAAACCAATAACAATTTTTGTTAAGAAAATCATTAGAGAGAAGAGAACCTACAAAATCTGGAGCTGTACACGCCAAGTAGAGCAAATAAAAGAAGGAAAACGAGAAGTTAAAGCATCTACAATAGAATTTTCCCCACGATAAATATGAGTCACTATGAAGTCCATATTTTGCAAATAGGAAAGACACCTCTCCCAAGTTAAATGCTAACGTTAGGGAGCCTTAGAAGAGCAGGCAAGAATAATAGAATCAACATAAATAAAATCACTCTCCAATCAAAGCTTTTTCCAGTGATAAGTTTAAGCATACTGAATGGTATGAATGGCAATTGCCAACTCTACCTCAAAAGCATAACCAATACCTAAAAGAAAAACAAAAACACTTTGAAAAAACCATGAGAAGTTCGAAAAACTCTCACACAACCAGCTAAACCAAAAGCCTTAAAAATGGAACCATCAATATTGACCTTAAACCAACCAGAAAAAGGAGCCCAAACAACTTGTGTAATACGGGGAACCTTAAAAGAAGGAGCCAGAACATGGAGCTTGCATTGAGCTAAAAGATCATTTTAGAACTAAGAGAATATGTCGCTCGAATAAAATGCTAAACAAAGGAAAGAGCCCCTGACAGGACCCATCCGGACTCCTATCTCTAGTCCGGGAGAATCCTGTGAAAACTGGGGTATTTTTTTATTGAAATTCGAATTTATTGAAAAATCCTTAAGAAAAATCATAGTAAATCAGATAGTCGCTTTATAAAATTTAATATAAACAAATTGAAAATCGGTACACTTCGTGTTGGATCCCTGGACTGAATAGTCAAAATATTCATTAAATAGCTGAAAAAAAGCTATTTCATTTGTAAAACTATTCTGGAAACACATTTACAGAATCTAGTAATTAAAAATAATATATATTGATATAAAAATGTTTTTATTTAAAAATATTATTAATGCATTTGTTATCATCATGTGGCTCTTCTCACGATCTGCAATAATCTGCACGAGCCTGTAGTAGATATCTGAAAAATTGGGTTTTGTAAAAGAGTGAGCGCTAATGCCTAATGAGTATATGTAACTTTTTTAAAAATATTTTTAAATAAAACATAACATATTTCAAGTAATAATAAATGCTTCTCAATGATTTGTATAAATTCATATCTGAAACAATAAAATTGAATTTAAATCTGATCTCATAATAAAACTGTAAACTTCTATATAAATTATCTTTATAACTTTAATAATATAAAATATGAAAATTAATAATCTGTAAAACTTTTCTGGAAATCTATTTCTATAAATCTAGTGTTTTGTTAAACTCTATCTGTATTGATCAACTCAGTATACATCATCTGTAATATGAAAATCTACACCAACTAGTATCCAGGAGAATATGTCATACGTAGTGGTGGAGATACTCAATACACACGTAGAAGGAGGGATAACACTTGCCATAGACGTGCTGGGTGACTTAATGACTCTTTCGACAACTCAATAACTCTCCCGACATCTCAATGACTCTCCCAACATCTGCCATACACGTGCTATGAGAATTTAGGTCTCACACATATGTAGCCTATCTGACTGTTAGAGGGAAAGATACAACCTTGGTGTTTTAAAAATATTTTTATTTTGTTATCAAACCTTAAACAATTTCTATATCCAAATATACACAATTCTAAATAAATATTTTTCTCAAAACATAAATAAAATATTTTTTTCTCAAAGTATAAATTAATATTAATTAAAATACTCTAAGCATTTCGTATAATAAACTCAAACTGAAAATATTAAACACTTATTGGAATTTTTAATACATATACATATATACGAATACGTAATAAATTCTCATTTCAATCGTATAACATAATTAATAATCTATAAAATCAATTAACTCAATAAATAATTTATTTCCAATACATAATAAAACCGACATATAAATAAACACAATTCAATCAATTTAATTAAAATAAACTATCAACTCACATAACTCTTTTGCTTATTTTTGGATTTAAAACAGATTTCCATTTGATTTTTTTATAATTTTGGATCCATCTTAAAATCACATAAATTTCAATTTAGAACTTATGAAAAATTCACTAATTTTCTAGATTACAAATCCCATTGAATTAAAATTACTTATATGGATAAATCTAACACTCAAATTGTAAACCCTTTATTTTTATAATTATAGATTCCCCAATAATAGTCTCTAAGTAACGATTTGAGACCCTAAGTAATCAATGGAAGTGCCTAAAGTTGTAGAGAACCCTTAGAGATTGATTTGAACCCAATTGGAGATTAAATGGAATGGTAAAACGATAAATGATATTGACTAATTATTAAATGTGACATAGGACCAAATTGAAGATAAGTTTTAACATTTGTGGTTAAACCAGGATTAAGCTAAAAGCTGAGGAATGAAAATGAATTTTTTTCAGGACATGACTGCATTTTTAGAATTATCTGTGGAGAAAAACATGAGATTTCAATCCAAGTTGAGTAAATTAATCACAAACAAAGCAGAACCGAGACAGTTGATCAAACGAAAGAAAGAAGAAGCGAAAAAAAAAAGAAGAAGAAGAAGAAGAAAAAGAAAGAGAAGAAGAAAGAGAACGCCAGCTCTTCTCACCTAAAACCCTTGCAGAAACGCGACCAAAGCAGAACCAAAACAGAGACTACAGAACGAAGAAGATTGAAGGAGAGATCGAGAGGGAGATCGAGTAAGGGAGTGAGAGATCGTGTAAGGGAGGAGAGGAAGAAGAAAACCCAGCTCATCCACGTCGTTCCTTGCTCGAAATCAACGCCAAAACAAAACCGAAATAGCCACCAACACAGAACCAAATGAACACAGAACCGAGGAAGAAGAAAGGAGATCCAGCCATGGAAGAGAGAGATCTGGCAAAGGAGAAGAAAGAGGAAGAAGATCCAGCCGAAACCCAACCTTCTCGTACCAAAAACAGCCACCAAAACTCGACCAAATCAGAACAAAAAACAGAGACGCGAATGAGAGATCGATCGAGAGGAAGAGAGGTCACATGAGGGAGGAGAAGAGGAGAAAGCTCATGCCATTTTACACCCAAACCAGTCCAGAAACGAAGACAAAACAAAGAGGAAGAAGATGAAGCCCTGAGGAAGAAAAGGGGTGACGAGGACGTGCGAAGATCGAGATGAGAGGAGTAGAGGCTCCGTACGCACTGTTTGAAGTTCTTCATTTTTATGAGTGCATAAATAAGTTTTATTCAAGTTTACACTTATTTGAAATGTTTAAGCATTTTGTAATTGTTATATATTATTTGATAACTTAAAATGATGCAATTTTGTGCTTTTGTACTTAGCAAAGATATTTTAGTGCTTATTGCACTCAAAACTCAGATTTTGGTGTTTTATACACCCAGAAAAGAGATTTTTGTGCTTATTGCACTATAAAGTAAAGTAAAAGAGATTTTCAAAGCTATTAGTATATCCTTAGAGATTTTTAGAAAAGATTAGGCCCTGCCGGTCTATCCCACATCAGTTGGCACAATCCTAGGGAGGGATGAGTCACTAACTTGAGGGGACAAAGTATCCGAGTCTATTAGTTGAGTCGCCTCTGTTGATGTGGGGTGGTGTTTTGCATGTTATGGTTAGCACTGAGAAATTCTACACATAGTTGCGAGATGTCTTAGAGCTGTCACGATTGGTCCCCTACGTTGGAGCATTCCTCGTACAGAGGCCATGTGACCCCAAAGTTAGAGGTACTATGATGTTTTCGAAGGATATTAAGAAATAGTTTTGAAAGAAAATTAAATTTGAAAGAAAAGAAATTTTATGATAATTATTCAACTACATATGATTTTAAGTTACGAGTTTTGAATGTAATGCATGTTTGCGCTTATATATAAATTCTTATGTTTATATTGAGCTTAAGAAATTTATATTTGAAATGCTTAGTGAAATAAAGAATTGTTTTTAAACGTTTTCAAGGAGGACGTTTAGAAATCAAATTTTTAAAATAAAGACAAATTAGCATTCACTGTACTTCTAGCTCATTATTTTTATGTTTTTATACAAAAATCTCCTCAGGTACTCTCAGCAGGTAGTCGGGTAGTGATATTACCTCCAGCGGGCGAGGTAGCACGACACAATGCCATTTTGTGCAGCCCATTTTTGCATCTATCTTATTTACATGTAAACAACTTTTTTAATTGCATAAATAATTTGTATTTTTGTAATTATATGTTTGGAATTGTGTTTAAATTGTTTTTGAGTTAAATGCGATTTACAAATTTTGTTTTTGATTTTATTAAGTTTGATTTGGAAATTAAATGCATGTTTGAGGCCCACGAGCAATTAGAAGTTGAGTTGGTGCTAAATAATAGTTGAAGTGTTGATTTTTGTAAACAGGTTTTTTTGGAACGTAAAAAATGCAGCCGTTATACTGTCGAAATTTCCTTAGAAAATAAGTTTAAAAATCAACCTAACAATACTTTAGAAAGTGTTAGAAAGTTTAGGGTTCGCACCATGGGTTTTGCTTTGCCCGACGAGTTGGGTCTAAAAGGGATTCGTTGGGGTGCCCGACGTGAGCTACCGGATTAGAGCTAGAAGTATCTGGATCGAGTCGCATCAATGTGGTATCAGAGCCTGGTTTTGGAAAGTTTAGAAAAGTTTTGAGAAATGTCATTTTCAAAGAGTTTTAAGAAAAGTTTTAGTATGTTTTAAAGCATAGCATTGCATGATTTTGGATGATTTTCGAACCTTATTTTCATGCATTTCAACATCATAGATATGCAGCATCGTGGTCGTGGTCGCCCGAGGATTCGGAGAGCAGTTGAGGCACCTATGAGAGAGGAGGAGCATGTTGGCACATCAGTTAATGTGTCAGAGCCTCGAGCAGAGTGGTCACTGCCCATAGGGCCAGCGAGTGTGCAAGTGAATGTCGAGCAGATGGCCTAGATGTTGGCAGCGGTTTTACATCAGCCCCGTGAGTCGGGAGTATCTATAGAACGCGCACGGAAGTTAGGCGCGATACTGTATGATGGCACGAGAGAGCCAAAGCGCGCATTGTCATGGTTAGAGAGTAGTGAAGAGATATTCCAGGTCATGGGTTGTACCGATGACCAGATGGTCATCTTATCCGCTTCCTGATGAAGGATAAAGTTAAAGATTGGTAGAAGGCCTTGCAGCAAAAACACCTAGACAGGGTAGCCTGGGTAGTATTCAAACGAGAGTTCCTCGAGAAGTTTTACCCCCACAGTTACAGTGAGGCCAAGATCGAGGAGTTTTAAAGGTTGGAATAGGGCAGCCTATCAGTAGTAGATTACGAGAAGAGATTTTCAAAGCTTGGCCACCTTGTTCCATCAGTGACAGACGATGAGGGACAAAAGATTAGCAAGTTCAGATCCGACTTGAGTCTCAAAATAAGAAAATATGTGGCCTCGAATGAATATACGAGATACGAGGATGTGGTAGAGGCAGTTGTACGAGTGGAAAAGAGTATGGAGACCATTCTCCGATCGTCGAAGTTCAACCAGAAGCGCACCTGGACTTAGAGTACTAACCACTAGGGAGGATATAGTAAAGCTATAAAGAGTGGTTAGCAATCTTCCGTATCCCAAAGTAGGAGGCAGAGTCAGGGGTCTCAGAGTAGTCACAGTTCAGTAAAGTCTTCAGTGAGATCCCCGAGTTTCAGAGGCGATTTTAGATTACAACCTTTTTGCAGTAGGTGCGGTAGAAGTCATCCGAGCGAGTGTTTTGTTGGTGGCACTAGATGCTACAGGTGTGGTCAGAAGGGCCATTTCATGAACAACTGCCCCAGTGTTGTAGCGTCGAATAGACCAGAGGACAGAAGCACCACACTTGGACATTCCAGTAGGGGTCGTGGACCCGAGAGTAGAGACCCCTAAATTAGAGCAGTTGTTGGTTTAAAGACTTCTAATGGTGGGCCCAGCAGAGTAGTGCCACCTAGGGGACAGCCTGACACATGAACCCAGGTCAGAGTATTTGCAATCACCTAGCAGGATGTTGACGCGGCCCCAGATGTGGTCACAGGTATTATATTTTTATTTGACTCAAAAGCACAGGTGTTGATTGGCCAAAGGGCCACTCATTCCTTTATATCTACGGAGCTTACTGCTAGAGTTAATGTAGAGACAAAGCCGTCAAATTGCAGCATGATCATATCGCTTGCCACGGGAGAATCTATGATAGCAGATAAAGTATACTTGGGAAATAAAGTTGTTATAGCAGGTTAGAAGTTCGAGGTAGACTTAATCCTACTAGATATTCATGATTTCGACGTCATCCTAGGCATGGATTAACTGTCGAAACATAGGGCTACAATGGATTGGTATAGGAAGGAAGTGTGGTTCAGCAGACCAGGAGAGCCAAATGTGATTTTTAGTAGTGTAACGAAGACACTTTCCACGAGCTTGATCAGTGTGTTGAAGGCGAACAAGATGTTAAAAAAAGAGTGTTATGGTTACTTAGCCTATGCAGTGGAGCCTGAGAGTATAGAGATGAGATTAGAAGAGGTTCCAACAGTCAGAGAGTATCCGAATGTCTTCCCAAAGGACCTTCCAAGGCTACCACTCAACAGAGAGATAGAGTTTGAGATAGACCTAGCACCGGGGATGAAGCCTATATCGATAGTGCCATAAAGGATGACCCTAGCTGAATTGAAAGAATTGAAGGTTCAGATGGAAGAGTTAGTGAGCAAGGGATTCATTAGGCCGAGTATGTCGCCTTGGGGAGCTCTAGTATTGTTTGTGAAGAAGAAAGATAAGAGCCTCCGATTATGCAAAGACTACAGACAGCTGAACCGAGTCACCATCAGGAATTAGTATCCGCTACCGAGGATTGATGACCTCTTCGATAAGTTACAGGGTGCTAGGGTAGTTTCGAAGATTGATTTAAGGTTAGGGTACTATCAATTGAGAATTCGTAGAGAGGATGTCCCTAAGACGGCTTTTAGGACACGCTATGGGCATTATGAGTTTATGGTGATGCCGTTTGGATTGACAAATGCCCCAGCCGCTTTTATGGTTTTGATGAACAAGGTATTCAGGCCGTACTTGGATAGATTCGTCATCGTCTTCATTGATGACATATTGGTGTACTCAGGTAGCCAAGAGGAGCATGCTGAGCACCTCAGGATAGTGTTACGAACATTAAGGGAGCATCAATTGTACACGAAGTTCAACAAGTGCCAATTTTGGTTAGACATGGTAGCATTTTTGGGAAATGTAGTATTAGTAGATGGGATATCAATGGACCCCAGAAGATAGAAGCGATAGTGAACTGGCAATCACCCACGAATGTAACTGAAGTTACAAGCTTTCTAAGGTTGGCAGGATATTACAGGAAGTTCGTAGAGGGATTTTCGAAGATTGATGCTCCTTTATCGAGGTTGACTAGAAAAGAAGAAAAATTTGTATGGTCAGAGGCATGCCATCTCAGTTTTCGATGAGTTGAAGCATAGATTGACCTCGACACCTGTAATCACCCTTCTGTCAAAAAGCAATGGATTTATAGTTTATTACGATGCCTCCAGGCAGGGATTAGGTTGTGTGTTGATGCAGAATGAGAGAGTGATTGCTTATGCATCGCGGCAGTTGAGAAAGCATGAACAGAATTATCCTACACACGACCTTGAGTTAGCAGTAGTAGTGTTTGCTTTAGGATATGGAAGCATTATCTCTATGGAGTCCCCTGTAGGATCTTCACGGATCACAAGAGCTTGCAGTGCCTGTTTACTTAAAAGGAGCTCAATATGAGACAGAGACAATGGATTGAGCTCATCAAAAACTATGACTGCACCATAGAGTACCATCCTGACAAGGCAAATGGAGTAGTGGATGCTCTCAACAGGAAGCCCACTAGTTCATTAGCCCAGCCGAAAGCAGAATACCTTTCGATGCTCATAGAATTACGGTCCATGGGCGTTAGACTAGAGACAACGGACTCAGAAGCCTTAGTAGCCACATTTCATGTCCGTCCAGTTTTAGTGGATCAGGTTAGAAAGCTCCAGACCCAGGATCCATATTTGATGAAGATTAGAAGGAGCACGTTCTCAATCAAAGACGATGGGACACTAGTTATGGGACAGAGATTATGTGTGCCAGATGTGGGAGATCTGAGGAAAGAGATTATGGAAGAGGCATACTCATCAGCTTATGTCATGCATCTAAGGAGCACGAAGATGTATCGAGCTTTGAGTGATCACTATTGGCGAAGAGGAATGAAGAAAGAGATAACAGAGTTCGTTTCCAGATGTTTGACTTGTTAGCATATTAAAACAGAGCACCAGAAACCGACAAGTTTACTACAGCCCCTATCGATCCCTAAGTGGAAATGAGAGAGGATTACTATGGATTTTGTGGTAAGGCTACCAAAGACGCAGAGCGGACACGATGCTATATGGGTGATTGTTGATCGATTGACGAAGTCCGCTCACTTTTTAGCGATTAAAAATACATACTCCTTAGAGAGACTAGCTCAACTATATGTTGATGAGATAATGAGGCTGCATGGCACACCAATGTCCATCGTATTAGACAAAGATCCTCGATTCACATCTAGATTCTTGCTTAAGCTATAAGAAGCTTTAGGCACCAGATTACATTTCAGTGCGACATTTCACCTACAGACGGACGACCAATCTGAGATGACTATCCAGATCTTTGAGGATATGTTAAGAGCTTGTGTTATGGAATTCAGAGGGAGCTAGGATACTCACATACCACTGATAGAGTTTACCTACAACAATAGCTACTAGTCAAGTATCGAGATGGTATCATATGAAGCGTTGTGTAGCAGGAAGTGCAGGACCCCAGTTTGCTGGGATGAGATAGGTGAAAGGAGATTGATTGGCCCAGAGATTGTCCAGATCACCACAGAGAAGATAAGTATGATCAAAGAAAAACTAAAAGTAGCTAGTGATAGACAGAAAAGCTATACGGACAATCGAATGAGAGATTTGGAATTTTAGGTGGGTGACAGAGTGTTCCTGTGGATCTTGCCCTGGAAATGAGTGCTCAGATTCGGAAAGCGAGGCAAGCTGAGTCTGCGGTACATAGGGTCGTATAAGGTCGTAGAGAGGATTGGAGAGGCGGCGTATCGTCTGAAGCTGCCACTAGAGTTAGCAAATATGCACGATGTCTTTCATGTTTCCATGTTACGGAAGTATGTAATGGATCCTTCATATATCCTTAGAGAGCAGCCGATGCAACTGAAAGAGAATCTGACCTACGAAGAGTAACCTATGGAGATCTTAGATCGTAAGGAGCAAGTGTTGCACCGCAGAGTGATACCATTGGTTAAAGTCTTGTGGAGGAATCATAGATTCGAGGCAGCTACATAGGAGCATGAGGAGCAAATACATGTACAGTATCTGCACCTTTTTGAGTCAGGTATGTAATTTAGTTTCGAGGATAAAATTTTTATAAAGAGGGGAGAAATTATAAACCCTCTATTTTTATAATTATAGATTCCCCAGTAATAGTCCTTAGGTAACGATTTGAGACCCTGAATGATCAATGAAAATGCCTAAGGTTGTAGAGAACCCTTAGAGATTGATTTAAACTCAATTAGACATTAAATGGAATGGTAAAATGGTAAATGATATTGAGTAATTATTAAATGTGACAAGAGACTAAATTAAATATAAGTTTTAATATTTGTGGTCAAACCAGAATTAAGCTAAAAGCTGAGGGATGAAAATGAAATTTTTTCTGGACATGATCGGCATTTTTAGAATTGTTTGTGGAGAAAAACATAAGATTTCAATCCAAGTTACGCAAATTAATCATAAACAAAGCAGAACCGAGACAGTTGATCAAACGAAAGAAAGAAGAAGCGAAAAGAAAAAGAAGAAAAAGAAGAAGAAGAATGAGAAGACCAACTCTTCTCACCTTAAACCCATGCAGAAACGCGATCAAAGCATAACCAAAACAGAGACGACAGAACGAAGAAGATTGAAGGAGAGATCAAAAGGGAGATCCACGTCAAGGAGTGAGAGACCGCGTGAGAGAGGAGAGGAAGAAGAAAACCCAGTTAATCCATGTCATTCCTCGCTCGAAACCTATGCTAAAACAGGATCGAAATAGCCACCAACACAGAACCAAACGAACGCAGAACCAAAGAGGAAGAAGAGAGATCAGGCCAAAGAAGAGAGAGATCAGGCGAGGGAGAAGAAATAGGAAAAAGATCCAGCCGAAATCCTGCCTTCTCGCACCAAAAACAGCCACCAAAACTCGACCAAACCTGAACCAAAAATAGAGACGTGAATAAGAGATCGGTTGAGAGGAAGAGAGGTCGCGTGAGAAGAGGAGGAAGCTCACGCCATTTTATACCCAAACCAGTCCAGAAACGAAGACAAACGAAGAGGAAGAAGATGAAGCAGTGAGGAAGAAAAGAGGTGACGAGAACGTGTGGGGATCGAGACGAGAGGAGTAGAGGCTCCTTACGCGTTGTTTGAAGTTCTTCATTTTTATGAGTGCATAAATAAGTTTTATTCAAGTTTACGCTTATTTGAAATGTTTAAGCATTTTATAATTGTTACATATTATTTGAAAACTTGAAATAATGCTATTTTGTGTTTTTGCACTTAGTAAAGATATTTTAGTGTTTATTGCACTCATAACTTAGATTTTGGTGCTTTATGCACCCAGAAATGATATTTTTGTGCTTATTGCACTATAAAGTAAAGTAAAACAGATTTTCAAAGTCATTAGTATACCCTTAGAGATTTTCAGAAAAAATTAGACCCGGTCGGTTTATCCCACATCAGTTGGCACAGTCTTGGGGAGGGATCAGTCACTAACTTGAGGGGACAAAGTGTTCGAGTCTGTCAGTGAAGTTGGCTCTATTGATGTGGGGTGATGTTTCGCATGTTATGGCTAGCGTTGGGAAATTCCGCACATAGCCGCGAGATGTCTCAAAGTTGTCACGATTGGTCCCCTACGTTGAAGCATTTCTCGTACAGAGGCCATGTGACCCCAGAGTTAGGGGTACTATTGTGTTTTCGAAGGATATCAAGAAATAGTTTTGAAAGAAAAGTAAATTTGAAAGAAAAGAAATTTTATGATAGTTATTTAACTGCATATTATTTTATGATAGAAAAGGGGTGACGAGGACGTGCGAAGATCGAGACGAGAGGAGTAGAGGCTCCGTACGCGCTGTTTGAAGTTCTTCATTTTTATGAGTGCATAAATAAGTTTTATTCAAGTTTACACTTATTTGAAATGTTTAAGCATTTTGTAATTGTTACATATTATTTGATAACTTAAAATGATGCAATTTTGTGCTTTTGTACTTAGCAAAGATATTTTAGTGCTTATTACACTCAGAACTCAGATTTTGGTGTTTTATGCACCCAAAAAAGAGATTTTTGTTCTTATTGCACTATAAAGGAAAGTAAAAGAGATTTTCAAAGCTATTAGTATATCCTTAGAGATTTTTAGAAAAGATTAGACCCTGTCGGTCTATCCCACATCAGTTGGCACAATCCTAGGGAGGGATGAGTCACTAACTTGAGGGGACAAAGTATCCAAGTCTGTCAGTTGAGTCGCCTTTGTTGATGTGGGGTGGTGTTTCGCGTGTTATGGTTAGCGCTGAGAAATTCTGCACATAGTTGCGAGATGTCTCAGAGCTGTCACGATTGGTCCTCTACGTTGGAGCATTCCTCGTACAAAGGCCATGTGACCCTAAAGTTAGAGGTACTATGGTGTTTTCGAAGGATATTAAGAAATAGTTTTGAAAGAAAATTAAATTTGAAAGAAAAGAAATTTTATGATAATTATTCAACTACATATGATTTTAAGTTACGAGTTTTGAATGCAATGCATGTTTGCGCTTATATATAAATTCTTATGTTTATATTGAGCTTAAGAAATTTATATTTGAAATGCTTAGTGAAATAAATAATTGTTTTTAAACGTTTTCGAGGAGGACGTTTAGAAATCAAAATTTTAAAATAAAGACAAATTAGCATTCACTGTGCTTCTAGCTCATTATTTTTATATTTTTATACAAAAACCTCCTCAGATAATCTCATTAGGTAGCCGAGCAGTGATGTCACTTCCAATGGGCAAGGTAACGTGACACGACACCATTTTGTACAACCTATTTTTGCATCTATCCTATTTACATGTAAACACCCTTTTTAATAGCATAAATAATTTGTATTTTTGTAATTATATGTTTGGAATTGTGTTTAAATTGTTTTTGAGTTAAATGTGGTTTACAAATTTTATTTTGGATTTTATTAAGTTTGATTTGGAAATCAAATGCATGTTTGAGGCCTACGGGCAATGAGAAGTTGTGTTGGTGCTAAATAATAGTCAAAGTATTGATTTTTGTAAACATATTTTTCTGGAATGTCAAAAATGCAGTCGTTACACCTTTTCAGTTTTTAAAGAAAACCAACCTAACAATATTTTAGAAAGTGTTAGAAAGTTTAGGATTCACTCTACGTTTTTTGCTTAGCTTGAAAAGTCGGGTCTGAGAGGGATCCGTTGGAGTCCCCGGCGTGACCTACCGGATTAGAGCTAGAGGTATCCGGATTGGGTCACGTCACAAATATTTTTCATTTTTTTCCTCCTCTTTCTCTTTAGCTTACCTTTCTCCTCACTATAGTTTTTTTTCTTTTTTTTTTTGTGTTGTCGAGTTCTGTGCTTGTTGTTGTATAAAAAAGACTTATATACGTATAATAATAACACACTACACCACCTTACATATAAATAAATATATATATATAATATTCTTCCACTACTTTTCTTGCTTTTATACTTATCCCTTTCTCTAGTTTTCTTTGGCTTTTCTTTTACTCTTTCATATCACTCTCTCACCGCCTCTCTTTCTCATGTTAATCCAATTTATTTGTTTGTGTTTGTGGACCGGTCCCACTCATTTTTTCTCAACATTTATCTCGTAAATTTTCATTTTACATCCCATCTTTGGGTATGGCCGATGTCCTTTTACACCCTTTCGTACATATATCTTTTATGCTTGAAAGTAAATGGTGCATTTAGTGGAAAAATGGGCTACACTAGTTTCTAATTTGGGCTCACTTAAATTTTGGCCTCCATAAATGATTGATTGAACTATTATTTTAGCACTTTAATTGGACTCTTTAATAAATCCAATAAAATTATTTCTTGGACTTATACTTAAATTTAGGTAATCTATAGATTTCATTTTGGGTTCAAGTTAATTTCTAGGTTCATTTGGATCAAGGTCTTACAACCCCATTAAAGGAATGACATTTACCCTCAAAAGTAGTACTATTCCTTGTAACCGAAATAATCCAAAAAATTGCAATAATACCAACCTTCCAAAGATTTTGAAGTTGAGAACAAAAATGAGTAGATATGGCAGTTTGCCACAAATCCATAATAGTCCCAAACAAAGAAATAACATGACCAAATGCAGGCAATAAGAAGTGCCAAAGACCTACCACAAAGGGCAAGTAAAAAACAAGTACTCTAAACTCTCCTTAGCAAACCAACACAAACAATAGCAGGAAGGAAATATAAATCCACGACGCTGAAGAGACAAATCAGTAGGCAATCTATCCTACATAACTCTCCAAGCTAGCATAGATCTTGAAGGAGGAGTCGAAATGACCCAAATATGCTTTGCTTAGTGAAGATGGGGACGCAACAGTGCCAAGGAAATTATAAGCACCAAAAGTGATCAACTCCTATATTTTTTTTATTGGCCAATTCACTTGAATTCCAAGTTTTCTTGCTCGATCGAATCTAGTCCAAAGAATGTCTTGATACATGCTACACTTGCAAATTAGTTGACCAATTTGTCAATTAAAGATAAACACAAAATATCTTTAAACCAAAATGGTTATTACCTAATAAGATAAAGTCAAATGAATAGTTTATTCTAAAGATATATCTTAATATTTCCTAAATGATATAATCAGAATAAATATTTTTTCCTTGGCAATAAATCACAAAAATAAACTCTTTATTAATCAAATCCTAGAAAACACAAAACCAAGTCAAACTTGATAAAAACTTTGAGTTCTGCACTAAGCACTATCAACGAAAAATTGTTGTGACATCATTACTGATGTTACAACATTGATTCTACTATTATAACATTAACTTTAAAAGTTACAACTTTGAAAACTTGCAGCCCATGAATTTTGTTATTTTGAGCTTTATTGCCTTATCATAAGATGTCAATACCTGTGCACTTCCACTTGTGCACTAATATATAATCATCATAGCACGAGAATCAATTAGCGGCATTCGTCAATCCATAATTGATGTAATTGACGTGCGAGCTCTGCATTCCAAGGGAGCAACCATTTTAAGTTAAGATTACGACCAACATGTTATTGGTTGCAAAATTAAAAAACAAATTTATTTTAGCTTTGCAAGTGCACAAATCACTTTATTAAGCATAGATGAGATTGAGTTTAAGAACTTAAAATTAAATTGCAACAGAAAACTAAATTAATTAAATCAATGGAGAGAAAATTAGTTAGAACGTCATGTCCACTACAAAACAATTCTTCAATCCATAAATTAATAAAGTACAATCATATTAATGCATGATGAAGACATTTACGTCAAGGTAATAACCATACCATAAATTGTATTCATTCTTGCTTACATTGTATGTAAATCATATGGCACCTGTGTAGATACATATATTCCTAATTATAATCTAGCATGACATATACTTAGATTTAATAATTGGAATCCATTAAGAACTAAAAAAATATGAATGTCACGCAAATCCTAAAATATGGTGTCTATCCTAGATCTTTATAAATCAATATCCCTCAATTAGTTCTCAATCAATTGATTATTGCAAATAAAAAATATGCCTATTTGGTGTGCGGTTTATATTTTTTCATCGTAATCTTATAAACATACTTCTATGGTGATCAATAAAAGAAACAAAATAAATAGGACACAATTTATATTTTTTTCATCCTAATCCTATAACACATGTTTATAAGGTGATCAATAAAAGAAACAAAAGAAATAGGACACAATTAACATAGAGACAATTGATCTCATGTTACAAAATCAATAAACTTTATTAAAAATAATAATGGATTGAATTCATGTTTAGGGCTTCAAGTCAGCCCTAACTAATAAAAAAATTAGCTTCTTATGGCTTTAAAACAAAACATAAGCAATAAAAATAAAATAGAGAATAAAGAATATACAGAACAAAGCCCACAAGCCCACATGTCTCCTTGAGTAGATTCAAACCCATTTAGGAAAGGTTTGTCTTATCGAATCGAAAATATAAAATAGGCAATGCATGCAACAAAATAGGAAAGTGGAGACAATATAAGCATTAACTTAATAGCAAGATTCAAGGAAGGGCCGGTCCCTTGATTCTCTCTAATGGCTCTCTTTGATTTTATTTCCATCCGAGGACATACATAGCTTTATAAATAGGGTCGTTCATTAGAAAGAAGGGCATCCAATTTTTGCTCATCATACCACCACTTTACAAAAATCTTTCCAGCTTTCTTAGCTCAAAAATTCATTTTCTTCAAGCTCATTGTTTCTGGTGATCAACAATTACAACTTCAATGCGCCTAGTACCGAGCCATCACTAATGTAGTGAAAGATCCATCAGCGAAAGGAGGGGCTTGATTGTAGTCTTTTCTGTCTTACAACATAGACACGTTGCACAACATCATGGTTCATCTATTGTTATTTTACTTGTTTTTCTTATTTTCTCATCTTCCAGTACTGACTTGAGCGTCAAATTATCTTCAATCGACACTATCCAAGTGTCGAGATCACCCACACTCTTTTGTTTGATTTGTACAAGACAAAAGTTGTAAGGTTCCAAGAAAGTTAACTGACGAGAGTTACTCAAAGTCAACATACTGTGTATTGATCTCATTGCATAACTCATCCCCAAAGTAATAATAATTAATCTTGACTTGCATATGTCATGAAGACATTGCAATCATGAGACACCAAAACAATCATTCTCAAGTTCTAATAACGAGAACCTATTAAGTTTCAAAAAGTAAAATAAAACAAAAACAAAAAAATAAAATAAAATTAATAACTTTATTATAATATAACTATACCTTGTAATTTGTAAATTCACTATTATAATGTATAGTACATTTGAATCCATTGTTCATGCTCTACAAAGAAATAATAAAAATTGTTTCACATATCTAATCAAACATTATACTGATAACAAACTAAACAAAGAGAAATAAAATAAAACTAAAGATGATCAAAGTTATCTAAATGTTCTTTTTCAATTACTCTGCTATATGATGATTATGTAGTTCATGAAAAACTTTGATACTTGGAATAGAATTATGGTTTAGTTAGAGTTTATGATATGTTTTTCCTTTTTAAATAATGGGTTACAAATTTAGAAAAATTCATGAGTGTAGATAGTATTTGGTTTAATTTATTTAAAACAAGTTACCATACTAGTAATTTTATATAAGGATGCTTTTGTAATTAAAATTTTTACTAAAATATAGGTGTAAAAACCACATTTATGGGTGATAATATCGACACCTTTCATTATTTAATTTCTTGAATTGAATATTGACCACTATCATTATTTAATTTCTTGAATTGAATATTGACCACTATGTCCAGTAAAATGGTAATTAGACCCATTTAAAATCTTTGCAATTTACCATTGTTGTTATTAATGATTTATTAGGAGTTACAAGTATTAATGATCATCATCATTAGTGGCATTCATAGATTCTATAGACTTTATATTGATTTTATTAGAATTTTTTAAGAAATCTAATAAAACTTTTAGGAGAATGATAAGATTTGTTATAAATTTTTTCTTTATAAAAATCACTTTAAAATCCATCTAAATCCATTTAAATCCATCATTTAAATGCAATATATCTACTCAATGATTTTTTAAATATACTTAGATTTTAATGAATTCCATATAAATCTGAATTGGATACACTTAAATTTTAATGAATTTCATACAAATCTAAATTAAATGCACCTAGATTTCAATAGAATCTATTTAAATCTAAATTAAATGTACTCAAACTTTAAAAATGTTTTAAATCCTAATGAAATCTAAATTGAATATACACCCTTAAGATCTGCACAAGGAGATATCTCTATTGATGCATTAACTATGAAAAAAATAATTATGAGTCATCTCAACAAATATCTTTTTCAATTGTTTTTGCTTCTCTTGGTTATGAGTAGTGCATGTCAAGCATCAATTTTCCAAAATCCAAAAGTGTATGTCAATATCTACCCTTGCACCAAGATGATCATCTTGGATTCACAATGAACGGTGAGATCTACCCCTACACCAAGATCATGTTTGATATTGACATGCAATTTTTTTGAGTAGATCTCACTGTTCATTGTAAATTCAAAGATGATCATCTTAGGCAACATGCTTTGCTCCCAATATCATCATCTTTGGATTTACAAAAGATAATTGATGAGCATAATTTCTATATTTTTATTATCCGTAAATATAGATTTATTAGTCCAATTTTATGCTAATTTTATTATTAATTGTGTTTTGACCATTGCCGTAAGCACTCATTAGATCATTACTACAAGCATTCATTCAAATTCTAATAATACTCTCATTAGAAAGAATTTAATTTAATTTCATTAATTTATTATATATGCAAACTAAATCGAATTTTTAAGACACACAATTAAAGAAAAAAGTCATTTTTTTATCCCCAAAAGTTCGAAAATCCCAGTTTACTCCAAATAAAAGTGCTAAGTTTAAAGTTCAAAACCTCCATTGAAGATGAAATGGGGTATGATGTGGGGTGTGGTTTATATAGAGAGGTCAATTTGATCATGTCCCTTGACATTTAAAGAAACATCAGTTTATGCCTTCAGATTTCAAAAATAATAATCTTGTTCCCAACTGTCTCAAAATTGTTAAGGTTGGTAGCATGGATAATTATGTCTTCACATTAATGTTTTGTGGTTATATGATTATATTTTAACTCTATGATTTTTTTTTTAAAAATTTTTCTTAACAGGTTTGATTAAGTTTGACTATCAGTTAATTGATTGACCGTTGATCGACAGTCAAACTGAGTACTCACTATTTACTGGGTCGCCGATCGAGTAGCGAATAACGAGTTTTGAAATATTTTCATTAATAATTGTTGGACAAGTAGCTTCAACTATAGAACTTTATCATGACATACAGATTAACAACCTTTTATTGATGTTTTAAGGGGTCGTGGAATCATTTGCATTAAAAACCATCCTTCAAGACCAACGGAATGAAGTACATCACCATATTTTATGTCCCCGTCACATCATATATACATAACTGGACAAAAATAAAATAAATAATGAGATAAAAAAAAAAAATCAGAAAACAAAGCATACCAACGGGTAGCTTCCTTCCTCCCTTAAAGCGAGCTGAAAAAGAAATCCAATATTTATTCGACCGGAATCAACAATCAATTGTGTCCCAGCATAAATTTAAATATATTGATCCAAACATTATTTTACTCATATACTTTAATATCTTAGGCTAATGGCACCTGCCATAATACATACGCACATTAGAAGGGATAAGTTTGTGTTACTTATATATATGTGTGTGTAATAGATGAATTTAATTGGTTCATCCTAACTTTTTAAATTTATGAGACGTTTATGGTAAAATCACTATATATATATAAAAGAGCTAATTATACTCCACCTGCATGAACCTTAGGTCTTTGTATATAGAAACAACCTGTTATATTTAAAAAATAAGTGCTCACCCTCATTTAAGGTTCAACCATTAAATTAAAGGTTGACCATATTAAAAAAGTAAAAAAAACAAAATCTTAAATATCCTTATTCTTTTAATTTAATGAAATTATTATCTTTCAAGGAATCCCCACAAAACAACTGATAATTTCTCAACCCACTTCGATCTGAGTTCCTCTAGTTTTTTATCTCCTCATCAGAAATCACACTTACAGATCCTGCGATTGGCCCCTCAGTAACACTTTTTTCAACAGGAGTTTGCCACTTTTGTTATGGCATTCATCCGACAAGGCAGTCAATCCTTTAGCTTCTTGGCTTTGTTTTTTATTTTGAAAAGGTTTTTTATTATTCTTCAAAAAAGAAAAAAAAAAAGAAAAGGTTTTTTATTAAGTTTTTTTGTTTATTTATTTATTTTGTTATACTTTCTTTAAGGGGTAAAAATCATTTTAATCTCTAAGTTTTAGGAAATTAAGAATCAAATTTTTAACTATATTTCGAAAATAACTAAATGAACCCTAACTTTTTTAAAAAATTATCAAATTAATCTTTTACGTCAATCAACTTATGATTAAACCTAACATAAAAAGACTCGTTTATCTCTAGATTCAATGCATAAATGATATGTTTTAGTTGTAAATTTCTTTTGCATATATGATTAGATTTTAGTTGTAAATTTCTTATGTATATATGGTTAGGCTAAATGAGTCTTTTCATGTTTTCTATTAGGTTTGACCATTAGTTAACTGACGGCAGGGATTAATTTGACACTTTTTTGAAAAGTTAGGAATTATTTGATCATTTTTCGAAACATAGTTAAAAATTTGACTATTTCCCAAAACCTAAGGACTAAATGATTTTTATCATTCTTTAACTTAATTATTTTTTATTTTAAATTTTATATATATCAAATGACTAAAACGACTTTTGACCATTATGTTAGAATTTTGTCTGATTGTAGAGGAGGTGAATGTAAATTTTTCTAAAAGTTCTTTCCTAGTGTAAAAGGTTCAACCTCGGCTAGGTGGAGTGCAATTTGCTCTTAAAAAAAATGAAACTATGAAGGAATAAAGTGTAATAGTCTATTACTCTCCAACAGATCAATCACTCTCTTCCGCAGCCATCTTTCTCAGAGATATCACTTATAGCTAGGCATGTAGACACTTATGGCGGGGCATGTAGATAGGATTCATTATTCAGTCTAAGGATGGACTAAAAAAAATCTGGATGCATGATTAAATTAGTCAAATGACTACAATTAAATATTCAACTAGGCTAATATATGATGAATTGAGCAAGAGAATCAATAGCCCCAATTGTGACCATATCTAGTTTTATTTTGTTCACAATTCTCACTTTAATTTCAGATTTTGATAAAAACTAATATGGTTCCTTTGAATTTTGACTTTTTTTTCCCCTTTTTCTTTCCCAATTAATGTGTTGCTCTTAAGAAAAAAATATTGAAAAGATTGAATATAACTTATATACAATATATTATTATAATTCATCATATATTATTATTAACTAAGTTAGTTGAGTACAATTTATAGATAGATGATTTAGATGACATTAACATGGTAGGAAGGCATTTGAAGGTTTCTTTTTATACAAAAAATAGACTCTCTGGCCAATTAAAAAACTTTCTCTTTTGTGTGTTTGTTTTTGTATTTTGTTTTCGGTTAGTTAGCTTTTAGTAAAGGCTAATTAGTGCCTATAGGACTCACATCTTAAACAAGTTTGTTCATCAAGATGAATCAATTAATAGAAAAATAAAAATAAAAATAAAGTTAAGGGTCTTGCTAGTGGTGACATAATATAAGTCATGACACGGTAGGTCTACACGAAATAAATATATATATTACGGGTTAAGGTTGAACATAAATCTATCGGATTACTAATTGTGTCAGTCTATCTAATTCATATAATAATCCTATCATGTTCGGATTTCATTAATCGTGTTATGAGTTAACTCATGTAATAAGAATGAAAAAAAGTAATTTTTCTATTAAAGGGTATTTATGTCATTTTATCTTTTGGGCGTACATATAGGGTGAAAAACCCTAACCTATCATTATCCATTTTCAAGTTTCCGGCGGCCATCATTCAGACCACATTTGATCTCCTTGAGTGGCCGCCGCTTCATCCACCGCTTCATCCACGACGACCACCAGATCATCCCCGGCCATCTCTTGTTCATTGATCCTCCTCTCAACTCTCAGCCATCAGGTTTCCTTGCAGCTTTCGGCTCGTTTCTCTTTGCAACTTTCAATTGTATCTTTGTCTAATACGGTTGTTGATTGGATTTTGTAATGGTTGTTTGTGTTTGAGATTGCATGCTTGTTTTATGGCATTTTCTGTGTGGAAATCTGTTGCTTCTGTTGACAGGGATGAGCAAAACGTTTATGACGGATAAATAATTTTTTGAATGTCAATAATTTTTGAGCACAACATTCATGTCATGTGTTTGTTGTTGAGTTGGGTATTTATAATAATAACAATATAAGACGGAGGGAGTCACAGAACAGAAGCATGTGAGGGGGGTTGGATTGTGATTGTGAGTGAGTTAGCCATTTCTCTTTCTATGAATCTCTACTACCATTATATGTTAGCAACACACCTACAAACAGATCAAAATGTACATAGACACACCGAGAGATTAATAATGCAGGGAGGCGATGCTTCACAATTAGTGATTGTTGCTATAATTCACACTTTAGCTCTCAGGTTGGATGTGTCTAAAATTTGTGCTTGATTTTTGTAGCTTTTATGCATAGTGGACTTGGAAGATGACCATTTGAATCCTTTTGAAGCATCATCTCGCATTGGGTTGTCCCTGAGTTCTGTGATTTGTTAAAATTTTAAAACAGGGGATGTCACTGATGAAAAAATGAACCATTCGGTTTGCTTGTATTTTGATATATCTTATTATTTTCATTGCCATGACTTTTAGTAAAAATTAAATAAAATTGCTAGAACAAGAACATTTTTATTATAATGATGCAGGCTGTAATTTCCTCAGTTGGCACTGGTAGAAACAAGCACTCCATTTCAGTAATTTCTCAAAAACAGTCCAGGATACAATTATTCTAAGCACTTTGAGATGATTTCTAGTGATGGCTGCCAATAAGTCAAGATGTTTGACTCAATTTGGCTTCTATATATCAATACATTATGAAGTGAGAAGGCTTATTTATTATAAATCAGTAAGGCCACCTATAATTCAAGATCTTTGTGGTTGTTTGTATTTTTATGCTTTTGATTGTATTTATGGATGTTTATATTTTTATGTTTTGGATTATATTTGTGGATTTAAGTGGTAAATTTAATTATTTCTCATTTTGGTTGTAGATTGGAGTATTTATATTTTAATTTTGTTTTTCTTAGATCTATATTTTATTATTGTAGGTTTTATTATTAATTTATTAAGTTGGTTTTTGTGATAAATGTATTAAATATGGTTAAATAGGTTATAAACGGGTTATCTAAATGCGTCAATTAATGGGTCATTTAAATGAATTTCATAAATGTGTCATTAAATGGGTTAAACGGGTCATTTAAATGAGTTGGATCGTGTTTGAACATGACCAATAAATAAATGGGTTAAGCGTGTCGTGTTCGTGTTGACCCAAATATAATTGTATCGTGTTCGTGTTCAAGGAGTCTAACCTGTTTATTAATCGTGTCATGTTTGTGTTGACCCCAACCCGACCCGTCAACCCGAATTGCCACCCCTATTGTAAACAGTAACTTGAAGATGTTAATAGTAAGTTTTTGATTGCTTCACTTATGATCTTGGTAGTTATGCTAATAATGTTAATGTCTTGACATTCAACAAATTTTGTGGTACAAAAGATTGTGGTGGCCCTTCTACAGAACACTTGGAGTAACAGATTTTTCAGATTTTAGAGGTATTTTGTCTAATGAATCTAATGCTCTGCCTAAGCTTTTATAAACTATTGTTTTTGTTGCTTTTTAGAGGATAGTTTATGTCTTTGATGGGTATATCTTTTTTTGCTTGATGGGAATTGTTTTGATGGGTAGTCTTTGGACTCTCTTGACAATGAAATCTCTCAGGAAATATATGGGTTTTTTAGATTGTTGTTTTAAGATAGCTGAATTTGTTGTGATGGGTAAGTTGGCTATGAATAACTAATTTCTTTTTTGTTCCATACACAGTGATCTTTCTTGTGTTCAAATGAAAAATGTATAAACTTGGAGTTTCTTGTGTTACATTAGAATATTAAATCTTGAAAGCTTGGAACAATTTTGTGGTTTCACGAAAGTGAACTTACGGGATCATAATGATTAATGACGTTTGAGTTATTACTATGTTAAGTGGGATTAGAGTTCGAATCTTAATTTGATGGTGATTGGTTCATCAATAGAGAGTGAGAAAAAAAATATTGATGGATAATCAAATTCATTTGTATTTATGGTTTTCTTTTCGTAGTTTTGTTTGATTTTTTTGTTGTCATTGATCTAGTATTTTTATTATTATTTTTATTATTGTTTTTTTCTAAAGATCCATTGAACATTGAAGATGAGGTCTTTGGGGTGTGTGGATCTAGTGGTTCTTGGCCAACAAGCAAAATTTTTGTTGAATTTTTGCGGGTTTGGGTGGAGTGTGGATTCCATTCGAACCGGCAAAATTTCGTGGCTGCGAAATGGGAGGTGTTGGAAAGAAATAAAAGGGTAAGAAAACTTTACATATATATTTTTTCCTCTTGTTATATATATATTTTTTTATAATTTGAAGAATAATTAATAAAATATATTATTGTTTTGTACTCATGAATAATCTTTAATAAAATATTGAATTATTGTCTAGTACTTATTTAGTTTCGAAATCTAAACAAATGGATGTAATGAAAAATATCATTTTCATTCTTGAGGTTTTGAGAGCTCTAGTAGTGTTGAGAAAATTTTTTACTCTTTTTCGTATTCTATTTTTCTTTTCTTTTCTTCTTTTCTAACTAAAATCATGATGCATATAATTTTTACCAATAGAGTGCAAAGGTCGAGTTAGTTTTCTTTTATTGTTTTGGTTTTCTTTTAGTTTTTCTACCTCAGAATTAGTTTTAAACATTGGGGACAATGTTTGAATTAGGTTTGGGGGTGGAATTTGTGTTGAAAATTTTTCAGTTTAAAAATCAAAGAAAATTGCTCAAGTTTGTTAATAAATTGTGTTAGTGTGATTGGGAGATAATTAATGCATTCCATGATTAGTTATTAGGACTAAGATATAGTCATGAATGTTTTAGCATGATTAGAGGAATTTGAAAACTTAGATCTTAGTTTTGAGGTAGAGAATTGTCAGATACGCACAATTATGATCTATTAGTGGAGACTACCTGTGTGAGAATTCGAGACTTAAAAAGCGTTTCTATTCATATGGTTGTTTTCATCTGAATTCTTAAACACTTTTTTATTTGATTTTAATTGATTAGTTAGACCTCTATAAGTTTTGCATTGGAAGGAAATAGCATATTAGGTGTCTGTAACCCATTTATTCTTGAATGAAAAATTTGATAATCTAGAGAAGTGAAACTAGGCTTTGTGTGCTTAACCATTAAACAACCCAAACACTTTCCTTATCTTATGTTGTGTGCGTCAAAAACCCATTTGAAGCCAAACACTATAATAAAAGCCTGAGTTTTTGTTTGAACCTACAACAATCTGAAATCAAGCCGAAAATAAAATTGACCTTACCTTGTAGAGCTTGGAATCATAAATAGGGACTAAATTTAGGCAATTGAAGGTGAAAACGACGTGGAATTTAATGAATGAAATTTGGGGGTTTGATGTGAAAAAAAATGGGGTGTTTGAAAAGAAAAAAAATTATTAATTAAAAGGGCAAGGGTGAAGGAATTTTGCAAACAAAAGTGTAAAATGAAATATCATTAGTGCTTGAAAAATTCAATAAAAGTGCAAGTGATTTAAAAAAAATGTGGAAAAAAAAATAAAAGAGGAAGAAAGAAGGTGAAATTGAAAAGTTTGAAGAGTAGTAAAGTGGAGAAGAAGCTCAGTGGGAGTATCAATAAGAGTTTTATGCCTAAAATTAAATCATCTTTAGAACTCATTTTATGAAGCTAAGCTTAGTTGTGATACTACCAAATTATCCTTTCTTTCTTTTAACCCTAAATCACCCTTTGGCCCCTTTACAACCAAACGAAAAGACCTACTAGATCTTTAAAGGAGTTAAATTATTGATAGAATTACAATTTAGCCTACTGATTGAAAACTTATTACAGGCAAAGTCAAGTTTTGTGTTTTATTACTAAAAAGCCTACTGTCGTGTGATGGTTCTGTTAGACTTGACAGGGAGAGGGGCAAAAATGTCAAAACAGTGGGTAGGGGGCTGTCACGTGGGTGTGGACGACGGGAGTAAATGTGAAGTGACAACTTGGAAAATAAAAATAAGAAAATAAAATAAGAAAAGAAACAAAAATATAAAAGGCAAGCCAAATGACAACTCTTGAAAGGGTGCCAAAGAACTCACCAGAAACTCTATTATGATGAAACCGAGCCAAAGCTCATTGCATCCCTTGAAACCCATACCCTTGTTTTTCCTCTGGTTTTTGATATGAAACACTAATAAACCCATACCTAGACCATTTCTTTGACATGGTGTGATGGTTAGGTGAAAGAGAAGCTTCAAGATAGGGTACGGTTCACTTAATCTTTGAGAAAAAATGATAACGTTTGTTGTATGTGTGCGGATTTTGGTTGAAAGTAAGGTAGTGGAATTATTTTCGGAAAAAAATGGGATTTGTATCAATAAAAATGTTGTTTATGGTTGTCAAAGTATGTTGGGTTTGTTCATAAACTGGAAATCAGTTTATTTTTGAAAAAAACATGCTTATTTTTGTTGCATGTGTTGCGATTTTGTTCGAAAGTAAAGTACTGAGTTTATTTTGTGAAAAAAAAATTGATTTTTATCAGTAAAAATGTTGTTTTGTTGTCTGTGTAAGTTTGGTTTGTTCTTAGTTAAATTAGTTTGTGAGCAAACTGGTTTTTTTGTTGTTTTGGTAGATTTAATGAAATGAGTTATAAACTGGTTTACGGGTAATCTGCTTTTTCTGTTGTCTTTTTGGATTAATGAACTGGGGTTCTATTTGTGTAGGGTTTGCGAAGATTTCGTGGTGGTTTTGTAACCCTAAAAGGCTTCGTGGGTTGCATGTTGTGAGACGGTAAATATTTTTTGAATTTTCAGTTGTGATTGTTTTTTTTTGTTTTTTTTTTTTTTTGAAGGCAAGTTGTGATTGTTATGATTAAAAATATTGATTGTTATGTTTCTGTGATGTGTGTTAATATTTATATATGTATGATAATAGTATTGTTATGTATATGGATTTTTATATGGGATGAAGATTGGAGTTCTGATTTTTGTAATGTCTATAAATGTTTATAATGTTTATATATGTATGCTAAAATCGTAGCGTTATTTATATGCAGGTTTATATGTGATAAAACCCACGATAAAGTGATACTGCTATATATGTGGATGTTTATATATGTTTCTATGATAAATTAAATGATAAAAATATCTAAATGCATGCATCTGTGCGATGTATGTATGAGTATGGTGGTGCGATATATGTATGAATTTGTTTGTGTTATTGGACAGTAGACTATGTTTTTTATATCTATGTTTATGGTCATGTGCATGTTTGTGTTATATGGTTTTGTTTGTCATGTGAACAGGTTGAGGATGTTTCATTTTGTTGCTACTGTAACATTTAAATGTGTAACCTATGATATTGCTGGGTTTGTTCGAGATCAAATATGTTTGCACCATTTGTGGGACACTGTTAAATATGTTAGTGAAGGTGAAGAGTTCGTAGTTGGGGAAGTGTTTAGACAAGAGGTAGTAATCACATGGAGTGGTGAAGTGAGAGCTATGAAGTTTGATGCAGACTTGATGGATGTGCTTGAGGAGTTTGAGAGCAGAGGAGAGAGCCGAATCCACTTCAATGTAGAGTTGGTGAGTGAGCCCAACCAACCATAACCTAACCGACCACAACCCAATCAACCACATTCCTTTAAAAGAGCCGAACCTACACAGCTCAACCCTTTTAAAGATTTGGTAATATTGGTCAGTGGCAATAAGTCTGAGGGTAGTGTTCATCTTGGTAGTGATGATAGTGACGATGCAAACTATGATGGTGATAGTAGGGGTGATAGTGATAGTGATAGTTGGGATGATATGATAGAGGAGGATACTAAGGCTGATAGTCTGTAGGTTGGTGGTATGGATGATAGTATGCAGCTTCCTGGTAGAGATGAGAGTACGCAGCCTGGTGGGAGGGATAAGGAAACTGATGTAGATTGTCTGTCTAATATTAATGAAGATAATATAAGTGCAGAGGATGTATTAGAGGTTGGAACTGATAGTGATGCTCAAAGTAAGATTGCAGTCGTTGGAAGGACATTCAAGTTGGGTGAGGATGGTTAGATAGTACTGAAAAAAGGGCTTCTTTTTAGGGATATGAGACATTTTAGAGAAGTGATGGTAAACTTTTCAATGTGGGAGGGGTTTATATTGAAGAGAATTAAAAATGAGCGTAGGAAAATTATATTCGGGAGTGAGGCTGAAGGTTGTGGGTGGAGAGTTCATGGCAGTCCCAGTAGGAATAAAGTCTGCTTCCAGCTCAGAACCATTAGACCTGTCCATAGTTGTTTGGCTCTGACCAAGAACATCGATGTAAATTATAGGTGGATAGGAAATAAGTTTGAAAAGTTGATTAAGGAGAATCCTGATATAAATGTCAGTGTCTTGCAAATTGTTGTTTTGAACCATTGTGGTATCAAAGTACCCTTTTATACGCTATATATAGCGCTAAGACTCATGCTTTACAGCTTGGCAGTGAGGCTCATAAAGAGAGCTATAATAAGCTGTATAGGTATGATCACCTTATTAGGCAGAGGGACCTTGGTTCTGTAGTATTTGTCAACACCCTTAGAAACAACCCAGATCCTAATGTCCCCGCTCACTTCAACAGGTTCTTTCTTAGTTTTCATGTACAAAAAATTTGGTTCATAGAGGGATGTAAACCTTTTATTGGCATAGATGGATGTCATTTGAAGGGTTCATATGAGGGTATCCTGCTTTGTGCAGTGAGTGTTGATGCAAACAATGGGGCTTTTCCTTTAGCACTTGGTGTATGTGAAATAGAGAATAGGAAGACATGGACATGGTTTCTGAATCTCTTGTATGAACACATAGGCATGGATGATAGTAGAGTTGTGTGTTTTATGACAGATAGACAAAAGGGAATACCTGGAGCAATGGCTGGCAGTTGGCCAGGTAGGATTAATTCTAGATTTTGTGGGAGACACATATTGGCCAGCATGATGAGTAAATATAAATTAGATTATTTGAAGAATTATTTTTGGGTTGTAGTTAGAAGTCCTAACAAGGTGGATTTTTTAGCTAACATGGAAAAAATTAAAAAGTGTAGTGTGGAGACATACAATTATATGATGAAAATTCCTGTGACATTTTGGAGTGTGCATGCTTTTGATAGGGGACCAAATCTGCTAGTATCACTAACAACATTGTAGAAACATTCAACTTTTGGTTGAATCCACTTAGGGATATACCTATGTTAATAATGTTAGAGACAGTTAGGAAGAAGTTGATGACCAGGACACATGACAAATATGAAGTAGTTTTGACTTGGGAATCTGACATCCCACCAAATGTAACAAAAGTCCTTCAAAAGATTCAAAAATTAGGCAAGTATTTGAACCCCCTTCAGAGTGGAGAGTGGTCATTTGAGGTGGTAGATGGGGCTAGACAGTTTGTAGTTGAACTAGATAAGATGTCATGTGATTGTGGTCTTTGGTTTGTTAGTGGATTGCCTTGTAAGCATGTTATGACATGCATTACAAAGCGATGATTAGGCATGAGGAATATGTCCATATCTACTTAACGAAGGAAGCATACCTAAAGACATATGCTCATTGCATACCTCCACTGCCAGATGAGAATGCATGGCCTGATGTCCACTTTCAAATGGTGCTGCCACCCCTTATAAAGAGGAGACCTGGGAGACCCAAGAAAAGCAGGATCGAGGGGGAAACTGAACCACCTAAGGGCAAAAAATCAGTGGGTGTCCGATGTGGAGTTTGTAGAGAAGTTGGACACAATAACAAAACCTGCAAGATCAAAACAAATGCAGCCCCATCATCAAGTGCAAGTAAAAAAAGAAGGACAGAGGTATACATCTAACTGTTTTTTATGTTTAATGCAATTGTATACAAGTTACTAACATATAGAGCTACAGGTTGACAGCGCATCTCATGGGATAAGGCAAAGTGGCATTTCAAGGTCATCAACCTCTACTACAATTCAGGTATAAAGCTTTCTCATTTCTAAGTAAAAAAGTCAAACTGATATATGCTATCATTTTATTATGTTTCAGTACAATATATATATATATATATAACAATATTTGTTGCTAATGAGTAAATACAGGTTCGAGGCACAACCCAATAGGGAAAGCAGAATCATAATGGAAAGGCAGTCCCATCATCGAGTGCAACTCCATCCAGTGCAGTTCAAAACACCTCAACTGTTGAAAGAGTAATTTTTTTCATTCAACTGTGTCTATGTATACATCTCTTTGTATTCAAGTTCTTATATGCGTGTATGTGTGAATTAATGTTTGTTGTTATGATTATGCATATATGCAGGTTCTTTGGTTTCTAGGCAGACAACCAATTGAGGTGAATCATCCAACAACTACAAGCACTCAGGTGGTTGATGTTGTATGTAGCCAGAATGCTTCACAAAGTGCACCTATCAGTTCTCAAAATGCTCAAGGTTAGTAATCTATACGGTACTATTATATATATGCTTTACTGACATTGTTTTGAGTTAATATTGATATCGTTTTGTTGATGGTCTAACAGATAGTCAGGAGCGATCGAAAAGCAGCTTGTAAATGTTGGTTAGTTAAGTACATGTCACTTTTTGCTACTTTTGTTGCTCAGTTGTTAGTTAAATGGTGATGTTGGTTAATATGTCACTTTTTGTTACTTTTTGTTACAACAACTACAATCACCACTACTGTTTTGGTTAGCACCAATTATATTGGTTGGGTGGTATGCTTTTGTTACGCAACACACAATGGATAATGGCACCAGTTAATAGGTTAAAAGTGCATATCACATTTTATTGGTTTTGTTTATTACATGTCAATGTGTATATTTTATAGTTGTGTATTTTGGTTAGCAAAGTTTGTAGCTACTGTCATTGGTGTTTGCTCTTGTTATTGGATATTGGCATCAATGGTGCTACCTATTTTATTTTGCATAAAGTACTATTATTGGTTTATATTGAAGTTTTTACTTTGCAGTACATACAGAAATCAATTACAAAACATTAACAAAACATCTTCAACATACATACCTTCAAATCATTTTCTTCCAATACATACATATTTCAATTTCTTAGGTTTGTTAATATGGTAACAAACATAGCCACTCCACTCAGTATTATGTTTATGATGCTTAATAGTTTCAATACCTCCTGTGCACCTGCCACATTTCGAAATTTGGCATCAATTGTAAACTTTATAGCTTTTAATTCATCTTCAATCATAGCTTTGAATCCATCATACATTGAACTTATTCCTTCGTTACATGCATCCACCGTTTGTTGAAATTCATTGTCATCAGGATCCCAAAATGAAAAATATTTACATCTTCGATTCTCGCATGCAAAGAACAACTTGTTAGGATTTTTTTTTTATTTGGATATCTTCATCCCTGCCTTTCTTCCGTAATAGCATTTTCGATTTTTAAACTTGATAATTCCTCCATTAATCTGACTGCTACTAGTTGAAGAATGACAAGAACCTTCCATGTAATGTGATTATTATGTGTAGGAAATGAGCATACAATGAGCAATTTTAGATGAAAAAATGTGTTGTTTCAAGTGGAAAAAATGGGTGCATGATAGAGAAAAATGTAGGTGAAAAAAAATGTGCTCTTTCAGGTTGAAAAAATGGGTGCACAACATGGAAAAATGGTTGGGTTTTTATAGCCACGTATGTGGCTGTTACAAAAGTGACCGTTGCCTGCAACTGTAACTTTTGCAACGACCACATCAATTGAGACACATATTGAATTTTTTTAATTTTTGGATTTTTTAAATTTTTTGTTGAGGGGCATTTTCGATATTATGAAAAACCACCTACTACCACTGTTCTCCACAATTCAAGGTGCGAAAACTCATTTTTTTAATTTTTTATTCCATTTTATTCATTATTTAATGAGGTCAACCGGGTCAACAATATACACAAGGGCATTTATGTCTTTTTGACATAATTATACTGTTCACGGGTTAAATCTAACAGAATCTTCACACAACAGTAGGTTTTTTAGTAATAAAACATAAAACTTGACTTTGCTTGTAATAAGTTTTCAACTAGTAGGCTAAATTGTAATTCAGTCTAAATTATTTCGTAGGGATAAATAATGCCTAGTATGTTATTGAATTCTAATTTTTTCCATGAGATCCATTGATTACATATGAGCGTCTTTCTATTACTTGGTCATATGTGCTTTAAAAATTTGAGATTTTCTTGTGCATCACTTTCACTTGGCATGTGTCAAAAGAATGTTAAGCATAGGTTTTGAGTGAGTAGAATGAGAGAAATCCTATGAGCTCTAGAGTTGAGGCGACATAAGTCCATGATGTGTGCACTTGATAATTTCAAAGCTTGATTGCTAGGTGATAAATTGGAGAGAACCAATGATTGTGTGAGAATTACTAATGACTTAATTTTAGTCTCATTCAAGATCATGGGTGTGTTGTTTTCTTTGACATTGCATGAAGTAGTTTAAAATTAATTTGAGTAATTTGTTACGTGTGAGGGTGTTCTACTTGGTAAACCCTTGGGAAACACCCTTGGTAAACCCTCGGGAGATATAACTTCTCCACTAGGGCTACATAGGGGTTTAAAAACTTGTGACATACGCTAAATGTCATCGTGAAGACCTATAAAAGTGGTTGCATAAAATGTAGGGTTAATTTAAAGTTTTTGTTTTTGTTTTCGTGTTCCAATTTTGCTTGAGGATGAGCAAAAGTTAGGTTTGGGGGTATTTGGTAATAGAAAAATACACAGTTATTTAATATTCTTAAATTAGGCTTTTATAATGAAAATTCGAGTCAATACTGGTGTATTTAATAAAATCTTAGAATTGTGTGCAATAATGTTAATCAAGGGCAATTTGGGAATTTATGAGAAAGTCAGAGAATTCTAGAATGTATCAAAGCAGAATTAGAAATCTTTACTTGTAAGAATAGGATTTGGTTGGTTGAAAGAATCGTGTGCATAAATGTAGAGCTTCTAGAAGTAGCTAGTTGAGAAAATTGAGTAAAACATAATATTGTCGCGTCGCAGGTTGTAATTTGCAACACGAAGTTGCGACAGATAAGGTGTAGGATCCTAGGTTGCGACAACAAGCTACAACCAAGTCGCAATTAAGAGTCGCCGGTTTAGAAGCTGCAGAAGCAACCTACAACGCTATCATAGGATGGTTTCGTAGGGAAGGAAGTAGGACAACTCCCATCATCTCTAAAGTTTTCAAAGTTTTTAAAAATGTCCTTATCGTCAGTCAACTGACTGTCAAAGAAGCTAAAAAATTTAGGTGGAAAGGGTAAATATGACATTTTGCTAGGATAGGTGTGATTGTCACACGTGTGTGGTCTAGATTATTATTGTATGTTTTATTATTAATTTATTAAGTTAGTTTTTGTGATAAATGTATTAAATATGGTTAAATGAGTTATAAACTTGTTATTGTATGGGTTATTTAAACGTGTCAATTAATAGGTCATTTAATGAGTTTTATAAACATGTCATTAAATAGGTTAAACAGGTCATTTAAATGGGTTGAGTCGTGTTCGAACACGACTAGTAAATAAATGTGTTCGTGTTGTCCCAAATATAATCGTCTCGTGTTCGTGTTCATGTTCAAAGAGTCTAACTTGTTTATTAATTATGTTGTGTTCATGTTAAGCAAAAAACAATCGTGCCGTGTTCATATTTACCCTAACCTAACCTGTCAATCTGAATTGCCACCCCTATCCGAAAGCAAAACCAATAGTTGTAAGGATCATTGTTTGTAATATAATTCTTGGCAGTAGTTAGGCTGATAACATTAGATAGTGGGTCTTTTCTTGATGCATTGTTTTTTTCTTTTTATTTTTTATTTTTTATTTTTTATTTTTTATTTTTTTTTAAGTATAGTTGGAAACGATTAATTATATAATTAATCAAGTAACCCAATTAAATACTAGGTCAAATTCAGAGTTTTATCTGGTTTCTCAGAAATCAATTGGGCACATCGCTAATTAAAATTTTCTTTTCCACAGATTTATTTTACACTACATAGAGAATAGTAAAATTTGGCTAGACCTATTTCAAAGCAAAACTAATAGTTGTGAGGATCTCTATTTGCAATATAATTCTTGGCAGTAGCTACGTTGATAATATTAGAGATAGTGGATCTTTTTTTGGTGTATTTTTTAGTGTGTTGTAGCTGGTAACGGTTAATTATATTAAAAACGTAACCCAATTTAATACTAGGTGGGTTTAACAACCTTATTGAATCAAATGTTAGTTAGTCTTCCCTCATTGCCAAACAGAGAGTACGTAGCTCAGTTTTTTACACTCATTTACTCACTTATTAAGTTATTTATAATACACTTTTTAATTTAATATATTAAAAAGTACAAATAAATATGTATAATATCATTATATATATTTATAATATCATTAAAGCAAAGAGGGTTATCCAGTTGTGCAATGGAGTGGAGGATACCAGATTGGATGTTGGAGTGAAGAATGGTAGATTGGATGTTGGAGTGAAGGATGGTAGATTGGATGTTGGTAACCTAGTAAATGATATAAAGCTGTTGATGTTTGTAAATAACACAAGTCCTATTCATTTTGTCTATAGGGAATGTAAGCAGGTGACTCATGGTTTAGCTACACTCAAGGCAGGTTTTAGATTTAGAGTGAGGGATTGTTTTGATCTTTATAGGTGCTTTTTTGGTGTTGTATTTATGACAATTTTCCACTTATTGTTGTATAAGGCTCGATTGATTATTTGAACATAAAAATAAGTTGATATAGATTGTTCAAGGTAAGTAAATTCACTCATGATATATGTATATTAGTTTATGAATTTTTGGATATTCTGAAAATTATCTTTGTGTTTAACATTAATTGTAACATGATTTTTAAGTTGTTTACATAGCAATAAAAATGTTTTTGCAGTAGTTTTCAAATTATTTACTTCCAAAACTGATATTATCATTTGATTTAAAGAGAAAATCTATGATTTAAGCATAACTCAAAAACTTTACAAAAATTTATGTATTGAATTTAAAACCTCTTATTTCTTAAAATTGATTTATAGTTATTAAATATTTTATAGTGTGTTTTAAAAATATACTTTGTAGATAATATTATGAAAAATTGTTTTGGCTCAATGCCTATATTTATTGTTCTGATATTGGCCTAGTTGCATTCTTGTGTGCACTTGTTCTGACCGTGTCAGACAGGTAATTGTAATATTCTGTTATTCTGACTGTCACACGATTAATTGTGACATTTTGTTATTTTGACTGTGGTACACGAGTATTTATGACATTGTAAGACATGAGCTAACTTTTTATTCATATTATGTGAATATATGTTTTAATATGATATTTTATTTTGTTTATTGTTTTATTCTACCTGGTATCTTCTACAAATATGAAAATTGATTATATTTTTGATTTTGAATATTGGCTTTGAAATATGTTTATATGTATTGAATTTTTGTATCTAACTTATAAAGGTTATTATAATGACATTAACATTATGCATGAATTTACTTAACGAGTTGACGGCTCACCCCTTGTCTCCATCATTTTGTTGAGTAGGAATAAATTATGGACTTTGAGTGTTTAGAACTTGGAGTTTGCCCATATATGATCAAGGAACTCCTTCTCATCTTGATTTATTGTGTTCACAGCAACCTACATAACAAAACACAATAAGGAATGACAGTCACTCAACCTGGGGATAGCTTCCAGTCACTAGAAGAAAAGAAGGAAAGCACTGAACCACAGAATTACAAGCAAGAATAAAGGACAGAACCAAAACTGATTTTAATAAGATTACGAAGGTATAAATGCTACAATCAGCCATCAAATCAAGCAAAGACCAAAATATAGCTTGCTTAAGTACTTAGTGACTACTCAAGTCTACTACTGCAATTGAGAACTACATTCAAGGCAAATGCAAGTCCATCATTCACATAGCCAAATTCGCTTTTTCATCCCCATATTTGTCCAATCAGATGAATATAAAACACTTTAAGATCCTTGTGTGCAATATTAAGTCCAAAATATGTCCAAAAGAAACTATACTGGATATCTTGTAAGAAAAGAGAACCTCTTTTGAAAAGTCTAAAACAAGAAGCTTTGGTATATTATCATGCAGTTACTTCAAATTGAATAATAAAAAGTAGGCAAATAATCATCTTAGATTTCATGAGTTAAGAGCAGATTTTCACCCTTGTTTCATTTGCGACAACCTGACCACACAAGAGAGCCTACCATGTTTATGGGAAAAAATATTAAAATCTTACGTAACCAATATATTATCAATAATAATAATCGTGGCAGAAATACCTTGTTTTCCCACTCAAAACTCTGCCCACATAGTCCTAAAAGCTGCATCTGTACAAACTGTGGAGAGATATAGTCCATGATGTCAATGTGAATGTCATTGAGAACAACAACTGTTCGTGCAAGGACATTGGATGTCTTATAAACAATATTCCCGAATATGACACCAGTCTCAGCTGAGGAAACCTTGATATTGGCCTTTATTTTCTTGCTTGATTCAGGTGCTAGCGTATAATTCTGTGGACGCTCAACAAGTTTAAGATTACCCATGGTTGCCAACTCCAAGCACAGAGTTTGAAGGGTTTTCTTGCATGGTACGATTAATAACTGTAACATCAAGGACAATATCATAGTGGTGAACTATCACATCTGGTGGCTAAATCCAGTGAGTTGAAGAATGCGGTTAAGTTTATTTGCATCATCGATCTCCATCCTTGATGAACTCTCCGGTTGCACCTTTTAGATCATCTTGTACCTCATCTTCCAACTCCGGCTGACTCATACCCTGCAAGTTTGTTATAATAAAAAAAATTTAAATTTAGTGTGATAAAGAGAAGCTATAGTTTTATTTGACCCTGGTGCTACTCATTCATTTGTGTCTCGTGTATTAGCTGTCTTTGCAAGTAAGACTGTTGAACCCTAGATTTTTCTTTGTCTGTTATAACTCCACCGAGTGATGGAATACCTATACCTATACAGCATGTTTGTAGATCATGCTTGATCTATGTCAGTAGAAAAAGTTCCTTGTAGATTTATTACCATTCGAAATTTATGATTTTGACGTCATTTTAGGAATGGATTGGTTAGCTACTTACCACGCTAGTATTGATTGTTACACTTAGGAGATTGTATTTCGTATACCTATGGATAAAGAGTTTCAATTTCAGGGAATACGGAACTCTAGTGGTAATTTAATCTCTGTAATTTAAGCCATGTAAATGTTGAGGGAAGGATGTGAGGAGTTTTTGGCTTATGTGCTAAATGATAGTGGTGATGGGATGTGACTTATGATTACATGATCATATCATGTGGAAAGTGTGGTATTTGTTCCATAATGTTAATTATTGATTATTAAATAGATTTGAATTGTTTGCGGTTTAAGAGTTGATATAAATATTTTGGCAATTGGGTTTTGAAGTACTTAGAAGAAAGAGAACTACCCCAGTTATTTGAAGATCAAGGTACGATGTAAATTTGGGGGACAAAATTTTTTAAGAGGGTTTTATATATTGATAATTAATTTTCTATTTAACTAGGATTTTATAATTGAGAAGGAGAAAGAAATAATAATTTGACTAATGATAGAGTTTTATTATTTTGGGGAAGTTTAAAGGAAAAGGATATTGAGTAGCAAAAGGTTATTGATTTATTAAAGAATATATATTGTTAATTATCTATACATATCAACATCAGATTAAATATGAGTTGTATGGTGATTAGATCTCCTCAATACTATAAGTTTTATACATTATAAATAGGGTTACTACTTTAGTGTACCAAAAAAATATGTGTCTATGTTTTCTTTCTAGCAGTATTACAATTTATTCTCGAGGTTTAGAGGATTGAAAAGGTTTCAAGTAAATTATTTCTCTATATCCATATTTAGATTATATTCCTTTAGGTTATAAATTTTATTTGAAGAGAGATGAATATGTTGATTAAGAAATTAAACATGAATGATGTTAGGAGACTCATTTGGATTCTTTGAGAGAGGGATTAATTATGTTAATGTTATAATATTTAATTTTCGAAATTAGTGGCTGCTGGAATATTTTGCTTTGAAAAATCAATCGAATTTGAGAAACTATTTAGGTTAGTTATACTACTCAGAAAATTACAAAATTTAATATTTAGATAGATTAATATGTCTTGTGTTAGCATATTAAATTTCGTGATGTGTATCTGACTGTAGAATTAATAAAATTCCAAAAGTGCACTGTGGTTAGAGTTAAATTTTTTGAACAGTTTTCAAAAGGTTGAAACGAATAAATTTCTACCCAATCTAGCAGTCCCCGTTTGATTTGAAATTTTTACTGAAGGTTGATTAATTTGTCTGGAATGTCCATGTAAAATGTTAGGTTGATTGGTGATCGATAGAAGTAATTAAAAATATTTAGGTCGACAGTATTAGAACCGAAATCAGCAGGGACAGATTTCTGGTCTTTGAGCTTTTAAGGTTTTGAGCATGCTAATGATGGTGGAATGATCTGAAAATTTTTCTTAAGTTACTCCATATGTCTAGAGTCTTCATACAAAATTGTACAGTAGCTGGACTCTTAGATAATTAAATAAAAATATAAGAATAAAGATAGGTCTGATTGAGAAAGTTGGACATGTAGCTCGGCTTTGGGCTACAATAGTTTCACAATTTGGAAACTTTTAGCTACCAGATTAGCTGAGCAGGATATAACTTCTTTTCCCACCCCATGGTGGTGGTTGATCACAGTTTACCTTTCTTTCAAAAATATCATTAAGGCAGGTGAGAATAAGCCGTGAAACTCACAAAAAAAAAAAAAACAATATATAAAAGTTAAGAGGAAACAACCAAAAGCAAAACCAATAATTGTGATCACTGCTAGCAATATAATTTATATTTAGGGCCATTTTATTGCAAATTATTTTATCTATTTTATTGGAGATTATTTTATCTGACTTAAAAATTTTGATCCTTTTGTTTTGTTCCAGAACATCCTTCATCAAGAGGTGGAAGCTTCTCTCATAGGTAATACATTCATAAGACAACTAGCATAGTTTTTGTGAAATTAACATTCTATCAACAACTTTTTCGAATATTAAGAAGATCGCCAAATCATTTAATAGGAAAAGTTGGTCAAGGAGGGTATGGCGACATTTGCAAGGGAGAGCTTTCTGACCGTTGTCTTGTGGTAGTGAAGGTGTTGAAGGGCTTGAAAGGTAATGGGGACAAGTTTAAATTAGGTGGCAAGCATTAGCAGGACATCTCACATTGGTGAACTTTCTTGGTTTTTGTTATGAGAGAAGCAAAAGAGCTCTCATTTACAAATCCATGCCAAATGGGTCCCTTGATAAATTCATATGTAATCATGAAGCTTCCACTTTGGAATTGAAGACCATGTATCAAATTGCAGTTGATGTTGCCGCAGGACTTGAATATTTGCATCGAGGTTGCAACACAAGAATCGTGCATTTTGATTTAAAACCTCACAATGTTTTCTTAGATAAAGATTTTGCCCTAAGATATCTAATTTCGAGCTTCCGAAGCTTTGTAAAACGAAAGAGAGTATTGTGTCAATGTTGGTTGCCAGAGCAACCATAGGATATATAGCTTCATAGGTATGGAGTAGAAGTTTTGGAGAAGTTTCCCACAAGTCTTACGTTTATAGCTATGGAATGCTAGTTTTTGAAATGGTTAAAGGAAGAAAAAACATTGATATCAGAGCATCTAATGCAAGTGAAATATATTTTTTACATCAGTTTTACCGACAACTTCGATCTGTCTATGATTTTGAGTTTTATGGTGTACTCACTGAAGAGGAAAAGGAGCACACCAAAATGATGATAATGGTGACCTGGTGCATGCAAACCATATCATTTGATAGACCAACAATGACTAACATGATTATGAGAGACTTTCATAGACTTCTTTTAATGAATAACTTTTGTAGAATTTCATAAACTTTTAATGACTTCACAGATTCATAAAAAACTTTCGGAAACTTTTATAAATTCTTCTAAAAAAACTTTCATTAACTTTTATAGACTTTCATTAACTTGTAAAAAATAATATGAAAAACTTTCACAGACTTCCAATATACTTCCATAGACTTCCACAGACATTAAAAAACTTTCACTAATTAATATAATATTTATAAATTGATAAAACTATATTTATCATGTTAATAATTGATTAAAAAGTATGACACATAAAATAAAAGTATAGTCACCTCAACTATATAAATAGAAAACCAAAACATTAATCAATTATTCAACTATATAAAATAAATAAAAGTATTTCAAGTGTTTCATTATTCAATTTATGCCTTCTATGAAAAATAAAATCTCTAATATCCATTATTGTTAATAACTCTAATATCGCTCCACATATCAGCAGCTATAGCAGCTCTCTATTCATTAGCATGCTCTCTTTGTTGCTTCCAACAACTCTGCTCTCTAGTAGCAAATGACTCGATAGTTTGAGCAATCTTGTCAATGGTATGAGTGAACTTGTCTATAGCATCTGCTTGAGTGTTATTGGCTTTAACTGAGCTAGATTTTCCTTCACACTCCACTCTAGTTCGTTTTCTAGTTGGTGGGGGAATATCTAAATTATTAGGTTGAGAAGCTAATGGTGAACTAACATGCTCAGGAGATGAAGGCTGATATAAAGGGTCTTGTTCATCACTTTAAATAAAAGACCCAGTAGCATGATCATATATGAATTCATCTAAGCTAGCACCTCTGCTTTCTTTGATGCCAAATGTTCTCGCATCAGTGTCCTCCCCTAATCCAATCGAGTGTCTCCCAATTGCAGTTCCATTTCCGATTGCAATTCTTAAATCTTCATAATCTGCAAAAGAGTCTGTACGATAATATTTATGGGTAGGATGAGACTAGTAAAAAAGCAAAAATATAACAAGTGTTAATATATGAAATGAACACAAAACATAACAATCAATTTTTAACTATGTGTATTGTGTTAAAAAGAAAAAAAAAAAAAAAAAAAAAAAAGCTCACCTTAAAATAATCTTCCCATACTTCATCAGTAGTAGTGAATTTCTTTGTAATAGGGTCCCATCCAAACCCAGAACTATGACGTATAAGCTCAGAATAATTGTTGTATCATTGTTTAAACCATTTCAAACGGCTTAGGTGTTGAGGATAAGTTTTTTGACACCCAAGTTTTTCATTAAGAAGTATTTTTTTTTCAACAGTTATCTTTCTCAATAAGCCATTACTACCATGCTATCCACACGTGGCAGCATCAACCATAAGTTTAAGCAACTCATTACTCTCTTCCAAAGTCCACAGTTTATAAATTTTGTCCTTTCCCTTTCCTTTTTCATTTCCTTATTATGAATCTCTCATTGATTACTAGATTGTACATGCCAATGCTATAAACAATTAAAAATAAAATAACATAAGAAAATATGGGCAGATCTTATATTGATTAACCTAGCTAAAAAAGATTAATTTTCAGAATAAGTATATATGAGCACAATAGTGATGACATGCTATCCAAACAATATCGTTTTCTAAGGAACAAATATTTTTTTTTAATCTTAAATATATATATTTTTTCTTTTTTGGTTTTTTGTTTTGTGTATAATTATGAAACTTTGTGTAGTCAAATTAAAGTTTTGTTTTCTTCATCTTATCTACAGTATATGCTCCTAACATGCATAAAAGATTTTGGATGTAATTTACCAAGATTCTATAATTTTGTAATTGAAAAGTATGTTCAATTAATTATACAAATTAAAGTTTTGCTCCTAAAATATGCTGTTTTGTTTTGTCTTCTGATTATTACTGATCAAAGGTAATCACCTTTGATCAGTACTACTCATCGATTAGGTCAGCCACCCCTATTTCTATAATAAATGTTAGATCATGTACACCTAATTATATTTGGTATCCTATACAAAACCTATCAAATTGGTTCTTATATAAATTTGGACCTATAAATAATGAAAAGTTGATTGCATCAATCAATTATTACTTTTAATGGTAATTTATATAATAAAAAAAATATATTTTTTAAAAGACATAGTTATAATAAAACTGTAAATGAACTAAGGACACTTGAACTAGTTTCAAGTCTTGATAAGTGAAACAGACATAGAGAGAGATATGTAATAGAGAAAACAAACAAAGTTCCAACTTTTTTATTAGAAAAACAAAAACAAAAAAGAAAAGTGTTGTTGGTTTGTGCGATGATAAGAGTAAAAATTTATACTATTATTAATAATATTAAAATTAAATTGTAATCTCAACAATACCTAGCATTCGTACCTAATAAAAAAAAAAACAATAACCAGTAAATTAAGCATGATAAAAAGAAATAGTGAATTTGGGGGCCTAGGTTGTCATAGAACCATATGTAATTTTTTTTTTTTAAGAAAGAATCTTATGTAACTTATAACTATGACTTGTCAAAAAAGGAAAAAAAAAAAAAAAAACACAATTGCCTTACATGAGACTCCAATCAACCAGAAAAGAATTCATGGGTTAATGACCTTCAAAAGAGAAAGAATTTATGTGTTAACTGATCTCTATAACATAAAATAAAGGAGACTTTGTTTTTTTTTTTTTTTTTGAAAATAAAGAAGTAGAAAGACACATAAACCAATGTAAACGAAAAAAAAAAACACATAAATGATTGAACAGCGCCTATTCATGGTTGATTTTTTTTTTTTTGAAATATATTCATGGTTGATTTTATTCCTCCCTAGTGCAGTACAGTTTGACTCTCCCTAGTGCAGTAAAAAAACATATAAAACACAACATAAACAGAGTACAGTTTATGTGGATAAATCATAAAATTACATAACACAAAACATCACATAAAACCCAACCATGACTTCACAAAAATATAAACCATTTAATATAAACCCTAATTATATCATGCAAAAATTACCATAATTGAGTAAATTATTTGATTATAACACACAATCAAAAGAAGCAAGAAAAGAGAAAAAGAAAAAGACATACCAGATAAACTAGGGTTTTGAAAGTCTTGAAAAGTTTTTGGGGTGAATGAGGGACAATTTATGAAGTTGGGTGAGAGACAATTTATGAAGTTGGTTATTTATACATGTCACTCAAAAGTCTACAAAAGTTTACTATAGAGAAAATTCCACAGAAGTCATGGATATTTTTAATACACCCAAACTTTTGTAGACTCTTTGAAAGTTTATATTGAATACCTCATGACTTTTATATACTTTTTTAAATTCTATAAAAGTATATATTGAATAGCTCATGACTTTTATATACTTTTTTAAAGTCTATAAAGAAGTCTGTATTGAATACCTCATTATAAAAAAGTATATAAAGAAGTCTATATTGAATACCTCATGACTTTTATAAAGTTTTTAAAAGTCATGATTAAATATACCTAAACTTTTTAAGTCTATAAAAGTCTATGAAAGTTATTTTAAATCATGATTGAATATACCTCTCTAAGATTGTGGAGATGATGTTGGAAGGTGATCTATAGTCCTTGCAAGTTCCACCAAAACCTTTTTTGGCTTTTAGAACAAGATCATCCCAACATTTTTCTCCTCCATCATCATCATCATCAATAGCAGCAACACAACTTTATGTACGTATTTGTATATGTATATATTATTATGAGACGTCATTTTGCATTATTAGGGATATCCTTACCTTCCCCAGATGCTTAGCCTTAGTTTCTTTTCCATCTAATGATTATCATCTCCCTTAGTTATGCACACTTGGGCTGCATGCTTGGTCCTACAAGGATGTAGATTGACAGCATTAGTATTGAGTGCTGACATTGGCTCAACTTATAATGCTTTTTTGATGAAATGATATATTAATTTTAGGGTCAGTTTGAATCAGTGAGCTCCACTTCTAAGCCAGTTGGAAACCTGAACTCCAGTGATCCTTTAGATGCAACTGAAAAGGTACTTCATTTCCATACTTTCATAGAGTTCTAAAGTTCTGTTTATTTTGCTATGTATGATCACTCTACATCGCTCCTATCAAGAGGCTTCTTGTGTTCCCTCCCTTGCCCCTGGCTATTTGTACTTTATTAGTTGTATTGTTAATATGTGCATGTCTGTATGCAGATTAGAATTTGGTGTTGGTAACTTAATGACTAATTCTGGATACGTATCCAAACAAAGAATTCTTCCCAGAGACCACTGAACCTGAGAATTCTGAGTAGCAAGTTTTCGAACACTGATTATTATGCCGAATTTATCGTCAAAAACTTGTAGTCACATGTCTATATGTATGTAAGAAAAAGCAATAGTACGTACTAGTTTTTATTAGTTTTACGAAAAATTGTAATTTTCAATTTTCGATTTTGTAAAATGTACTTTTGTTTAAAAAATATAATTCACCTATAGCTTAATTTCCGCCTTTCAGTGTTAATATTTTTATTCTTTTGTGTTTACTATGCACAAAACGGTAAATATATTGTCTAAATCCCTGTTATGGGTAATTTCATCTTTTTTATGATCTAATATGGTCAATTGTTAAATTAAAAATATATAACTAATGGCAATTAGCGTGTGTATGCAAAGGGTTGTGCGTACAACTTTAGTGGGGGTGGAAACATTGTAACTCTTTAGCCTAATACTAATTTTAGTCCAAAATCTATGTTCATCCCAATTCTTGTTTAAGCCCAAAAACATTTCTAATTGTGAGCCCAAATATAGCCAAAGCCTTTCGTAAGCCCAAAGTACTAGTTAATTTCAACGGATTTAAATTATTAACTTAATATATCAACGGTAAGAAAATATTTTATAAATTGAAAAATATAAATATATTTACTTTGAAGAGGTATAATAAACATTATTCTTCAAAATTCATATTATAAATAAATATATTAAAAAATGATTAAAAAAATATGAAAGAAACATGAAATGCAAACAATCAAGCATAATATAAAGATATTTGAATGATTAAATTTATCGATTTGAATTATTGAATAATAACATTATAGTATCAACAATATTTCTTTAAATAAATATAATCTATATTTTGACAATTATAATTACTATCACACTTCAAATTAATGAGTGCATTAAAAAAAACACCTAAAGATATTAAATTTTGTTAGTAATATATAATGTAACTAATATTATGATAAAAGAAAAAAAAATGATAAACTTAGTAAAATTTCATATTATATTTAATATACGAAGTAAAATTATTGCTTATGTAATATTTAAATATAAATACAAATATAAACAATAAAATACTTATAATATATTTGGAATAAATAATTTATTTTAATATCAAAAGAACTAATAAATAGAAAAAAATATATATCAATAAATTTTAAAATAAATATAATTTTTTAATTATAATTTTTTTAAGGTGAGCCGGCTTGACTCAACCCTACTCTAGCCACCACCTCCTTACATTCGGAAAGGGAAGCCATTGCCATTAAAACATAAAGTTGTTCCCAAGAGGTAAACCCCAATGAGCTTTGTGTAATTTGTTCATTAACAAATAGGTTTATAAAAATATTGAAACAATACCTGAAAGATAGATTATTATTATTATTATTATTATTTTGCCTTAAAAATAGTTTTGATGTATAAAAAGGGTAGTGGAGAAAAAATAGAAGGATTTGGCTAATTCTTGGAGCAGTTGAAACATATTCAAGAGAGCTGACAACAAGTGCTTATAGGGGCTGAATTTTGGGAGATTTGGAAGCCATTTCATCTTGGATTTAGACCAAAATTGCAGCCAAAATTTTGACGTTATGCCGGGTTTTGATTTATTTTTTGTTCTTGGTGTCACTAAGACTATTTAATTTTACTTTTAGTGGTATAAGATGAAACCTTATTGACTTTATAATGATTTTGTTATTCAAATATTATTCTCAATTTGATTTTTAATTTTTAAATAATTCTTAGTTTCATCAATTGTTAAAATAAAATTGTTTCACTTTAAATATCAGGTATTTTTGGTAGTTACAACATTATTTTATTAATTTAACTTTGGATCAAAAAGGTTTATATATAAGATTTTTTATGATATATTTTTTAAATATTGGATACATTTTTTTTTTGTTATATATAAGATTGTTGGTCAAAATCAACAAATTATTAAAAAGAGCAAAATACACGAAACCCATCTAGAGGTAAGCCTTTAATTAGATGAAGTCAAAGTTTCGTTTTCGTAATAAAATAGAATACCCCATGTCGTTAGTGGGTGTTAGTTTGATGAAGGGCATTTACGTCATTTTATTTGAGTTGATTGATAAAAATAATTAAAAATGAAAAATTTTTAAAGAAATTCTTCATCTTTAACCTTTGAAGATCTGCAGATCTTCAAATTTGAAAAGCACACTCAACCCTAAACACACTAAATCTCCAGATCTTCCTCCACTCTATCTCCACCCCACCACCAAAACACAAGCCTACCTCCATTGTTTGCCAATGGTGGCATACCGTCTCTCTCTACACCAACCAAACCAGCGCCAACATCTCCTGCACCTTCCTCATCGCCAGTGAGTATGCCATGACCTACTCCAACTGTAAGCAGCACACACACCTCTCTATCCAGGAAGTCATCTCCGCCGCTGTCAAGTTTGAAACCCAACTACAAAGGGTTCAACAAAACATCATACCCAACTATAAAAGATGGGTCCAAAATCAACACCGAACCAAAAACAAACAGCATCATCACCATTTAATCACATCAAATCAGGATCTCCAAGGCATAGGGATCCCGATGGAGACCCAACCTTTGGGTCTCTATTCTCGATCTAGTCCATTGCAGTGATGGAGGCCAGTCTCTGTCTCTGCGATTGAAACCAAAGGTAGGTCTCAATCGCAAATGAAGACCCAGCCATCTGACTTTGGTTTCCTCATCTTCTCGTTGATTCTCTTAGTTAACTCGGTCAAAGCCATATCTCGGTGTGTTTTGGAGCTTTCAAGTTTTGGCTATGGTTTCCCTGACTTAGTCTATGATTTGCTCTTAGATCTTCAAGCCTTGGATTTCTCTAGGATCCGGTATGTTTTCTCCAGTCCTCGGTTCTTGTTTGAAAGGTTTTTTTGTGTGCAGTTTGTGTGTGTCTGTTCATCTCCATCTCTAAACGGATATGGAGATAAGCAGTTGGCAGTTGGTAAAGATCTAATCTCTAATTTTTAAATTTTCTTTTTTTTCAATTTGCTTTTTCATATTTTAAAATGATCTTCACCGTCTATCAACTTGATGGACGATGAAGATCTTATAGTTTTTTTTAAAAAAAAAATAATTATTAATATACTCTATTTTTTGTTAAAATTATTTAACAAGTTTTTTAAAAAAATTAAATTTTTCAAAAAATATTAACATTAAATTTTATTTTTGAATGAATCTTATCATGTGTTTTTGAGTAATTTTATTGTTGAGTATTATTAATTTTTATTATTTTAAGTCTTTAAAATAAAATTAATTTAAAAACTAAAGACATTTTCATCTTTGTACTTCAAATCAAAGTCAACAGTCAGAGTTAACGCTTTTGATTGATAACATGGGGTTTTTCTGTTACAAAAATGAAACTTTTACTTTTTCTGATTAAAGCCTTACCTCAAGGAGGTTTCATGTATTTTGCTCCATTAAAAAAGGAAAAGACAAACGAACAAGGTCAAGGCAAAAAGCCAAAACAAATCAAAGTACAAACATTAAAAGATTACAACTAGGCCATGGAAAGGGAAAGATAATAGAAGAATCAACCAAAACCAAACATTTGAAAATCAAACTTCATAGTAGACCTCATTAAAGTCCTTACTAGAAAAATTCAATGGGAAAAAACCCAGCAAGGAAAAAAGAGTATCCACCCCTGAGGTCGAAACTAACTAAACCAATAACAATTTTTGCTAAGAAAATCATTAGAGAGAAGGGAACCTACAAAATCTGGAGCTATACACGCCAAGTAGAGCAAATAAAAGAAGGAAAGCGAGAAATTAAAGCATCTACAATAGAATTTCCCCCATGATAAATATGAGTCACTATGAAGTCCATATTTTGCAAATAGGAAAGACACCTCTCTCAAGTTAAATGCTAACGTTAGGGAGCCTTAGAAGAGCACGCAAGAATAATAGAATCAACATAAATAAAATCACTCTCCAATCGAAGCTTTTTCCAGTGATAAGTTTAAGCATACTGGATGGTATGAATAGCAGTTGCCAACTCTGCCTCAAAAGCATAACCAATCCCTAAAAGAATAGCAAAAACACTTTGAAAAAACCATGAGAAGTTCGAAAAACTCTAGCACAACCAACCTAACCAAAAGCCTTAAAAACGAAACCATCAGTATTGACCTTAAGCCAACCCGAAAAAGGAGCCCAAACAACCTGTGTAATACGGGGAACCTTAAAAGAAGGAGCCAGAACATGAAGCTTGCATTGAGCTAAAAGATCATTTTAGAACTAAGAGAATCTGCCTCTCGAATAGAACGCTAAACAAAGGAAAGAGCCCCTGACAGGATCCATCCGGACTCTTATCTCTAGTCCGGGAGAATCCTGTGAAAACTGAGGTATTTTTTTATTGAAATTCGAATTTACTGAAAAATCCTTAAGAAAAATCATAGTAAATCATATAGTCGCTTTATAAAATTTAATATAAACAAATTGAAAATTGGTACACTTTGTGTTGGATCCCTGGACTAAATAGTCAAAATATTCATTAGATAGCTGAAAAAAGATATTTCATTTGTAAAACTATTCTGGAAACACATTTACAAAATCTAGTAATTAAAAATAATATACATTGATATAAAAATGTTTTTATTTAAAAATATTATTAATGCATTTGTTATCATCATGTGGCTCTTCTCACGATCTGCAATAATCTACACAAACCTATAGTAGATATCTGAAAAAATGGGCTTTGTAAAAGAGTGAGCGCTAATGCCTAATGAGTATATATAACTTTTTTAAAAATATTTCTAAATAAACATAACATATTTCAAATAATAATAAATGCTTCTCAATGATTTGTATAAATTCATATCCGAAACAATAAAACCGAATTTAAATCTAATCTCATAATAAAACTGTAAACTTCTATATAAATTATCTTTATAACTTTAATAATATAAAATATGAAAATTAATAATCTGTAAAACTTTTCTGGAAATCTCTTTCTATAAATCTAGTGTTTTGTTAAACTCTATCTGTATTGATCAACTCAGTATACATCATCTGTAATATGAAAATCTACACCAACTAGTATCCAGGAGAATATGTCATACGTGGTGGTGGAGATACTCAACACACATGTAGAGAGAGAGATAACATCTGCCATACACGTGCTGGGTGACTTAATGACTCTTTCGACAACTCAATAACTCTCCCGACATCTCAATGACTCTCCCAACATCTGTCATATACATGCTATGAGAATTTACGTCTCATACATGTGTAACCTATCTGACTGTTAGAAGGGAGGGTACAACCTTGGTGTTTTAAAAATATTTTTATTTTGTTATCAAATCTTAAACAATTTCTATATCCAAATATACACAATTCTAAATAAATATTTTTCTCAAAACATAAATAAAATATTTTTTCTCAAAGTATAAATTAATATTAATTAAAATACTCTAACCATTTTGTATAATAAACTCAAACTGAAAATATTAAACACTTATTGGAATTTTTAATACATATACATATATACGAATACGTAATAAATTCTCATTTCAATCTTATAACATAATTAATAATCTATAAAATCAATTAACTCAATAAATAATTTATTTCCAATACATAATAAAACTGACATATAAACAAACACAATTCAATCAATTTAATTAAAATAAACTATCCACTCACATAACTCTTTTGCTTATTTCTGGATTTAAAACAAATTTCCATCTGATTTTTTTATAATTTTGGATCCATCTTAAAATCACATAAATTTCAATTTAGAACTTATGAAAAATTCACTAATTTTCTAGATTCCAAATCCCATTGAATTAAAATTATTTATATGGATTAATCGGGCACTCAAATTGTAAACCCTTTATTTTTATAATTATAGATTCCCCAGTAATAGTCTCTAGATAATGATTTGAGACCCTAAGTAATCAATAGAAGTGCCTAAGGTTATAGAGAACTCTTAGAGATTGATTTGAACCCAATTGGAGATTAAATGGAATGGTAAAATGGTAAATGATATTGACTAATTATTAAATATGACAATGGATTAAATTGAAGATAAGTTTTAATATTTGTGGTCAAACCAAGATTAAGCTAAAAGCTGAGGGATGAAAATAAAATTTTTTCAAGACATGACCAGCATTTTTAGAATTATCTGTGGACAAAAACATGAGATTTCAATCCAAATTATGTAAATTAATCACAAACAAAGCAGAACCGAGACAGTTGATCAAACGAAAGAAAGAAGAAGCAAAGAAGAAGAAGAAGAAGAAGAATGAGAAGAAGAAGGAGAACACCAGCTCTTCTCACCTAAAACCCTTACAGAAACGCGACCGAAGCAGAACCAAAACAGAGACGACAGAACGAAGAAGATTGAATGAGAGATCGAGAGGAAGATCAAGTGAGGGAGTGAGAGATCGTGTAAGGAAGGAGAGGAAGAAGAAAACCCAGCTCATCCACGTCGTTCCTCGCTCGAAATCGATGCCAAAATAGGACCGAAACAGCCACCAACACAGAACCAAACGAACACAGAACCGAGGAAGAAGAAGGGAGATCCGGGCGAGGAAGAGAGAGATCTGGCAAAGGAGAAGAAAGAGGAAGAAGATCTAGCCGAAACCCAGCCTTCTCGCACCAAAAACAGCCACCAAAACTTGACCAAGCCTGAACCAAAAACAGAGACGCGAATGAGAGATCGGTCGAGAGGAAGAGAGGTTGCATGAGGGAGGAGAAGATGAGAAAGCTCACGCCATTTTACACCCAAACCAGTCCAGAAACGAAGACAAAACGAAGAAGAATAAGATAAAGCCATGAGGAAGAAAAGGGGTGACGAGGACGTGCTGAGATTGAGACGAAAGGAGTAGAGGCTCCGTACGCACTGTTTGAAGTTCTTCATTTTTATAAGTGCATAAATAAGTTTTATTCAAGTTTATGCTTATTTGAAATGTTTAAGCATTTTGTAATTGTTACATATTATTTGATAACTTAAAATGATAATTTTGTGATTTTGCTCTTAGTAAAGATATTTTAGTGCTTATTGTACTCAGAACTCAGATTTTGGTGTTTTATGCACCCAGAAAAGAGATTTTTGTGCTTATTGCACTATAAAGTAAAGTAAAAGAGATTTTCAAAGCCATTAGTATACCCTTAGAGATTTTTAGAAAAGATTAGACCCGGCCGGTCTATCCCACATCAGTTGGCATAGTCCTAGGAAGGGATGAGTCACTAACTTGAGGGGACAAAGTATCCTAGTCTATTAGTCGAGTCGCCTCTACTGATGTGGGGTGGTGTTTTACGTGTTATGGTTAGCGTTAGAAAATTCTGCACATAGCTACGAGATGTCTTAGAGCTGTCACGATTGGTCCCTTACATTGGAACATTCCTCGTACAGAGGCCACGTGACCCCAAAGTTAGAGGTACTATGGTGTTTTCGAAGGATATTAAGAAATAGTTTTGAAAGAAAATTAAATTTGAAAGAAAAGAAATTTTATGATAGTTATTCAACTACATATGATTTTAAGCTACGAGTTTTGAATGTAATGCATGTTTGCGCTTATATATAAATTCTTATGTTTATATTGAGCTTAAGAAATTTATATTTGAAATGCTTAGTGAAATAAAGAATTATTTTTAAACGTTTTTCGAGGAGGACATTTAGAAATCAAAATTTTAAAATAAAGACAAATTAGCACTCATTGAGCTTCTAGCTCATTATTTTTCTATTTTTATACAAAAACCTTCTCAGGTACTCTCAACAAGTAACCGAGTAGTGATATCACCTTCAGCGGGCGAGGTAGCACGACACGATGCCATTTTGTGCAGCCTATTTTTGCATCTATCCTATTTACATGTAAACCCCTTTTTTAATTGCATAAATAATTTGTATTTTTGTAATTATATGTTTGGAATTGTGTTTAAATTGTTTTTGAGTTAAATGCGATTTACAAATTTTGTTTTGGATTTTATTAAGTTTGATTTAGAAATTAAATGCATGTTTGAGGCCTACGGGCAATTAGAAGTTGGGTTGGTGCTAAACAATAGTCGAAGTGTTGATTTTTGTAAGCAGGTTTTTTTGGAACGTAAAAAATGCAGTCGTTATGCTGCCAATATTTCGTTAGAAAATACGCCTTTTCAGTTTTTAAAGAAAACCAACCTAACAATATTTTAGAAAGTGTTAGAAAGTTTAAGGTTCGCTCTATGGGTTTCGCTTAGCCCGACGAGTTGGGTTTAAGAGGGATTCGTTGGGGTACCCGACGTGACGTACCGGATTAGAGCTAGAGGTATCCGGATCGGGTCGCGTCAAGGTGGTATCAGAGCCTGGTTTTGGAAAGTTTAGAAAAGGTTTTGAGAAATGTCATTTTCAAAGAGTTTTAAGAAAAGTTTTAGTATGTTTTAAATCGTTTTAAAGTATAGCTTTGCATGATTTTGCACGATTTTCGAACCTCATTTTCATGCATTTTAACATCATAGATATTCAGCGTCGTGGTCGTGGTCGCTCGAGGATTCGGAAAGCAGCTGGGGCACCTATGAAAGAGGAGGAGCACGTTAGCGCATCAGTTAATGTGTCGAAGCCTCGAGCAGAGTGGTCACAGCCCGTAGGGCCAGCGAGTGTGCAAGTGAATGTAGAGTAGATGGCCTAGATGTTGGCAACGGTTTTACATCAGCCCTGTGAGTCGGGAGCATCTATAGAACGCACACGGAAGTTAGGCGTGAGACCGTATGATGGCACGGAAGAGCCAAAACGTGCATTGTCATGGTTAGAGAGTAGCGAAGAGATATTCCAGGTCATGGGTTGTACCAATGACCAGATGGTCACCTTATCCGCTTTTTTGATGAAGGATAAAGCTAAAGATTGGTGGAAGGCCTTACGACGGAGACACCTAGACGGGGTAGCCTGGGCAGTATTCAAATGAGAGTTCCTCGAGAAGTTTTACCCCTACAGTTACAGAGAGGCCAGGATCGAGGAGTTTTACAGGTTGGAGTAGGACAACCTATCAGTAGCAGATTACGATAATAGATTTTCAAAGCTTGGCCACCTTGTTCCATCAGTGACAGACGATGAGGGACAAAAGATTAGCAAGTTCAAATCCGGCTTAAGTCTCAGAATAAGAACATATGTGGCCTCGAATGAATATACGAGATACGGGGATATGGTAGAGGCAGCTATACGAGTGGAAAAGAGTATGGAGACAATTCTCCGATCGTCGAAGTTCAGCCAGAAGCGTACCTGGACCGAGAGTACTAACCACCAGAGAGGATCTAGTAAAGCTGCAAAGAGTGGTGAGCAATCTTCCGTATCCCAAAGTAGGAGGCAGAGTCAAGGGTCCCAGAGTAGTCACAGTTCAGTAAAGTCTTCAGCGGGATCCCCGAGTTTCAGAGGCGGTTTTAGATTACAGCCTTTTTGTAGTAGGTACGGTAGAAGTCATCCAGGTGAGTGTTTTGTTGGTGGCACCGAATGCTACAGGTGTGGTCAGGAGGGTCATTTCATGAAAAACTGCCCTAGCGTTGTATCGTCGAATAGACCAGAGGGTAGAAGCACCACACTTGGATATACCAGTAGGGGTCGTTGACCTGAGAGGAGAGACCCCCAGATTAGAGCAGTTGTTGGATCAGAGACTTCTAGTGGTGGGCCCAGTACAGTAGTGCCACCCAGGGGACAGCCTGGCACACGGACCCAGGTCAGAGTATTTGCAGTCACTTAGCAGGATGCTGACGCGGCCCTAGATGTGGTCATAGGTATTATATTTTTATCTGACTCGAGAGCACATGTGTTGATAGACTAAGGGGCCACTCATTCCTTTATATCTGTGGAGTTTACTACTAGAGTTAATGTAGAGACGAAGCCGTCAAATTGCAGCATGATCATATCGCTTCCCACGGGAGAATCTATGATAGCAGATAAAGTATACTTGGGAAATAAAGTTGTTATAGCAGGTTAAAAGTTCGAGACAGACTTAATCCTACTAGATATTCATGATTTCGACGTCATCCTAGGCATGGATTGACTGTCGAAACATAGGGCTACAATGGATTAGTACAGGAAGAAAGTGTGGTTCAGCAGACTAGGGGAGCCAGATGTGATTTTTAGTAGTGTAACGAAGACACTCCCCACGAGCTTGATTAGTGTGTTGAAGGCGAACAAGATGTTAAGAAAAGAGTGTTATGGTTACTTGGCCTATGCAGTGGAGCCTGAGAGTACAAAGATGAGATTAGAAGAGGTTTCAGTAGTCAGAGAGTATCCAAATGTCTTCTCAAAAGACCTTCCAAGGCCACCACTCGATAGAAAGATAGAGTTTGAGATAGACCTAGCACCGGGGACGGAGTTTATATCGATAGTGCCATACAGGATGGCCCTAGCTGAATTGAAAGAATTGAAGGTTCAGATGGAAGAGTTAGTGAGCAAGATATTCATTAGGCCGAGTATGTCGCATTGGGGAGCTCTAGTATTGTTTGTGAAGAAGAAAGATGGGAGCCTCTGATTATGCATAGACTACAGGCAGCTGAACCGAGTCACCATAAGGAATTAGTATCCGCTACCGAGGATTGATGACCTCTTCGATAAGTTACAGGGTGTCAGGGTATTTTCGAAGATTGATTTAAGGTCAGGGTACTATCAGTTGAGGATTCGTAGGGATGATGTCCCTAAGACGGCCTTTAGGACACGCTATGGGCATTATGAGTTTATGGTGATGCCGTTTGGATTGACAAATGCTCCAGCCGTTTTTATGGTTTTGATGAACAAGGTATTCGGGCCGTACTTGGACAGATTCGTCATCGTCTTCATTGATGACATATTGGTGTACTTGGGTAGCTAAGAGGAGCATGCTAAGCACCTCAGGATAGTGTTACGAACATTAAAGGATCATCAGTTGTACACGAAGTTCAGCAAGTGCCAATTCTGGTTAGATAGGGTAGCATTTTTAGGACATGTAGTATCAGTAGATGGGATATCAGTGGACCCCCAGAAGATAGAAGCGATAGTGAATTGACAGTCATCCACGAATGTAACTGAATTTAGAAGCTTTCTAAGGTTGCGGGATATTACAAGAAGTTCATAGAGGGATTTTCGAAGATTGCTGCTCCTTTATCGAGGTTGACCAGAAAAGAAGAAAAATTTGTATGGTCAAAGGCATGCCAGTTCAGTTTTGATGAGTTAAAGCATAGATTGACCTCGACACCTATAATCACCCTTCCGTCAGAAAGCAACGGATTTACAGTTTATTACGATGCCTCCAAGCAGGGATTAGGTTGTGTGTTGATGCAGAATGAGAGAGTGATTGCTTATGCATCGTGGCAGTTGAGAAAGCATGAACAGAATTATCCCACACACGACCTTAAGTTAGCAGTAGTAGTATTTGCTTTAAGGATATAGAAGTATTATCTCTATGGAGTCCCCTGCAGGATCTTCACGGATCACAAGAGCTTGCAGTACCTGTTTACTTAAAATGAGCTTAATATGAGGCAGAGACGATGGATTGAGCTCATCAAAGACTATGACTACACCATAGAGTACCATCCTGACAAGGCGAATGGAGTAGCGGATGCCCTCAGTAGGAAGCCCATTGGTTCATTAGCCCAACTGAAAGCAAAATACTTTCCAATGCTCATAGAATGCGGTCCATGGGTGTTAGACTAGAGACAACGGACTCAGGAGCCCTAGTAGCCACATGTCATGTCCGTCCAGTTCTGGTGGATCACGTTAGAAAGCTCCAGACCCAGGATCCATATCTGATGAAGATTAGAAAGAGCATGTTCTCAATAAGAAACGATGGGACACTAGTTATGGGATAGAGATTATGTGTGCCAGATGTAGGAGATTTGAAGAAAGAGATTATGGAGAGGCATACTCATCAACTTATGTCATGCATCCAATGAGCACGAAGATGTATCGGGCTCTGAGTGATCACTATTGGTGGAAAGGAATGAAGAAAGAGATAGCATAGTTCGTTTCTAGATGTTTGATCTATCAGCATATTAAAGCAGAGCACCAGAAACCGACAGGTTTACTATAACCCCTACCGATCCCTAAGTGGAAATGGAAGAGGATTACTATGGATTTTGTGGTAAGGCTACAGAGGACGCAGAGCGGACACGATGCTATATGGGTGATTGTTGATCGATTGACGAAGTCCGCTCACTTTTTAGCGATTAAAATACATGCTCCTTGAAGAGACTAGCTCAACTGTATGTTGATGAGATAGTGAGGCTGCATGGCACACCAGTGTCCATCATATTAGATAGAGATCCTCGATTCACATCTAGATTCTTGCCTAAGCTATAAGAAGCTTTAGGCACCATATTACATTTCAGTATGACATTTCACCCACAAATGGATGGCCAATCTAAGAGGACTATCCAGATCCTTGAGGATATGTTGAGAGCTTATGTTATGGAATTTAGGGGGAGCTGGGATACTCACTTACCACTGATAGAGTTTGCTTACAACAACAACTACTAGTAAAGTATCGAGATGGTATCATATGAAGCGTTGTATGGCAGGAAGTGTAGGACCCCAGTTTGCTGGGATGAGGTAGGTGAAAGGAGATTGATTGGCCCAGAGATTGTTCAGATCACCACAGAGAAGATAAATGTGATCAGAGAAAAGCTAAAGGTAGCCAATGATAGATAGAAAAGCTATGCTGACAATCGAATGAGAGATTTGGAATTTTAGGTGAGTGACAGAGTGTTCCTGTAGATCTCGCCCTGGAAATGAGTGCTCAGATTTGGAAAGCAAGGCAAGCTGAGAGTCTGCGGTACATAGGGTCGTATGAGGTAGTAGAGAGGATTGGAGAGGTGGCGTATCGTCTGAAGCTGCCACTAGAGTTAGCAAATATCCACGATGTCTTTCATGTTTCCATGTTACGGAAGTATGTAGCGGATCCTTCTTATATCCTTAGAAAGCAACCGATGCAACTGAAAGAGAATTTAACCTATGAAGAGCAGCCTATGGAGATCTTTGATCGTAAGGAGCAAGTGTTGCGCCACAAAGTGATACCATTGGTTAAAGTCTTGTGAAGGAATCACGGATCCGATGTAGCTACATAGAAGCATGAGGAGTAGATGTGTGCATAGTATCTGCACCTCTTTGAGTCAGGTATGTAATTTAATTTCGAGGATAAAATTTTTATAAGGATGAGAGAAATTGTAAACCCTCTATTTTTATAATTACAGATTCCCTAGTAATAGTCCCTAGGTAACGATTTGAGACCCTAAATGATCAATGGAAATGCCTAAGGTTGTAGAGAACCCTTAGAGATTGAGTTAAATTCAATTGGAGATTAAATGGAATGGTAAAATGGTAAATGATATTAAGTAATTATTAAATGTGACAAGGGACTAAATTAAATATAAGTTTTAATATTTGTCGTCAAACCATAATTAAGCTAAAAACTGAGGGATGAAAATGAAATTTTTTCTAGACATGGCCGGCATTTTTAGAATTGTTTCTGGAGAAAAACATAAGATTTCAATCCAAGTTACACAAATTAATCACAAACAAAACAGAACCGAGACAGTTGATCAAACGAAAGAAAGAAGAAGCGAAAAAGAAAAAGAAGAAGAAGAAGAAGAAGAAGAAGAAGACTAGCTCTTCTCACCTTAAACCCATACAGAAACGCGATCGAAGCATAACCAAACAAAGACGACAGAACGAAGAAGATTGAAAGAGAGATAGAGAGGGAGATCGAATGAGGAAGTGAGAGATCGCGTGAGGGAGGAGAGGAAGAAGAAAACCCAACTAATCCACGTCATTCCTTGCTCGAAACCGACGCTAAAACAGGACCGAAACAGCCACCAACGCAAAACCAAGGAAGAATAAGAGAGATTCGGCCAAAGAAGAGAGAGATCAGGCGAGGAAGAAGAAATAGGAAGAAGATCCAGCCGAAACCCTGCCTTCTCACACCAAAAACAACCACCAAAACTCGACCAAACCTTAACCAAAAACAGAGACGCGAAAAAGAGATCGGCCGAGAGGAATAGGAGAAAGCTCACGCCATTTTACACCCAAACCAGTCCAAAAACGAAGACCAAACAAAGAGGAAGAAGATGAAGCCGTGAGGAAGAAAAGAGGTGACGAGGACGTGCGGGGATCGAGAAGAAAATAGTAGAGGCTTTGTACGCGCTGTTTGAAGTTCTTCATTTTTGTGAGTGCATAAATAAGTTTTATTCAAGTTTATGCTTATTTGAAATGTTTAAGCATTTTATAATTGTTACATATTATTTGAGAACTTGAAATAATGCTATTTTGTGTTTTTGCACTTAGTAAAGATGTTTTAGTGTTTATTGCACTCATAACTCAGATTTTGGTGCTTTATGCACCCAGAAATGATATTTTTGTGCTTATTGCACTATAAAGTAAAGTAAAATAGATTTTCAAAGCCATTAGTATACCCTTAGAAATTTTCAGAAAAAATTAGACCCGGCCAGTTTATCCCACATCAGTTGGCACAGTCCTGGGGAGGGATGAGTCACTAACTTGAGGGGACAAAGTGTCCGAGTCTGTCAGTCAAGTCGCCTCTGTTGATGTGGGGTGATGTTTCGCATGTTATGGCTAGCGTTGGGAAATTCTACACATAGTTGCGAGATGTCTCAAAGTTGTCACGATTGGTCCCTTACGTTGAAGTATTCCTAGTACAGAAGCCACGTGACCCCAAAGTTAGGGGTACTATTGTGTTTTCGAAGGATATCAAGAAATAGTTTTGAAAGAAAAGTAAATTTGAAAGAAAAGAAATTTTATGATAGTTATTCAACTGCGTATGATTTTAAGTTAAGAGTTTTGAATATAATGCATGTTTGCGCTTATATATAAATTTTTATGTTTATATTGGGCTTAAGAAATTTATGTTTGAAATACTTAGTGAAATAAAGAATTATTTTTAAACGTTTTTCGAGTAAGACATTTAGAAATCAAATTTTTAAAATAAAGACAAATAATTGAGCTTCTAGCTCATTATTTTTATGTTTTTATACAAAAACCTCCTTAGATACTCTCAGTAGGTAGCCGAGCAGTGATATCACTTCCAGCGGGCGAGGTAACGTGACACAACACCATTTTGTACAGCCTATTTTTGCATCTATCCTATTTACATGTAAACACCCTTTTTAATTGCATAAATAATTTGTATTTTTGTAATTATATGTTTGGAATTGTGCTTAAATTGTTTTTGAGTTAAATGTGGTTTACAAATTTTATTTTGGATTTTATTAAGTTTGATTTGGAAATTAAATACATGTTTGAGGCTTACTGTCAGAAGTTGGGTTTGTGCTAAATAATAGTCAAAGTATTGATTTTTGTAAACAGATTTTTCTGGAACGTCAAAAATGCAATCGTTACACCTTTTCAGTTTTTAAAGAAAACCAACCTAACAATGTTTTAGAAAGTGTTAGAAAGTTTAGGGTTCACTCCACGTTTTTTGCTTAGCCTGAAATGTCGGGTCTGAGAGGGATCCGTTGGGGTGTCTGGCGTGACCTACCGGATTAGAGTTAGAGGTATCCGGATCGGGTCACGTCACAAATATTTTTCATTTTTTTCCTCCTCTTTCTCTTTAGCTTACCTTTCTCCTCACTATAGTTTTTTTCATTTTTTTTTTTTGTGTGTTGTCGAGTTTTGTGCTTGTTGTTGTATAAAAAAGACTTATATACATATACTAATAACACACTACACCACCTTACATATAAATATATATATATATATATAATATTCTTCCACTACTTTTCTTGCTTTTATACTTATCCCTTTCTCTAGTTTTCTTTGACTTTTCTTTTACTCTTTCGTATCACTCTCTCACCGCCTCTCTTTCTCATGTTAATCCAATTTATTTGTTTGTGTATGTGGACCGGTCCCACTCATTTTTTCTCAACATTTATCTCATAAATTTTCATTTTACATGCCATCTTTGGGTATGGCCGCTTTCCTTTTACACCCTTTCGTACATATATCTTTTATGGTTGAAAGTAAATGGTGCATTTAGTGGAAAAATGGGCTACACTAGTTTCTAATTTGGGCTCACTTAAATTTTGGCCTCCATAAATGATTGATTGAGCTATTTTTTTAGCACTTTAATTGGACTCTTTAATAAATCCAATAAAATTATTTCTTGGACTTGTACTTAAATTTAGGTCATCTATAGATTTCATTTTGAGTTCAATTTAATTTCTAAGTTCATTTGGATCAAGGTCTTACAACCCCATTAAGGAATGACATTTACCCTTAAAAGTAGCACTATTCCTTGTAACCGAAATAATCCAAAAAATTACAATAATACCAACCTTCCAAAGATTTTGAAGTTGAGAACAAAAATTAGTAGATATGGCAGTTTGCCACAAATCCATAATAGCCCAAACAAAGAAATAACATGACCAAATGCAGACAATAAGAAGTGCCAAAGACCTACCACAAAGGGCAAGTAAAAAACAAATGCTCTAAACTCTCCTTAGCAAACCAACACAAACAACAGCAGAAAGGAAATATAAATCCACGACGCTGAAGAGACAAATCAGTAGGCAATCTATCCTACATAACTCTCCACGCTAGCATAGATCTTGAAGGAGGAGTCAAAGTGACCCAAATATGCTTTGCCTAGTGAAGATGGGGACGCAACGGTGCCAAGGAAATATAAGCACCAAAAGTGATCAACTCCTATTTTTTATTATTGGCCAATTCACTGGAATTCCAAGTTTTCTTGCTCGATCGAATCTAGTCCAAAGAATGTCTTGATACATGCTACACATGCAAATTAGTTGACCAATTTGTCAATTAAAGATAAACACAAAATATCTTTAAACCAAAATGGTTATTACCTAATAAGATAAAGTCAAATGAATAGTTTATTCTAAAGATATATCTTAATATTTCTTAAATGATATAATGAGAATAAATATTTTTTCCTTGGCAATAAATCAAAAAAATAAACTCTTTATCAATCAAATCCTAGAAAACATGAAACCAAGTCAAACTTGATAAAAACTTTGAGTTCGGCACTAAACACTATCAGCAAAAAATTATTGTAACATCATTACTGATGTTACAACATTGATTCTACTATTATAAAATTAACTTTAAAAGTTACAACTTTGAAAACTTGCAGCCCATGAATTTTGTTATTTTGAGCTTTATTGCCTTAGTGTCATAAGATGTCAATACCTGTGCACTTCCACTTGTGCACTAATAGATATAATCGTCATAGCTTGAGCATCAATTAGCGGCATTCATCAATCCATAATTGATGTAATTGACGTGCGAGCTCTACATTCCAAGGGAGCAACCATTTTAAGTTTAGATTACGACCAGCATGTTGTTGGTTGCAAAATTAAAAAACAAATTTATTTTAGCTTTGCAAGTGCACAAATCACTTTATTAAGCATAGATGAGATTGAGTTTAAGAACTTAAAATTAAATTGCAACAGAAAACTAAATTAATTAAATCAATGGAGAGAAAATTAGTTAGGACGTCCGGTCCACTACTAAACAATTCTTCAATCCATAAATTAATAAAGCACAATCATATTAATGCATGATGAAGACATTTACGACAAGGTAATAACCATACCATAAATTGTATTAATTCTTGCTTACATTGTATGTAAATCATATGACACCTGTATAGATACATGTATTCCTAATTATAATCTAGCATGACATGCATTTAGATTTAATAATTGGAATTCATTAAGAACTAAAAAAATATGAATGTCACACAAATCCTAAAATATGGTGTCTATCCTAGATCTTTATAAATCAATGTCTCTCAATGAGTTCGTAATCAATTGATTATTTCAAATAAAAAATATGCCTATTTGGTGTGCGGTTTATATTTTTTCATCGTAATCTTATAAACATGCTTCTATGGTAATCAATAAAAGAAACAAAATAAATAGGACACAATTTATATTTTTTCATCCTAATCCTATAACACATGTTTATAAGGTGATCAATAAAAGAAACAAAATAAATAGGACATAATTAACATAGAGACAATTGATCTCATGTACAAAATCAATAAACTTTATTAAAAATAATAATGGCTTGAATTCATGTTTAGGGCTTCAAGTCAGCCCTAACTAATAAGAAAATTAGCTTTTTATGGCTTTAAAACAAAACATAAGCAATAAAAATAAAATAGAGAATAAAGAATATACAGGACAAAGCCCACAAGCCCACATGTCTCCTTGAGTAGATTCAAACCCATTTAGGAAAGGTTTGTCTTATTGAATCGAAAATATAAAATAGGCAATGCATGCAACAAAACAGGAAAGTGGAGACAATATAAGCATTAACTTAATAGCAAGATTCAAGGCGGGAGCCGGTCCTTTGATTCTCTCTAATGGCTCTTTTTGATTTATTTCCATCCAAGGACATACATAGCTTTATAAATAGGGTCGTTCATTAGAAAGAAGGGCATCCAATTTTTGCTCATCATACCACCACTTTACAAAAACCTTTCCAGCTTTCTTAGCTCAGAAACTCATTTTCTTCAAGCTCATTGTTTCCAGTGATCAACAATTACAACTTCAATGCCCCTAGTACCGAGCCATCACTAATGTAGTGAAGACCCATCAGCAAAAGGAGGGGCTTGATTGTAGTCTTTTCTGTCTTACAACATAGACACGTTGCACAACATCATGGTTCATCTATTGTTATTTTACTTGTTTTTCTTATTTTCTCATCTTCCAGTACTGACTTGAGCGTCAAATTGTCTTCAATCGGCACTATCCAAGTGTCAAGATCACCCGCACTCTTTTGTTTGATTTGTACAAGACAAAAGTTGTAAGGTTCCAAGAAAGTTAACTAACGAGACTTACTCAAAGTCAACATATCGTGTATTGATCTCATTACATAACTCATTCCCAAAGTAATAATTATTAATCTTGACTTGCATATGTCATGAAGACATTGCAATCATGAGACACCATAACAATCATTCTCAAGTTCTAATAACGAGACCCTATTAAGTTTCAAAAGTAAAATAAAACAAAAACAATAAAATAAAATAAAATAAATAACTTTATTATAATATAACTATACCTTATAATTTGTAAATTCACTATTATAATGTATAGTACATTTGAATCCATTGTCCATGCTCTACAAAGAAATAATAAAAATTGTTTCACATATCTAATCAAACGTTATACTGATAACAAACTAAACAAAGGGAAATAAAATAAAACTAAAGATGATCAAAGTTATCTAAATGTTCTTTTTCAGTTACTCTGCTATGTGATGATTATGTAGTTCATGAAAAACTTTGATACTTAGAATAGAATTATGGTTTAGTTAGAGTTTATGATATGTTTTTCCTTTTAAATAATGGGTTACAAATTTAGAAAATATCATGAGTGTAGATAGTATTTGGTTTAATTTATTTAAAACAAGTTATCCATATTAGTAATTTTATATAAGGATGCTTTTGTAATTAAAATTTTTACTAAAATAGGGGTGTAAAAATCACATTTATGGGTGATAATATTGACACCTTTCATTATTTAATTTCTTGAATTGAATATTGACCACTATGTCCACTAAAATGGTAATTAGACCCATTTAAAATCTTTGCAATTTACCATTGTTGTTATTAATGATTTATTAGGAGTTACAAGTATTAATGATCATCATCATTAGTGGCATTCATAGATTCTATAGACTTTATATTGATTTTATTAGAATTTTTTAAGAAATCTAATAAAACTTTTAGGATAATGATAAGATTTGTTATAAATTTTTTCTTTATAAAAATCACTTTAAAATCCATCCAAATCCTTTTAAATCCATCATTTAAATGCAATATATCTACTCAATGACTTTTTAAATATACTTAGATTTTAATGAATTCCATATAAATCTGAATTGGATACACTTAAATTTTAATGAATTTCATACAAATCTAAATTAAATGCACCTAGATTTCAATAGAATCTATTTAAATCTAAATTAAATGTACTCAAACTTTTAAAATGTTTTAAATCCTAATGAAATCAAAATTGAATATACACCCTTAAGATCTGCACAAGGAGATATCTCTATTGATGCATTAACTATGAAAAAAAATAATTATGAGTCATCTCAACAAATATCTTTTTCAATTGTTTTTGCTTCTCTTGGTTCTGAGTAGTGCATGTCAAGCATCAATTTTCCAAAATCCAAACGTGTATGTCAATATCTACCCCTGCACCAAGATGATCATCTTGGATTCACAATGAACGGTGAGATCTACCCCTACACCAAGATCATGTTTGATATTGACATGCAATTTTTTTGAGTAGATTTCACTGTTCATTGTAAATTCAAAGATGATCATCTTAGGCAACATGCTTTGCTCCCAATATCTTCATCTTTGGATTTACAAAAGATAATTGATGAGCATAATTTCTATATTTTTATTACCCGTAAATATAGATTTATTAGTCCAATTTTATGCTATTTTTATTATTAATTGTGTTTTGACCATTGCCATAAGCACTCATTAGATCATTACTACAAGCATTCATTCAAATTCTAATAATACTCTCATTAGAAAGAATTTAATTTAATTTCATTAATTTATTATATATGCAAACTAAATCGAATTTTTAAGACACACAATTAAAGAAAAAAGTCCTTTTTTTATCCCCAAAAGTTCAAAAATCCCACTTTACTCCAAATAAAAGTGCTAAGTTTAAACTTCAAAACCTCCATTGAAGATGAAATGGGGTATGATGTGGGGTGTGGTTTATATAGAGAGGTCAATTTGATCATGTCCCTTGACATTTAAAGAAACATCAGTTTATGCCTTCAGATTTCAAAAATAATAATTTTCTTCCCAACTGTCTCAAAATTGTTAAGGTTGGTAGCATGGATAATTATGTCTTCACATTAATGTTTTGTGGTTATATGATTATATTTTAACTCGATGAAATTTTTTTTTTTTCTTTACAGGTTTGATTAAGTTTGACTATCAGTTAATTGATTGACCGTTGATCAACAGTCAAACTGAGTACTCACTATTTACTGGGTCACCGATCGAGTAGCGAATAACGAGTTTTGAAACATTTTCATTAATAATTGTTGGACAAGTAGCTTCATCTGTAGAACTTTATCATGACATACAGATTAACAACCTTTTATTGATGTTTTAAGGGGTCGTGGAATCATTTGCATTAAAAACCATCCTTCAAGACCAACGGAATGAAGTAAATCGCCATATTTTATGTCCCCGTCACATCATATATACATAACTGGACAAAAAATAAAATAGATAATGAGATTAAAAAAAAATCAGAAAACAAAGCATACCAACGGGTAGCTTCCTCCCTTAAAGCGAGCTGAAAAAGAAATCCAATCTTTATTCGACCGGAATCAACAATCAATTGTGTCCCAGCATAAATTTAAATATATTGATCCAAACATTATTTTACTCATATACTTTAATATCTTAGGCTAATGGCACCTGTCATAATACATACGCACATTAGAAGGGATAAGTTTGTGTTACTTATATATATGTGTGTATAATGGATGGATTTGATTGATTCGTCCTAACTTTTTAAATTTATGAGACGTTTATGGTAAAATTATTATATATATATATATATATATATATAAAAGAGCTCATTATACTCCACCTGCATGAACCTTAGGTCTTTGTATATAGAAACAACCTTTTATATTTAAAAAATAAGTGCTCACCCTCATTTAAGGTTCGACCATTAAATTAAAGGTTGACCATATTAAAAAAGTAAAAAAAATAAAAATCTTAAATATCCTTATTCTTTTAATTTAATGAAATTATTATCTTTCAAGGAATCCCCACAAAACAACAACTGATAATTTCTCAACCCACTTTGATCTGAGTTCCTCTAGTTTTTTATCTCCTCATCAGAAATCGCACTTACAGATCCTGCAATTGGCCCCTCAACAACACTTTTTTCAACAGGAGTTTGCCACTTTTGTTATGGCATTCATCCGACAAGGCAGTCAATCCTTTAGCTTCTTGGCTTTGTTTTTTATTTTGAAAAGGTTTTTTATTATTCTTCAAAAGAGAAAAAAAAAAAGAAAAGATTTTTTATTAAGTTTTTTTGTTTATTTATTTATTTTGTTATACTTTCTTTAAAGGGAAAAAATCATTTTAATCTCTAAGTTTTAGGAAATTAAGAATCAAATTTTTAACTATATTTCGAAAATGACTAAATGAACCTTAACTTTTCAAAAAATTATCAAATTAGTCTTTTACGTCAGTCAACTTATGATTAAACCTAACGGAAAAAGACTTGTTTATCTTTAGATTCAGTGCATAAATGTTATGTTTTGGTTGTAAATTTCTTTTGCATATATGATTAGATTTTGGTTGTAAATTTCTTTTGTATATATGGTTAGGCTAAATGAGTCTTTTCATGTTTTTCATTAGGTTTGACCATTAGTTAACTGACGGCAGGGATTAATTTGACATTCTTTTGAAAAGTTAGGAATTATTTGATTATTTTTCGAAACATAGTTAAAAATTTGACTATTTCCCAAAACCTAAGGACTAAATGATTTTTATCATTCTTTAAATTAATTATTTTTTATTTTAAATTTTATATATATCAAATGACTAAAACGACTTTTGACCATTATGTTAGAATTTTGACTGATTGTAGAGGAGGTGAATGTAAATTTTTCTAAAAGTTCTTTCCTAGTGTAAAAGGTTCAACCTCAGCTAGGTGGATTGCAATTTGCTCTTAAAAAAAATGAAACTACGAAGGAATAAAGTGTAATAGTCTATTACTCTCCAACAGATCAATCACTCTCTTCCGCAGCCATCTTTCTCACAGAGATATCACTTATAGCTAGGCATGTAGACACTTATGGCGGGGCATGTAGATAGGATTCATTATTCAATGTAAGGATGGACTAAAAAAAATCTGGATGCATGATTAAATTAGTCAAATGAGTACAATTAAATATTCAACTAGGCTAATATATGATGAATTGAGCAAGAGAATCAATAGCCCCAATTGTGACCATATCTAGTTTTATTTTGTTCACAATTCTCACTTTAATTTCAGATTTTGATAAAAACTAATATGGTTCCTTTGAATTTTGACTTTTTTTTTTCTTTTTTGTTTCCCAATTAATGTGTTGCTCTTAAGAAAAAAATATTGAAAAGATTGAATGTAACTTATATACAATATATTATTATAATTCATCATATATTATTATTAACTAAGTTAGTTGACTACAATTTATAGATAGATGATTTAGATGACATTAACATGGTAGGAAGGCATTTGAAGTTCTCTTTTTATACAAAAAAATAGATTCTCTGGCCAATTAAAATATTCTCTTTTGTGAGCTTGTTTTTGTATTTTGTTTCCGGTTAGTTAACTTTTAGTAAAGGCTAATTAGTGTCTATAAGACTCACGTCTTAAAACAAGTTTGTTCATCATGATGAATCAATGAATAGGAAAAAAAAAGCAATGAAATTTAAAGTTGAGGGTCCTGCTGGTGGTGATAACCTGGGTCATGATAAAATAGGTAGACACGAAATGAACACATATATTACGGGTTAGGATTGAATACAAATTGATTGGATTACTAATTGTGTCAATCTATCTAATCCGTTTAATAATCATGTCGTGTTCAAATTTTATTAATCGTGTTATGGGTTAACTCATTTAATAAGAATAAAAAAAATAGATATTGTTGAAGTAAAAAAATAATTTTATTATTAAAGGGTATTTATGTCATTTTAGCTTTTGGCTGTACATATAGGGTGAAAAACCCTATTTTCAAGTTTCCAGCAGCCATCGTTCAGACCACATTTGATCTCCTTGAGTGGCCGCCGCTTCATCGACGACGATCATCAGATCATCTCCGGTCATCTCTTGTTCACCGATCCTCCTCTCAACTCTCAACTATCAGGTTTACTTGCAGCTCTCAGTTCGTTTCTCTTTGCAACTTTCAATTGTATCTTTGTCTAATACGGTTGTTGATTGGAATTTGTAATGGGTGTTTGTCATGCTAGTTTTATGGCATTTTCTGTGTGGAAATCTGTTGCTTCTGTTGACAGGGATGAGCAAAACGTTTATGACGGATAAATAATTTTTTGAATGTTAACAATTTTTTAGCACAACATTCATGTCATGTGTTTGTTGTTGAGTTGGGTATTTATAATAATAATAATATAAGACAGAGGGAGTCACAGAACATAAGCATGTGAGGGGGGTTGGATTTTGATTGTGAGTGAGGTCGCCATTTCTCTTTCTGTGAATCTTTATTACCATTATATGTTAGCAACACATCTACAAACAGATCAAAATGTACATAGACACACCGAGAGATTAGTAATGCAGGGAGGCGATGCTTCACAATTAGTGATTGTTGCTATAATTCACACTTTAGCTCTCAGGTTGGATGTTTCTAAAATTTGTGCTTGATTTTTGTAGCTTTTATGCATAGTGGACTCGGAAGATGACCATTTGAATCCTTTTGAAGCATCATCTCGCATTGGGTTGTCCCTGAGTTCTGTGATTTGTTAAAATTTTAAAACAGGGGATGTCACTGATGAAAAAATGAACCATTCGGTTTGCTTGTATTTTGACATATCTTATTATTTTCATTGCCATAACTTTTAGTAAAAATTAAATAAAATTGCTAGAACAAGAACATTTTTATTATAATGATGCAGGCTGTAATTTCCTCAGTTGGCACTGATAGAAACAAGCACTCCATTTCAGTAATTTCTCAAAAACAGTCCAGGATACAATTATTCTAAGCACTTTGAGACGATTTCTAGTGATGGCTGCCAATAAGTCAAGATGTTTGACTCAATTTGGCTTCTATATATCAATATATTATGAAGTGAGAAGGCTTATTTATTATAAATCAGTAAGGCCGCCTATATTTCAAGATCTTTGTGGTTGTTTGTATTTTTATGGTTTTGATTGTATTTATGGATGTTTATATTTTTATGTTTTGGATTATATTTGTGGATTTAAGTGGTAAATTTAATTATTTCTCATTTTGGTTGTAGATTGGAGTATTTATATTTTAATTTTGTTTTTCTTAGATCTATATTTTATTATTGTAGGTTTTATTATTAATTTATTAAGTTGGTTTTTGTGATAAATGTATTAAATATGGCTAAATAGGTTATAAACGGGTTATCTAAATGCGTCAATTAATGGGTCATTTAAATGAATTTCATAAATGTGTCATTAAATGGGTTAAACGGGTCATTTAAATGAGTTGGATCGTGTTTGAACATGACCAATAAATAAATGGGTTAAGCGTGTCATGTTCGTGTTGACCCTAACCCGACCTGTCAACCCGAATTGCCACCCCTATTGTAAACAGTAACTTGAAGATGTTACTAGTAAGTTTTTTGATTCTCTCCAAAATATGTCCAAAAGAAACTATACTGGATATCTTGTAAGAAAAGAGAACCTCTTTTGAAAAGTCTAAAACAAGAAGCTTTGGTATATTATCATGCAGTTACTTCAAATTGAATAATAAAAAGTAGGCAAATAATCATCTTAGATTTCATGAGTTAAGAGCAGATTTTCACCCTTGTTTCATTTGCGACAACCTGACCACACAAGAGAGCCTACCATGTTTATGGGAAAAAATATTAAAATCTTACGTAACCAATATATTAACAATAATAATAATCGTGGCAGAAATACCTTGTTTTCCCACTCAAACTCCTAAAAGCTGCATCTGTACAAACTGCTGGAGAGATATAGTCCATGATGTCAATGTGAATGTCATTGAGAACAACAACTGTTCGTTCAAGGACATTGGATGTCTCATAAACAATATGCCCGAATATGACACCAGTCTCAGTTGAGGAAACCTTGATATTGGCCTTTATTTGCTTGCTTGATTCAGGTGCTAGCGTATAATTCTGTGGACGCTCAACAAGTTTAAGATTATTCACGGTTGCCAACTCCAAGCACAGAGTTTAAAGGGTTTCCTTGGTACGATTAATAACTGTAACATCAAGGACAATATCATAGTGGTGAACTATCACATATGCTTCAGCATACACAAGGTCGCTAAATCCAGTGAGTTGAAGAATGCGGTTAAGTTTATTTGCATCATCGATCTCCATCCTTGATGAACTCTCCGGTTGCAAGTTTTAGATCATCCTGTACCTCATCTTCCAACTCCAGCTGACTCATACCCTGCAAGTTTGTTATAGTAAAAAAAATTTAAATTTAGTGTGATAAAGAGAAGCTATAGTTTTATTTGACCCTGGTGCTACCCATTCATTTGTGTCTTGTGTATTAGCTGTCTTTGCAAGTAAAACTGTTGAACCCCTAGATTTTTCTTTGTCTGTTATAACTTCACCGAGTGATGGAATACCTATACCTGTAGAGCATGTTTATAGATCATGCTTGATCTATGTCAGTAGAAAAAGTTCCTTGTAGATTTATTGCCATTCGAAATTTATGATTTTGACATCATTTTAGGAATGGATTGGTTAGCTACTTACCATGCTAGTATTGATTGTTACACTTAGGAGATTGTATTTCGTATACCTATCGATATAGAGTTTCAATTTCAGGGAATACGGAACTCTAGTGATAATTTAATCTCTGTAATTTAAGCCTTGTAAATGTTGAGGGAAGGATGTGAGGGGTTTTTGGCTTATGTGCTAAATGATAGTGGTGATGGGATGTGACTTACGATTACATGATCATATCATGTGGAAAGTGTAGTATTTGTTCCATAATGTTAATTATTGATTATTAAATAGATTTGAATTGTTTGTGGTTTAAGAGTTGATATAACTATTTTGGCAATTGGGTTTTGAAGTACTTGGAAGAAAGAGAACTACCCCAGTTATTTGAAGATCAAGGTACGATGTAAATTTCGGAGACAAAATTTTTTAAGAGGGTTTTATATATTGATAATTAATTATCTATTTAACTAGGATTTTATAATTGAGAAGGAAAAAGAAATAATAATTTGACTAATGATAGAGTTTAATTATTTTTGGGAAGTTTAAAGGAAAAGGATATTGAGTAGCAAAAGGTTATTGATTTATTAAAGAATATACATTGTTGATTATCCATACATATCAACATCAGATTAAATATGAGTTGTATGGTGATTAGATCTCCTCATACTATAAGTTTTATACATTATAAATAGGGTTACTACTTTAGTGTACCAAACAAATATATGTGTCTATGTTTTCTCTCTCGCAGTATTACAATTTATTCTCGAGGTTTAGAGGATCGAAAAGGTTTCAAGTAAATTATTTCTTTATATCCATATTTAGATTATATTCCTTTAGGTTATAGATTAGATTTTATTTTAAGAGAGATGAATATGTTGATTAAGAAATTAAACATGAATGATGTTAGGAGACTGACTTGGATTCTTTGAGAGAGGGATTAAATTATGTTAATGTTAGAATATTTAGTTTTCAAAATTAGCGGCTGCTGGAATATTTTGCTTTGAAAAATCAATCGAATTTGAGAAGTTATTTAGGTTAGTTATACTACTCAGAAAATTACAAAATTTAATATTTAGATAGATTAATGTGTCTTTTGTTAGCATATTAAATTTCTTGATGTTTAGCTGACTGTAGAATTTAATAAAATTCCCACAGTGCACTGTGGTTAGAGTTAAATTTTTTGAACAGTTTTCAAAAGGTTGAAACGAATAAATTTCTACCCAATCTAGCAGTCCCCGTTTGATTTGAAATTTTTACCGAAGGTTGATTAATGTGTCTGGAATGTTCATGTAAAATGTTAGGTTGATTGGAGATCTATAGAATTAATTAAAAATATTTAGCTCGACAGTATCAGAACCGAAATCAGCAAGGACAGATTTCTGGTAAGGTTTTTGAGCATGCTAATGATGGTGGAATGATCTGAAAATTTTTCTGTAAGTTACTCTATATGTCTTGAGTCTTCATACAAAATTGTACAGTAGCTGGACTCTTAGATAATTAAATAAAAATATAAGAATGAAGATAGATCTGATTGAGAAAGTTAGACATGTAGCTCGGCTTTGGGCTACATAGTTTCACAATTTGGAAACTTTTAGCTACCAGATTAGCTGAGCAGGATATAACTTCTTTTCCCACCCCATGGTGGTGGTTGATCACAGTTTACCTTTCTTTCAAAAATATCATTAAGGCAGGTGAAAATAAGCAGTGAAACTCAAAAAAAAAAAAAAAAAAAAAACAATATATAAAAGTTAAGAGGAAACAACCAAAAGCAAAACCAATAATTGTGATCACTGTTAGCAATATAATTTATATTTAGGTTCATTTTATTGCAAATTATTTTATCTATTTCATTGCAGATTATTTTATCTGACTTAAAAATTTTGATCCTTTTGTTTTGTTCCAGAACATCCTTCATCAAAAGGTGGAAGCTTCTCATAGGTAATACATTCAAAAGACAACTAGCATATTTTTTGTGAAATTAACATTCTATCAACGACTTTTGCGAATATTAAGAAGATCACCAAATCATTTAATAGGAAAACTTGGTCAAGGAGGGTATGGCGACATTTGCAAGGGAGAGCTTTCTGACCGTTGTCTTGTGGTAGTGAAGGTGTTGAAGGGCTTGAAAGGTAATGGGGACAAGTTTACCAATTAGGTGGCAAGCATTAGTAGGACATCTCACATTGGTGAACTTTCTTGGTTTTAGTTATGAGAGAAGCGAAAGAGCTCTCATTTACAAATTCATGCCAAATGGGTCCCTTGATAAATTCATATGTAATCATGAAGCTTCCACTTTGGAATTGAAGACCATGTATCAAATTGCAGTTGATGTTGCCACAGGACTTGAGTATTTGCATCGAGGTTGCAACACAAGAATCGTGCATTTTGATTTAAAACCTCACAATATTCTCCTAGATAATAATTTTGCCCTAAGATATCTAATTTCGGGCTTGCGAAGCTTTGTAAAAAGAAACAGAGTATTGTGTCAATGTTGGTTGCCAGAGCAACCATAGGATATATAGCTTCATAGGTATGGAGTAGAAGTTTTGGAGAAGTCTCCCACAAGTCTAACGTTTATAGCTATGGAATGCTAGTTTTTGATATGGTTAAAGGAAGAAAAAACATTAATATCAGAGCATCTAATGCAAGTGAAATATATTTTTTACATTGGTTTTACCGGCAACTTCGATCTGTCTATGATTTTGAGTTTTATGATGTACTCACTGAAGAGGAAAAGGAGCTCACCAAAAAGATGATAATGGTGACTTTGTGTTGCATGCAAACCATATCATTTGATAGACCAACAATGACTAAGATTGTGGAGATAATGTTGGAGGTGATCTATAGTCCTTGCAAGTTCCACCAAAACCTTCTTTGGATTTTAGAACAAGATCATCCAAACATTTTTCTCCTCTATCATCATCATCAATAGCAGCAACACAACTTTATGTACGTATTTGTATATGTATACATTATTATGAGTAGTCATTTTGTGTTATTAGGGATATCCTTACCTTCCCCAGATGCTTAGCCTTAGTTTCTTTTCCATCTAATGATTATCATCTCCCTTATTTATGCAGACTTGGGCTGCTTGCTTGGTCCTACAAGGATGTAGATTGACAGTATTAGTATTAAGTGCTGACATTGGCTCAACTTATAATGCTTTTTTGATGAAATGATATATTAATTTTAGGGTCAGTTTGAATCAGTGAGCTCCAATTCTAAGCCAGATGGAAACCTGAACTCCAGTGATCCTTTAGATGCAACTGAAAAGGTACTTCATTTCCATATTTTCATAGAGTTTTCAAGTTCTGTTTATTTCTCTATGTATGATCACTCTACATCGCTCTTATCAAGAGGCTTCTTGTGTTCCCTCCCTTGCCCCTGGCTATTTTTACTTTGTTAGTTGTATTGTTAATATGTGCATGTCTGTATGCAGATTAGAATTTGGTGTTGGTAAGTTAATGACTAATTCAGGATACGTATCCAAACAAAGAATTCTTCCCAGAGACCACTGAACCTGAGAATTCTGAGGATGGTGTGGCCTAACTCAAGAAACCCGAAGGTGCATTGCATGACAAAGCATGAACAAAGTGGATACAAGGATGTGAAAATGGCGAAAACATGTATATACTAAAGATGTGATGTATATGATATTATTTTGTGTACATTTGCCCATATTGCTATACATGCAAAGTTAGTATATCTGTAGATGATTTGGTGTGAAGTCTATTTTAATATCATGTATTTAAGAACCTCACTTTTTTGTTCATAGTTTTTCACCCTTAATCAAAGATTTGACAATTGTTTTTGCTTGTTTCTATTTCCAATTACATTATGATGTAGCATCATGGATCAGGATCATTTTATAAACCTTCAAAGATTTTTTCTATGCTTTTCTTTTATTCTCTTTTCGAGGCTTCACACTGGTGTATCAGTGATATAATTAGACAAGATATATTACTTTTGAGTGGATTCTTTAATTGTTTCTAGGTTATCCTTTGGATCAGTGAAATTAAAGGATATTAAGAGATTATTTGATAAAAGAAGTCAATTTCAGCTAAATAGTTGTTGTAAATCACTTGATTTTGTTTATTAATCATCACTATACTCAAACTGAGCCTGAATTTAACATACCAATAAACATTCGGTTCCTAAATCACTCTTAAAGTATTTCTAGCCTTTCAACACTAAGATCTGTTTTATCTGTATATATTGATTTATTGAATCAAATTCGGTTGTCTTCTGTTGTGTGCTGTTTTAAACTATTGATCAATTAAGCTATGTTAAAATCTACACAATAATCTTCCATGTATTGATCTTTTCCTTTGGTAATGAGTTCGTTTTTCTTGTTACATATCTTTAACTTTGTCATCAGCCTCTATTTCTTGAGGGTTCTAAACAAATTTGGTATCAGAGCCAGTAATGTAATTGAACCAACAATGGGGCAATCATCGAAGAAAATAGAGCATGCTCTTTATCGTGTAGTATGAGCTAGGTGAAATGTATTTCCGTAAAGTATATAACTATCTGTTTGAATAATTCAAATAATAGTACTTGATTTGTTTCATATTAATAGAAATAAGATTTCTGGT